>VZRR01012244.1:274118-301735 GCA_013398015.1 Oreocharis arfaki
GCCAGCCACCACTCAGGCAAACCCATCCCCACAGGGACTTTTACAACCAATTACGCCAGAATAAGACCATTCACTTTCGGTTTAATACTTGTCACCGATTGTAACGGGTGCATTGCAGAAGCCCCAGCAGTAATGTAAGCTCAGCAGCCCCTTCGCATGCTTCTCAGCCGCAGGAAAACAGCACTCGGCCGGGATACCCAGCTCCCGCAGTCGGGATACCCAGCTCCCGCAGTCGGGATACCCAGCTCCCACAGTCGGGATACACAGCTCCCGCAGTCGGGATACACAGCTCCCGCAGTCGGGGTACACACGTCCCGCAGCNCAGCTCCCGCAGTCGGGATCCACAGCTCCCGCAGTCGGGGTACACACGTCCCGCAGCCCAGCCCCGCCCCATGGCTGGGGCTTCCAGGCACCTTCGAGCTTTATTCCACACCAGCACGAGCAAGGAGAGACCAAACCTGTGTCTGACTGTGGTCAGATTGTGGCTGCAATACCACAACCACATGAGCTCTCAGCTTCGTTTAGAAAACAAAATCAGGAAAGAGAAAATAGGGATACTATCGAACCATAGAACGGTTTGTGTTGGAGAGGACCTTAAAGATCACCCAGTTCCAATTCCCCGTGCCGTGGGTAGGGACACCTTCAGGAACATCAGGTTGCTCAGAGCCCCATCCTACCTGGCCTGGAACATTTCAAGTGATGGGGCATCCACAGCTGCTCTGGGCAACCTGTGCCAGGGCCTCACCATCCTCAACAGTCAAAAATTTCTTCCTTATAGCTAATCTAAACCCACCCTCTGTCAGTTTAAAGCTATTCCCTCTTGTTCTACCACTCCATGCCCTTATCTAAAGTCCCTCTCCAGCTCTATTGTAGCCCCTTTAGGGACTGGAAGTTGCTGTAGGGTGTCCCTGGAACTTTCTCTTCCCCAGCCTGAACAACCCCAGCTCTCTCAGCCTGTGGTAATAGCAGAGGTGCTCAGCACCAGCCACAGTCAGGACAGAGGGCAGGGGCATGCTGAGGCTGCCCAGCACCACCTCCTCTGGCTTCTGCCCAAAGCCACCCCTCTGTGTGCAGGTCAAAGTGGCCAAGCAAACATTAAGGTTGTGTCACAATCCGTCATGAGGGTTTTACAACTGCCTGGTCGAGTGGGTCAATAACAAAGCTAAACGCAAAGGCTTTGATGGCTCATTCCCCACCAGCGGAGTACAAGCAGCAGCAAGGCACAGGCGACACCAGCAGCCAACAGGGTCTGCCCTAGCCTGGTGGCCCAGGGTCAGAGCCAGCCCCGCACCTGCATTCAGAACCTTGCTGAGGTTCTGCTAACCTGCTTTAAATGTCTTTCTACCTTCTCCCTATGACTGGAGAGCACTCAATGTTGAAAAAAAAAAAAGAGGGTTTTAAAGAAAATTATCTAAATCCTGCATTCTTGAATTGTTAAAGACAGCATTTTGGCTTGATATGTAGCTTCTTTTGGCTTTCTTTTGATGCTCTGCACTGAATTCTGCATAGTTTTGCAAATATTTTCTCTGTGTAAACCAGATAATTTTGTTCACGGACTTCCAGCTGCTCTGTGTTCAGGACCTACCTGCAGATAGGAGCAAGGTCAGCTCTCACGGACATATCCTTTCAGCATCTTTCACCTTCACTCTGCTCTTCTCTGGCAGCTTTTGCACTATTTTCAAGATGCTCTCAGGTGTGTTTCAGCTGTGGAGAACCAGAAAGTGACTTCAAAGGACCTGAACTTTGCACACAAATGTCTTGGCAAGAGCACCAAAGCTGCCCAAAAAGATTTTGGCCTCACACTTAAAAAAACCTTGCTCACACAGTGGTGCGAGGTAAAGGGAGTGTAACATTTCATGAAATTAATGCAACTGGAAAAACATAAAAATGGCTTTTTATCTGGCCATATCGGTGCATAATTTATACCTGCAAAAAGCAGTCTTTTTCCACATCCTGGAGTGACTGCCCTAGGTGGGAAGGTCTGCAGAGTTCTACGAGGCATGTGTGCATCTGCATAGTTGCAGCAACTAATCTCCCATAAGAAACTAAGAAGAAATTATGATAGATGTAGTGAGCAACTGTTTTCATCAGTGGAGTGATTTAGATGAATGATATTCAGGCTGTTTCCTCCCACCTTCCTGCTAAATGGACTCTTCACTGCTTCAATTAAGACAAGGCGAGCACTCTATGAAGCAGTGGCAAGGGAAAAAAATGAAGGTAGAGGTATCAATGAGACCTTTTTAATTACACTTTACCTGAACTGCTGACATAAATCACGTTGAAATAAGAGTATCCCCAGTGTGTTAGAAGAATTTAGGCTCATTTGATTGTGTGAGGATCATGAATGTGATCACAGGAGAAGGCACCTGAACTAGGGTCAGAAACGAGAACACTTCAGTACCTGAACTACATCAGGGAGAGTACGTACATGCATGCAAACAGGAAGACCAAGCAGAATGTAATCAGTGCGAAATATTCAAGCACCATGAATGCACACTCCTTGTGCAAAAATGTCATAGCTTTGCTAACAGCGAGGCTGAGAGCGGCAGTGCCTGGTACCCTCCTGCCATGCCCATCACGGCAGGCCTGTGCAGAGCATCTCTCATCCCTCTCTGAGAGTGTCCAGTGGCACAAAACACCCCTGTTTCCCAACCCTACCTACCAGGGCACACAGCTCAGTAAGAGTTAATCCAGGTATACTGTAATAAATGGAAGCTTACATAATTGAAAAATAGCTGAGGCATTAATCTTCCTTCTCGCTACCTTGAGTCCTCTTTAAAAAGATTATTTTGTCTTCAGAGACAGCTTTAATGCTACTTAATGAATCGCTTATAAATGAAGAATTTTTTTCCCTCCTATGCAGGGACAGGCTGACTACTACACTGATTTTGTCACAGAGACAATTAACTTTTGTCAAATATACAAAGATAATGGCTGTTCTCTACAAATACTACTATACTGAATTTGGTGTATTTAAGACCAATTTGTCTTGCTGTTTTGACTGAGCATGCTTAGTGACAGTGTCATGCCCATTCCCTTTAGCCAGCCCCGGGGAGCTCCTCATGCTTACCAAAATAATTAGTGGCCCCCTGGGCACCCCCTGGAACAGGTAGGTTAGCACTGGATCAGGAATACCAGGTTGGAAATTTCGCAATTCCAACATGAGCTCATTGGAAGGTGTCTTGGTGTCCCACTTCAAAGGAGGGAGGAGACATGAAAAGAAAGGAGAGAGATATAAAATCAGAGCCTCAACTTCCATGCTGCCTGTCCCAGTTGCAGGGAGGGTGCAGGCAAGCCATCTTTGATCTGTAACTCCCTCCTTGGAAAAGCAGGCACCAGGACCACAGGGACCACCAGGACCACGGGGCAGTGGTTTCCTCACCAAAAATAACTCCCAGTGAGCTGCAAAGGCAATTTTATAGTTGTTCCTGACACAGAGCTCCCCAAGCAGTAACACTCAGTTGACTCCCTTGCCTGTGTCCCACCAAACACCTGCTCTGTTCCCCAGATTAACACATGCAGGGCAAAGATGCTGAACGGAGGTGAACCCCTCTTCTCCCACCACACCAGCCTAGCCAAGTACTCATATTTATTTCCAGCAAGAACAACAGGCAATAGAAGTTGTAATTTCTCAACATACGGACATTTTGACTCAAGCAATGGCCTTTAGGAGACACACATAAGCAGAAGCAGAAATGAGGCTGATAAATCCTTTGCCACATAGGCTACTTCCACACTCTTTAGCCCCTGCATGGCTGCTCCTGGTGATGGGCAGAGCAGGTTTCCTCAGCTCCTGAACAGACTGGGTGAGGGTGTAGAGGTCTCTACTGCCTCCCATATTGATACCAGCAGCCTACAGGTGTTGAATGTCACAAGGATGCACTGCTCAGCCAGTGGAGAGCTTCAGCACGTGCCTTTCCAGCACAGTCTGTTTTATTTGTTTAAGATTCGGATCTAGACCCCAGACAGTGGAGGTTCATTCCTTGGCGCAGTCTAAGACTCACTGAGCTGACAAACATAGCTAAAGTAAGTAATTTAGGCCTGCCATGCATCATGACTATTAACATTAAAATAAGGACAAACACCTTTCCCCCTTCCCTCTTATCTCAATTCTGCCCTTAAATCCAGCATGTGGCCAGGAGGCAGAGTTATTTCCAAACCATTACCGAAGGGGGAATCACCATTACCCACCTGCAGTTCTCTAGCCAAACACACACAGCAGTAGTTGCTCTCTCCCAAACTTTTCTCTCGTCCATTTGGACTGTGCAGCTATTTATGCAGAGGCAACACAGCTGTACTGTGCATGGCGTAAGAGAATCCCAGTCCTGGGAAAAACAGCACTGGCTGCTTCAGCAATAAACAGATGAATGCAGCAGCTTGCCCTGAGCTGCCATCGCAGAGGAGATCAACAAACAAGCGGCTCTATTTATGCCGTCGTGCTTGCCTAGAAACTCCAGACAAACTAATAACCTCGTGTTCAGCCACTTCCCCCTTTGTCCCCGGAGCAGCAGCCTGACGCAGCGCGCAGCCCGCTCGCCCAGAATGGGCCTTTTTGTTAATCGCTGCGAAAGCCGCGGACACAGGCCTGCTCATTCAGCCCAGCTGCTCAACGCTGCAAGCTAAATAAAAAGGGGAAGAAGGAAAACTTTGTATTCCTTTCGCACCCTGAATATTAAATTACACCATCAATGTTGCCTTGGGACGCAACATCAAACCACTTCCTTTGCTCCAAGATGGGATTTAAGAAGAATGACTTTGAGGCTGACTTGCCTTTTCAAATCTCCCGTTTTTCCCCCCATCTCAAACTCGAGGATGCAACATGAATGAAATCAGAATTAGCCTCGTTACAAACAAGCAAGGGGAAGGGGAGGGGGGGGCTGACCTAGATTCACTCTGCCTCTCAGAAGGAAGTGACGGCAAAAGTTTAAAACCTGTCATACGGGGCTGTCGGCTGCAGCACATTTAGGTCAAAGTTTGTTGCGATCAAATCATGCTTTCTGAAAAGGCTTTCACTGGTGGGATGATTTGTATGGCAGGGGCTGAATTATGCATGGGATTTGTACAGTCTCTGCTCGCAAATAACTCCAGCCCTTCCGATATGTGTGAAGAAACTCAGGCTCTTCCCTGCAGCATCATCAGTGCCTCGAACCCAGCGCTGCATCCCTGGGGACACACGCGCTGGGTTTTGTGGTAGCTCTCACCACCAGCTACATCCAGCAGCATCCCGTGGTGGGCCAGGCTGGAACCAGTCTTGCTGCAGGTCTCAAGGTGCTGGGACAGAATGTGGGATTTTTCAGTGACTTTATTGAATCCCACTCCAAATAAAAAGCCAAATTAGAGGGCCTGCTCCCAGAAAAGACAGCCTGGTTGCTGTGTGGGCTGCTCAGAGAGGATGTTCAGGTGACAGCTGAGAGGTAGCACGGGATTCTGCCCGGGTGGCAATCGTGGCTGAAGGAAAGGTATGGAAATGATCCAGCTGGTGGGGTTTGTTGTGGGAACAAACTCCTCAGGGAAGGATTTAATTGATGTATTTACTAGCTAACAAAACCTAAAGAATTAAGTGGTTTAGTGTCCAAGTAAGATGCTCCTGCAAATAAAAGCAATGCAAAGAGAGGAAAGCTGGTTCATGACAGACCAGTCCCCCCACCCCATTTGTGCTCAAGATCTGCCTTTGACCCCAGCAGAAGAAAGACCACTCGTCCTCCTCACACCATCCCCATGATGCGTGTGCTCAAGGGAGTTTGGGGCAGGCTTTTCCCTTCCATGGGACCTCTTGGGATGGCAGGAGAAAAAGAGGGGGGGAAAAAAGGAGCACTTTATACTTTTTCTCATTGCGATTCCTCACCCAGTCCCTTTTTCTACCAGTAGAAACCAAACCCATTCCTTCTTCTTACAGGTGTCCTTTCACCATTCCATTTGCAGCCCATCCCTTTTGCCCCAACATGCTGTGCACACAAAAATCTCACTGTTCTCACAGTTTCCCACATCAGCACCTGCATGGATGCTGGCTGGGTTGCTCTCAGTTTTCCCAGTGCAGCTCTCGCAGCCTCTCTCACATCATTTTCTCTCCCCTTACTTTCCCCTCCTCCAGCATGGGGTTCATCCCAGTTAGAGATCAGCTGGAGGAATCAGGCCAAACTTTTGGAAATGTCAGGATATTACCCAATTCACCACTGCCTCTGTGTGGAGAAGGGACCTAAGTTTATCCTCTGACTGTGCAGGGGGAACAGCGCAAGATGGAAACAGCTGAGATGCTCTGGGGACTCTCCCCTCCACATTCCCCACCTCCCCATCCCCTATTCACATTTGGATGCACACCCACCTGCAAACCTTCTGCCCACACCACATCCAAGCTGCTTTTCCAGCTGGGGATGGCATAAGCCATTGCCATTGGCAGTTGCCTTTCAATGATAAGGCTGAAATTTCCATGGTTGTCCTCTGCAAGGAGAGAAACAACTGTCGCAAGAAAGAAGACAAGGAGCTTTCCATTTGCCTGAGCAGCCCCTCCTGCAGCCTGGATTGGGACTTGAGCAAACTTCAGGAGCACCTGGCACTGAGCACCTTGTTGGTAGGCAGTGGTGTAGGAAGGACAGTGCGACACATTGTACTCCAAATATTGAGCTCTTAATTATGTCCCAAGCAGCACCTCTGCGCCTGCAGTAATGAGGGCTCAGCCGCATCCACGACTGTTAGCGAGATCCTGTTTTACTTCATCCTCATTATGGGAAATAGCCTGCTCGGATCCAGCAGCCGTGGAGATGTTTCCTCTCGTGAAGCAGATTGCCTTCCCCTGTCAATTACGAGCGGAGAGCTCGACAGCCCTGCGCAAATTGCTGGGTGAGAGCATAAATAGGAGGACATGAGAACCGATTACAGCCTTGGTGGCAGGCTTGCTTAAAAACACCTGATGGGAACAGGGAGGTCAAGATTAATAAAAGGTAGAGAGGTGATGGTGGTGGTGGCTGGCACAGCAGTGCTGTGGAGCCTAGGGGGACGTGTGGTACCTACCTGCCCCTGCAGAAGTGCAGCCATCCACAGGGGCAGTGTGGCGGGAGTTAACAGAGGGGCTCAAGCCAGTTGACTCCACAACCAAAGTTTGTTCCCCAGTGAAGAGATTCCCTTTCCTCAGGTTATCACTTTGGTACATATCAGCAATGTGCAGCCCACAGATGGGAAACTCCATATCCTTCGGGGAAATGGAAATGATTGCCTTCTCTTGCTGTACTCCCACCAAAAGCTCTGATTTCACTGGACACTCCAGCACACCTGCAAAGCTCTGCAGCATTTCCAAGGGGTGAGCAACCAGGTCTTTGGGCTGAGGTTGCACACAAACCTTTACCCTGAGCACAGCACTGGTGCTCACACTGCCCACAGCATCAGCTCTTACCTGAGGAAGCCCAGGGTTAACTTCCATCATAAACAGACTCTTGTCCTGCTGGGTGCCTATTCCAGAAAAGAGGATGAGAAAGTGTGTGTGGATTTTAACCAATGGTCTTGGAGATGGCTTGTTCATCCCAACAGACCCTGCTGACTGCTCCCGGGCCTGCTTCCCAGCCTCACTGCCCTGCTGGACACCTGGAGCCTGCCTTTACTCCTTCCTTTGGGCAAGGAGGTGGCAAAGTCTCTTCTACCTATGGGTCGGCCCAGGGTCAGGGAGAATTCAGAGAAGGAACAACTTTCCTGCAGCAAACGGCTGAGTGCCCATCTTACAAAGGTCACTTTGCTCTGCCCTATAATACATCATTGCTCATGGACTTCCACTGGTCTTCAACCCACTCACCGTTGCCTGGTCTGATCTTCAGCTGCCCCTGTGCCTTCAGCCTGCCTGTAAGTTCCACACCAACACCCCATGCACGTGTGAAATATCACTCATGTTCGGTCTGTCCTGCCCATCTCTTCAATAGCTCCATCCAGAAACCTCCTCTGGGCATCAGCTCTGCATTCTTACACCCATCGGTGTATTTGCAGGCTCTGCAGGAGGGTATGGATTCCTGCTCATAGAGCAGTTCTGTCTGAAGAAAAGCTATTGCATTTGCCTGGGTGGGCTTTGAAAGTGGGCCTCTCTGTGCCCTGCAGAGCCGTTCTTCACCTTTCCACTCCTGCCGTCCCCACAGACCCACTAGGGTTGCTCACTCGCCTCACCCAGGCCCCTTTGCTTTCCTTCTAGACCCTGCAGGCAGAGCTGCCTGTGATTTATTTCCTTATATTTAATTCTGCTAAGTCATAGGCACCAGAAATCTGCAGCTGGCAACTCCAGGCTGCTTTCCAGCTTCTCCATCCAGACCTGCCAGCAGACGTTTTCAGTTTTGGTTCTCAGATCTCCATTACAGTCTGGTCTCAAAACAGCGGATCCACCAGCCCTCCAACTGTGCACGTTCGACTCCACAGCCTTAAAGCTGCTACAAACGAGCTGTGAATTCCTCCTGCTCCTCGAGAGAAGAGGGTATCCCTCCAGTGCGTCTTTCTTTGGCAGAGAGCAGTACCCTTCAGATCTCCTCAGCACAGTTTGGTGCCTGGTTTTTCCCCTCCTCCCTGATTGTAGGCTCGTAAGCAAAGACAGCTCACTTCAGATCTGATGATGTTAAAACTCTTCTTTGTCAGTAACTCCACTTACCTCTGCAACAAGGTGAAAACAGTGAATTTCTGCTGCTTTCCTAGAGAATTTAAGTAAGAGAATTTAAGTGTAGGAGCATCCATTCTCCTGCGGCCCTTCCCTCAGCTCCTTGCTCCAGTTGTGCTCTGCCCTTCCTGTGGGCATTTCTGGGCCCAGGTTTTATTCAGTCATGGAGAAGAAATGAGAGCTGCGGTTCACACCTCATAGGAAATTTCATTAAAAGTTGAACTAATAACTTGAGAGAAGAGAGATGGGAAGAAAAATTAAGGATTTGCATGTCTCAGGTTCACCCCACTTTCCTAAATTATAATTGAAGGAAGCAAATCTGGAGATGTTAAATCAGTTAAAAGGGTTAACAGGGTTGTATACACTTAAAATGAAACCCCCAGTAGATGGGATTACCTCCCCCAGTCAGGGTTTGTCCCTGCTCCCAACCAGGGACCAAGCGCTCTCCCCAGGCAGAGGGCACTCGAGCCTGGCATGCAGTGTGCACAAAAGAGCCTGAAGGAAAAGGCAAGGCTGCTGAAGGAAAGCTGGATGCAAATTAGATCTGTGATACAGAGAGCTTGAATATAAATATAAATTCAACTACAGAAAAAGTTGCCAGAGATATTTAGGATTTGTATATGTACATTACATATATATACACATACACACACGCATATATATTTATAAAGACCAACAAATCCTATCTGTGTTCAACGTGGGCAAGATGTTGCTATAGTAATCTTAATTTTACATTCCTTACATTAAAAAGAAGATTACAAGTTGTTTATCACTCAGACTGTCTTTTTGTTATAGCATGTGCTGCATTTAACCCAGTGGGACTCTGTTCTCTACCTCTTGGAACTAAGGAAATAGAAATAACTGCTAACAATAATGTCATCATCATTACATGGCAGCCTTGGATTCAGTTTCCTTTTAAAAGGTGGGGAAAGAAGAAAAAGAGGCAGACAGATAAAGAAACAGCCTGTGCATGTTAGCTTTGAATTTAGGCTTGGACATGGACATGTCCTTAAGGACAGGCAAGGACCCAGGGAGCCACACTGGAAGCAGGGCAGGAGAAGAGCATCTGCTTCAGACTTCATGTGACACCAGCTATAAACCAGAAGTGACTCCACCAAAGCCAGGAAAGGCACCAAAGGGGTACAAAGAAGGATAGAAAACCTAGTGAGGTTCCTGTGCTGCAAACACACTGCCCATGATGAGATGGGGAGCTTCTCCAAAAGCTGGTGTGTCAGCGTGGGACAGGGGCTCTCTGCCCACACTGAGGGTCTCTGCCTCTAAGTGGGGAACTAAAACAAAACTCAAACACCTCTCCCAAACCAGCCTCCCTCTCCGGTGGGAGCCCTGCAGGTTGGAGGGTGGCAAGGGGCACCCAGTAAGAATGGGGCTGCACTCCCAGCAGCTGGATACAGCCACATGGCCAGCCTCAAGGCCACCCCCAACGCCTCTGCCCCACAGCAGCTAACCCCTACCTTGGTCCCCTTCTGCGAGCGGCTGGGGGCTGCACAGGGGGCTACAGCCTCCAAAATCTGGGGTCCCAAGCCCTCCTGGGGAAGAAGACAGACAACACTTTGCCTCCTTGGATTTGCTGGAGCTTCGGGTGGTAGCAGACCTGGGGAGGCGTGAGGCTGGGGATCCATGCAGCCCACGGGCACATCCTGTGCTCTGCAGAGACAAGTGCTGACTTCGAACATCCCCATCTGACATCAGCTCCCGGGAGTGTTTGTTTTCTCCAGATTGATGGTGTTTACAACTCCAGGCATCTTCTCAGTCATCTGTGATCTCTGGCCGTGAGCGGGTCTCTTTGGGACATTGAGTGACAAGTGTTGTTACAGTGCCAAGGAGATGGGACTCTCAACTGCCTGTGGCAGGCAGATCGCTGTGAAATCATGATTTATCTGAAGTTAGATTAAGTTATGTCTCTCTTTCCTGCCTGCCCTGGCAGAGGCTGCATACAGGTATGCTGTATTTCTTCCTCTAAACAGGAGAACGCAGGGCCATTTACCAGCAGCTAGAGATCAGAAGGTGCCCAAATGTAAACTCCAGGACAAAGCTCGTCTGAGCGTATTTGAGGGACGGAGCTGACAGGTGACAAACGGCCAGAGCTGAGTTCGCTCTATTTTGGCTTACACCATTGCTTGGGGAAATACAGGAAGGGAAAACAGGTGAATTATTGTCACCTCCAGGCTTAAACAAATGGAGGCTTCAAACAAAATTGCATTGCTTAGACGTTCAGAGGGGGAAATATTTACCTCGCGTGCAGAAATAAATGTTAAAGTTTATGAGTCACATAAAGCCTTTTTATGCTGAAAATCCCTTCTGGATGAGAATGGGGATATTTCTCATTGTGATCTTGATCCATCCAATTTATTTGTGGATCAAAAGGATCAGTGAGGGCCTTATGCTCCAGAAGATCTAGCAATGGGAAAAGTTCTTCCAGTGGGGGCTGGATGCCCACCTGTTTCTCCCCATACTGACTCACACAGGTATCTTTCCCCACCCAGACAGGTCCCATTGCCCCTGGCAGGAGAGGCTCTGGTTGCCTCTTTGCACTGAGGGGTTTTGGCTGCAATAACAGGTCTGCTCTGTCATGTGGTTGCTCCCCAGGGCCAGGGCACGGAGTGGGACTCCTCCAAAACCCCCTGTTCACAGCCAAAACCAGGCTTTGGAGGAACACAAGGAGCAGAGCAAGGTGGAACACAGGAACAGGCAGGCTAGGCAGGAGGAGGGTGCTCTCGTTTTCTCTCTCACTTTCTTGCAGTCCTGAGCACCCACCTTGCCAGGACACAGGATGCCAAACACTGGCATCCACTCCTCTTCCCTTAGCATGTGAGAGGGAGGTGTGTGCACACCAATGCATGGAATAATGGATGAGACAAAGAGGGGCAACCCCAGCCTATGGGTGCACTGTTCCCGAGCTGCTGGCACCACATCCCAGGGAGACAGACAGCAGCAGATCCTGGGAGAGGCAAAGGCAGGAAGAACTCATTCATATGCAAAGGGTTTAGATCTTTGGAAGACTGGCAGTGAGCTCATGCAGCACAGAATGAGCCTGCCCAGAGTTCTCTGCCTTTTGGAAAAAGACATTGCTACTACAGGAGCCTCAGGCCTTGCAGAAAAACCACCATTTCCTTCATTGGTGATGATTTATTTGGGAAGAAGCCTCATTTTTCACTGATCGTATTAGAAGCACAGAATGGATTACAGCATGGAGTAACCCTGATAGCTGAGAAATTCAGTGTATGCAAATGTGAGCCTTAAACGGCTCTTTCTGTGAAGGATTGCCTGTAGCTGGGATGCGCTGGAGATGTGGCACCAATGAATGGGCTGGCATTTAAAAGCAGAGGCTCTGCCACAAGGTACAACACAAGGTCTACTGACATCTACAAATGCAGCTGCTCCCTGTGAGCAGAACCTGCATCTCTGCTCTGCAAACCTGCTCGTTTTGCTGCAGAACCCTGTGCCCTTCAGGATGCCCTGTACACAAGCACACGGGCACCAAAACACCGCTAAAAACCAATCACTAAGTGATCTTCAGCATCCACAAGCTCCCAAAGCCAACCATACTTTTCTCTTACACCTAAATTGCAGCCCAAGAGTGGCCAAGAGGCAGCACCAAGGGCCTAGGGCTGTTTTGTCCTCTCTCACCTCCTCCAGCCCTTCAGAGCGCAGGCATTAGAGGGGAACAAGTTCAGGTGTGAAGAGAGATGAGGTGAAACTTGTGTTTTGCCTGGACTGATGCTTCCCTTTGCCTGGGTCACCTGGTGCATCCTCCCTCGGGTATCCCTTGTGGATCCAGGCTGGACCCACCACCTCCAAGCAGCACAGGGATGGATAAGGATGCACAGGGATGCTGTGCAGTGTGTGGCAGCTGCCTGAAGATGGCAAGCCAGCACTGCAGTTTATAATACATGCAAATAACCCTGCTGGAGGAAGAAGGGGGCTCCCTACAAATAAGAGGGCTATATTTTCTTGGCAGCCCATGTAATGCCAGAGCAGAATTTAAATTGAGGTGTTTATCAAACAAGTCTGAGCCTTTTTTTCTTTCCTCTTCTTTGTTAAATGCTGCCCATCTTGCAGAATTTTGAGCAGTACTCCTGCTACTGCATCAGTCCTCAAGCCCAAATGCAAAGTCTGAGGAAGAAATTGCAATGCATCCTTTGGCACCAGGGAGCCATAGAGCTGGTGTGTGCATGCAATAATTTATCCTAAGCCTTCTAGTGGCATTTTATGTCTTTTTGCTGTAGTGCTATTACAGCTTTGATTACTCCATTTTTATGTTTGTCAGCACAGCATATGGGCAAGATAATTTGTATTCAAAGTATTAAACTGGTAATGTAAATTATTAAAGACCCAATTCATAAACGCATTACACACCATATGCAGATTCCTTCCCCTTAACTCTCCCCTTCTCCTCCTCCTCCCCATTTTGCAGACCTGGCTTCAAACAGCTGGAGCAGGAGTGGGACCACTGCCAGCTCCCACCCCACGGGCTCCAGGTTCGTCAGGTGAAGTGAGTGTCAGGTGAAGACCCAGTCTCTTCCTTTTCCTGCTGCCTCCTGCACAACTCATTCAGCCCCAGGCGCCTGTTGCCCATCAGCTCATCTCATTTTGGCACCTCCAAAGACAAGAGAAGCTGTTTCCCATTTTTACCCCAACCCCTGTTTGCAGCAGAGTACCCTCCAAAGCATGTACATCTCCCAGTGCAGCCATTGCAAGGAGGTGTTGGAGTGGGCTCAGGAGGAGGAGAAGACAATTGCTGTGGCAGTCCCATCTCATGCCCATCTCCAGTTCCACATGTGCAGGACAATGATAACTTGGCTCTGGTTTTGTGCCAGGGGCTGCTGCACCTGTGGCAAGCACCCAGCCTCATGGGCAACAGGTCACCTCTGGCCGTGCCCGGCCCCAGCAGGATTCCAGCAGCCACTCGGAAGGGCTGGGGGCAGAGAAACCCACCAATCCTGCATGGAAATTGGGCTGTTCAGCTGTAACCCCTCCAATAACAGGCATCTCCTTTCAATAGCTGTTTACCAGACCATACACAGTGCCATTGTGTTGAGCAGATGCCGTCTTCTGTTTTTCTCATTACCAAGATTTACTGTCTTATAAGCTTATTATTGACCGAGGCTTTAGGCTTCCTTCAGGGCTGAGGCCGAGGGGAATGCAGACTCCCAGCACTCGTTTGCAGCAGCCTCCCCCACTGAACCCGGGGAACTGACACGGGGCTCGGGGCTGCCTCCCCCAAACCTGGACTCCTCCACCTCACAGCAAAGGCTTTGAAAGCCCAGAAGAGTATCAGGGAGCTGCAGGGTGCCCTGTCCCTGCCCTGGGGACTCCCAGAGCCCCTGGGAAGCCCCTCAGACTCTGCCCCTGGTATGGAGCCGTTTCAACGCTTTGTGCTGCCAGCACTTCTGAAAAGTTACATTAAAGTGGAGGAAGGATTGGGACTGTGATGCTTAACTGCATTTAGACTGTGTAACATCAGGCAGGTCTCCTAACTTAGAGTCGTCCATCTGTCCCCTCCCCCAGCACACCAAAACACCTTTCTGGCCCTGCTTTTCAGGCAGAATACATGCCTCCCCCCACCCCGGGACAAATAGGAGTATTTTGAATCCAGCTTTCCAGAGGTTTGGCTTCCAGGGTGCCCATGGGTGATCACAGCAGTGTTGTTCCACTTCTCCAGACCTCTATTTCCCCAGCCAAAAGGTAGCACAGACCAAGCAGCAGGATCCCTGGTACACTGGCCCTAGCAAAGGAGCTGGTTTACCTGTGTGCCCACACTCCCCCCAGTGCCAAGAAATCGCCCTCAGCAGCAGCTCCCTAAGCTTCTACCCAGAGAAAACATACAACGACGTTTCAACACACATAGGACACAGAAGTACACAAAAAGTAAAAACGCTGCCAGTGCCTACTGGGACTCAGCTCTGCTCCCCCAAGCGAAAAAAAAAAACCCAAAAACCAGTTTTGCCAGAAAAAGACAAGAAAACAAGGCAGCACAGTAGGAGCCACCGGCCATTGGTGCTGTACCCAGAGCCTCATGGGTCAGATTAATGTGTGTAGCTGACAGGTAAAACAAGAACACCCCCCACAAATCCCCAGTTTTGCAGGGCTTTCACACAACCTGGCCACATACTGCTGAGTCGGCACTTTCAGCGACACTGCCCCACGGCCGCATCCGGCTCGTTCCTCGGTCCTGCTTTAATTCCCTGGGACACCGTGTCCAGCAGCGACGGCTTTGCCAGAAGCGGAGCAGGGTGGGAATTACACTGCTCCCCTGCACAAGGAACCTGCCGGTGCCGGCTGGCTCAGCGCGGCGCTTCCCACCCGCGGCGGGCGGAACGCTGCTCCAGCGGCGGGCAGGGCTGCAGCCCCGCGGGGCCCCAGCTGGGCACAGCCACGTCCGGGCACGTTACAGCTGCGGCCAAAGCTGAGGCTGCCGAGGCAGGGTATCCAGGAACAGGATGGAAACATGCGCAAAGTGCTGGAGGTGGAGGAGCTGAAAGGGAGTACATGCGGAGAGGTTGGGAAAGAAATTACTTTTTGTGAAAAAACCAAACCAAACCAAACCACTATTCAGCTATTTCTGTTCACAACATATTTGTAATTCCTTCTCCAACACTGTGTCTTCAAAAAAGCAGAAGGATTTTTCAACTCCCATTTCATCATCAAATGAAGAAGACCCTGCTCCACCCGCACTCCGAGGACCAAGCCGCGAACCTCGTGCCTGCAGGGGTGAGGGTGAGGGGCTGGGAGCTGAGAGAGGGGTGGGGCGGGTGGAGCCTGCCCCGGGCAGACAGTGCTCCAGAGCAGATGCTGCTGGTGGCAGAAACAACCCTGCGCTGTAACAATGGGCTCAACTTCGGGAGAACTGGGCTCTGCACATGGGAAGGGCTCAGAAACCCCCAGCTGGGTTTTCTCCTCCTCTCCCGTGCATTTGCTTTTCTGTTGGGCTCTGCAGAGCTGCCCCTGCCCAAAATCACAGGGGGCACTGTGCAAGCAAGGGCCTGAGCATCTGCTGTGTATCACCAGCCACGGGGATGTGTGAGGTTTCCCCCGAAACTTCGGAGCAGCAGGCAGAGGTGGGGCATGCAAACAGCGCCATCAGAGCAGAGCGTGTCCCTCCAGCGTCAGAGGGGGAGCTTGAACGCACAGAGCTCTGCTGGGGAGGGTGGGGTCCTCCACAAATAACAACAGTAATTGTTATTTTGGAATATATCCACAGAGAGCCACCGTGATCCCAGCGTGCTGTTCACTTTCGGCGCCTATAACCCACATTATGAAGACACAACCCACCCCAGCAGACGAGCTAAACAGCAGGCTTCCAGATGTCCACCCGCTCGCCCATCTCAGACTCCTAATCCCCTACTTTGTCTGAGCTCTAGCTCATTTCTGATGCATTCAGATTATCCAGCGAGCATAACTGCTAGTGAACATCTGAATATTTCCCCCTCCATCTCACATTTCACCTTGGAGGAGAAGCACTCCACAGAGCCCAGGCCCTTCTTTATCAAGCCAATTAGTGCAACACAAAAGCAGTGAATAGGACCAGCAAAGCTCAATGGCCTGTAAAATCCCCAATATTTCGAGACGGGCTGAGGCCAAATATGACTGGTTTTTTTAAAAAAAGGGAAAGCTTAGGGTGAGTAAACCAGAGTGCTGGCCTTTCCAACCACATTAAAAAGAAAAGCCAGCAAATCCATCCAACATACAAGGCAGTTCATGGACCATAAAGAAAAGTTTACAAACAGAGTGGCTGTAAATCCTTCTATAACATTGGAGGACCCAAGTTTGCAAGGAACAAAAGGAAATGATTAACAGGGGAAATATGCATGGTACAAAAAGACTTTTTAGTCCAAAAAGGGATGTCCATATTTAGAAACACTTGATTCCTGTTGTCAGGGCCCTGCTTTTCCTGAATGTGTTTCTCTCCCGTGAAAGAAAGAAGTCACAAAGGGAGTTTGTGCACAGCCATGTCACATGCACGCAGAGCACCACTGATTCTTCTTCAGGATTAAGGGGAAAATGCAAAGGATTCCAGAGCAAGCAAATAAAAAAATAAAAATAATCATGTCCATATTTAGGAGAAGGCTTCTAGCAAACCAGCGGCTCCTCCAGCAGGATCCCCCCTCCCACCAAGGGCACCCTAAGCCCTTGTCAGGGTGGGCTGCCCCCACAGGACCCTCCCTGAGGGGCTGCCCAAGCACCCATGGCAAGAGGGTGGCTCTTGCTGCCCTGGGGCTGCAGGCAATCCTGCTCCAGATCACAGGGAGCTGCAGCTCTGCTCTGGGAGAGGCTCTCACTACAGGGCTCTGCCACCTGCTCTGGCACAGCTCCACCGACCAAGCACGGCCTGGAAGGGAGTAAATGGAAAAGAGACCCTACCAGAGCAGCTCTGATGGGCAGGAACCTTGTGTTTGGCAGGATGAGAATATATATGAAGGTGCTTCCCACCTACACGTTCACCAACACCTTACCCCCCCCCCCCCCCCCCCCCCGTCCGTGCCACGAGAAGTGTGCCCAGCACAGCCCTACGTGTTTCATGGCAATAAGCACCTCCAGGAGAGAGCCGAGCACAAACAGCAGCAAACATTTCTGAGACCACCCCTTCCCTTTCGTCCACAGTCGCTGCCGAACCTCATCGAGCAGGGCCGGCTGTGAAATACAACACCATATGGTCCCCGGCACAGGGAGAGACCCTGTGGGCTGGATGCCGTCTGCTCAGGACCTGGAGACCCGCATCCCTCAGCTGCCTCCTGCTCCTGTTTCCCACCTCCAGCACGACTGCTCGGCCCCACATGGGCCAGCTGGGAGAGCACGCTCCCAGTCAGCAGCAGCTCCTGCATCCCCGTAACCCCCACCCTCACCCTGATGCTGCTGTGAGCACAAAAATCTCAGGGGAATAGCACCAGTGAGTGAGCTGCAGAGAGCAACAGCCCACGAGAGCTGAAGGTCTTCCCTAAAGCACCCGACTACTGGGAAAACACAGTCCAGGCTCCTTCCAAAACTTAAGTGCAAATCACAGCACCCCAAGTAAGCCTGGGGGTCAGATGTGCTGAGCACAGCTGCTGTGCTGGGCTGAGAGAGAGCGAGGCAGGGAACACGAAGAGAGGGCGGGGCATCCACAGCTTCTCATGGGCAACCTGTGCCAGCGCCTCACCGCTTTTTCCTAACTTCTAATCTAAATCTACTCTGCTTAGTTTAAAACCATTCCCTCCTTGTCCTATCACTATCTGCCCATGTAAAACGTCACTCTCCCTCTCTTCCACAAGCCCCCTCTAAGTATGGGTGATGGAAAAGTCAAAGGGCTGAGCTTTACCTTCTCCCCAAGCAGAGCACTAAAAGGGGACAGGCACATCTGTCCCCTCTTAGCAGAGATGCATAGGGAAGAGTAGAAAACAAGGCTAAGCCCTTCTCTGTTCAAAACCACTGAAAGCCTTTTGCAAGTCACCCTCAAGGTTCAAAATACCTGGTCTAGTGGATTTTTTCAGACAGCTCTGGTAGGAATCACCAACAAATGGAACATGAGTGACAGTGAGTAATTAGTCTAACAGTAACCTCATCCAGTGGAAGGTGCCCCTGCCTGTGGCAGGGGGGTTTGAATGAGATGATCTTTAAGCTCCCTTCCTACCCAAATAATTCAAAGATTCTATGATTCCATTTGGTCAGGTTTTATTCCACTTTCAGACAAGTCCTTTGAAGAGAGGGTTCTCTTTAAGAGTCTTTCTGACATCTTGATCTTTGAGCTTGGTTTGAAAAACCTCCCAGCAGCTTGCAAAAATTAAGTCATTATATGAAGCAACAAAATAAAGCAACAGAAGACCCAGCATGTTTCCTTCTGCTCTCCCTGCTACTGGGGAGAAATCTTGGTCAGGACCTACAGGTAAAGCCTTAAGAAACTGCAGAAACTAGGCCTGGGGAAGATTCCCAGTCTGAGCTCTAAAGCTAAAGAGAACAAAACTCAACCAACTTATTTTGCAAGAAAACTAGAAACCAAATTGACCAATTGACCTTTCTCAAGCTTCTTGAACAAGACCACGTATTACTGCTGGCACAGCCAGGTAACACACAGTAAAAGAGCAATCACACAGCCATTAGCAGCAGACAAGAGGCATTTGTCTCAAGCAATCCCTCAAACCACTTCATCCTGCTACAGGTATTAATTTTCTAAACTAAATAAAGCAAATTTTAAGCTTCACAAAGAAGCAGTTAAAAACACTTACAAGCTATAAGCTCTTTCAACAACAAAGCCAGGCAACATTTGATTATTTTTAAAAAGAGCATTTTTCTGACTTGAAATACCTGAGGGAGTTTTACAAGTGGAAGGGCTGGGAAGAAAAAGCAACTCTGTCACTCACAGCATTCTACCTGCCCCTCTCCTCATACAGGTTTAGCTACAGTGGTGTGTGACACTCGTGCAGAGAGGCTGCTCTGGCTCCCCAGGTGTCCCACGGGGAGCACTGAGCCAGATGAGGCGGCAGGGATGGAGGCAGAGCAGCAGCACTCTGCACTCACAGCCTCAAAAGTCAACCACAAACACCATCAACACACCCGGACCCACATCAAGGCTGGGCTCCCTGCTGTGGTTTGCCTGGCTGCTGAATTCAGCCAGAGACATGAAGTCAGCCGTGTCAGGGGACACAGTTACAGGACAGGCATCCCTTTACCACAGTTAATGCATTTTCATCTCAGCAGGGCAAACGCTTGCCTTTATGCATCCCAGCCTCCAAAGGGCTCAGCCCCACCACAGCACCAGTTTGCTGCTGCACACAACATTCAGGCTCCCCACTCCTGGGGAGGTTGCCTGCCACCCCTGCTCTAAGGTTAATGTAAAGCCCTGGCTTAGCCATTTCACAGGTGTTTCTGTGAGGCCATGCCGCATCCAGGAACAAGAGGAGGAGTTACCACCCAGGATACAGAGCTGTCAGCTCCAGTATGGCTGTGCTGCTTCCTCCTTCCTAATTTAGGGATCCAGGTGCAGGAGGGCACTCAGGGAAGAGCTTTTAGCAGCAGACAACTCCAATCAAGAGCATTAGCACAGGCTAGGAGACGTCTCCCCCATTCACATATTGCTTTAGCACACACAGATCAGACCTACTGGAAGGATGAGATGTTTGCAGAGTGCTTTGAACACAGGTTGCCAAAATGCTGCCCAAGCAGGGGCAGGCACACACCAGAGCCCAGCCTGCCAAAAGGGGATGAAGACACCTTGTAGGGCACGAAAGCCCCTGTCAGGCATGCTGGTTATTCAGTCCTTTCCCCACTGCAAGCTGACACATTTAGAGAGCAACTGCTTGGTAACAGCGTCCCCAGCACACTTTGTTTGCAGCCCTGCTGTGATTTGCAATTCAGCTTATTGCATTAAAATGTGGTGCAGCCCTAGCAGAAAGAAATAAACATGCCACTTGTCACAGTTCCTCCCCTTATCTTTTAGAGGAAAGCGAGCTTGGGTGAACATTCCTAGAGGGGAGCCTGGGGCTTGTCAGAAAGCATGGCCAGAAATGCAGCATCCTGCTCTCACCCCACTGGAACATCCCATCTCCTTGTCCAAGCTCCCCAAAACCTGCAGCAGAAGAGGGCTTGCTTGGGAGATGATCCTCTGCCTGTGGAACAACAGCCTGAGTGAGCAGAGGGAAAACAAACTCGAGGTGGCTGCCAGAACTGTGCTGGAGGCTGGAAGTAAAAAGCCATTCACCTGCTACCACGGAGCCAGAACCAACAGAAGCCCTTGCACCTTGCTGCTGCTCCTGCAGGGAGTGAGTAAAACTACCTAAAAATCAGCTGTTCAAAGGGAGAAGGTATGAGAGATGCTTTGACTGTGCTTGTATCCTCAGTCCCATCCCCAAAGCAGACTCTCCCTGTCCTATGGACCTCCATTAGATCTGCAGCCCTTTGCTGCTAATTGATTCAATATCCACTTGTACTAGGGTTTTTAATTAATTTTATTATAGAAAAAGTAACACACTCCTTCTTCCCCACAGATGTGTTAGGTTCCTGACACAGCAGTAGGAAATGATCCTGCAATGTAGTTTTCCTTGTGACTGCTTGTGAGGAGTGACTCCCACACCCACGGTGGGACTCCCCTGATGCAGCCCCTTCCCTCCCCGTCTAAGCGCTCAGATTTGGTTCACACCAAGTATTTACCATACTCCAACTGAATTTTGGAATATATAGGCTACAGAGCAGTGGGTTTGTAGCCTCTGACTCTCTGGGTCATGCTAAGACTCCCAGGCTCATTTTCAGCAGATGCAGATTCTGCTCTGCACAGAGCAGCTCAGCAGCCTCATTCATGCCTTTGCCCCTGAGATGATCTGATTTCAGAGGGATGTGATGCATTTTGGTAGCAACTGTGTTCTCAAGAGTATGGACAATCCTGAGTGCAAACCAAACAGCACAAACCACGGGAACTAACCTGCATGACACGGGCCATGGCTGCCTCTGCCCCACATCACCGTCAGACACTTTCTCTTGAGCAGTTCTCACACTCTAACACCCGTTTAGGCATCCAGAGGGACCATCCCACCCAGTCAAGCCATCCTCTGCCTGCCCCCAGCAACAAGTGGGTTTTAACAGCTGCAGAACCAGCACCATCCCTTCTTAGCCAAGCCCTGCTCCCTCAGCCTGACTTCAGCAGGGACAAGGCATCAACACATTACATTTTGGAAACATAGGCAGTCTCAGAGTCAGCTCTATCAAATCAAATTCATGCAAGGAAGAGCCTCTTCATCCCTCCCCTCCCTTTCCCCAGTCTATTTTATCCTTACCCTTCTTTACACATCATGGAGTTAATAAGAGACATATTTACTTTGCCTGGCTTGGGACTAAAGTTGAACTAAAGTTTGAGCCGTGCAGCAGCGCAAAGCAGAAATGTCTTCTCTGAAACACCACAAGCATTTCAAAGTAGAGAAAAAGAGCATTTGGAGGGTGTTCTATGAAAGTAATGGAGCTGGGTGAAATTAAGCAGTTCCCAATATTTGAGATGACATCTCAGAACACAAAACATCACCAGGGAAAATTATGTGTTAATTATATGCATTCACACTATGGCATCTATCAACAGCAGCGTATTCAGGGAAGAAACATCATCACTACATCTGCACTATCCAAATCTGAGTCCCTGGAGTCCTGCACTAGCACTGTATTGAACAGCATCCCCAAGGAATGCCATGTTTTAGGTGTGTGCAGAGCAGCAAGAGGTAGTGCACTGTAAGGTCCAAGACCTTAATCAAGCTCTGCAACTTAAATAGATTTCCAATACAGAGAAGACAAAGAGGTGTCAGCTCTAGTCCTCATTTGCTGATACTATCAATAGGGGCTCAGCTCACCAGCAGTTAATTCAAAGCCAAGCTCGATTTGCACAGCAGTGATCTACACTAAGTCCCATATGTGGCTAAGGGAGATTTTGCCAACTAGACAATAGAAACAGTATTAGAGCTCCTGAACCAATGCCATCACTTTTTTTTTCCTGCTCCACCAGTTCCCCATCAAATTTCCACAGGCCGGAATCTCGTTGCCTTCTCCCTTGCATCAGAAGACATGTAGAAAGGGTAGCAAATACAGAAGTACCTATTTCTTTTCAAGATGCAGCTTTATTGAGGCTTTTAAAATGCAACTGC
Organism: Oreocharis arfaki; assembly: GCA_013398015.1. NCBI lineage: Eukaryota > Metazoa > Chordata > Aves > Passeriformes > Paramythiidae > Oreocharis > Oreocharis arfaki. Next base: position 296,352 of record VZRR01012244.1, read on the forward strand.
CCATAAAATGGGGCAAACATCACACCTTTTTTTGCGCATTAAAGATACTAAAAATTACCATAATTAAGCAACTATAAAAGTATTTCTGAGTGATCCGACTGTCACTTAGCTTTAAAACCAAAACCAGCTACATGTTGCTGTTTCATGAAAGTTTTTAATCTTGCTCCAGTATGAAAATTTTGTTTTCAGGTTTTAGTCCATCTCAACACTAGATCAGACTGTTTTGCCAAGCTGTTGTTGGTGAGAAGTTGTCACGGTTGTTGAGAAGACAGAGGAAGCCAGAAGTGCTACCTCATTAGGCAACTAAATAGTTTTAACCACATTCTAAACTTACTGCCTGTAAGCCTGGACCCCACTAATCTCAAACTTGGCTCAAAAGGAGGTGGCAGCAGCCCATACCCAGTGTTTGCACCTGTGAGTTACTGTGTCTTCTGAAACCAGCTGAACACAACAGCCCACAGCTTTGACTTGCTATTAATGCAAGTATCCTCACACCCCCATCTCCTCTCCACCAAGCAGACACCGACTGCTAGAGCCAGCACAAGGAATTCAGGGAGAGCAAGGAGGTGCTAGAATTTTCCCAGTTCATGCTGTTTCCATGCTAAGGTAAAACAAGGTTACAGCCACCAGTTAGAGACCAGGTATTACCTTTCTCTTTCAAGTGCCACAAAACATCCCCAGCTTGGATTTGGAAAGGCAAGACTTCGACACAGCCAGCTGGTGACCAGAGGGGAAAGAGATCTATCGCTCCCCCACCCCACCTCACAGCCCCCAATTCCTACTGAAACTCGTGTCATCAGAGAAAGGACACAGACCAAGTACCTGTGCCACGCTCCTACGTCAGCAGGGAGTTAGACTGAGGCGCCTGGCTCCTGCCACGAAACAAGAGGCTAGAAAAAACCACAAGTCTGAAACAGTTTAACACAGGACAAAAAAGGCACATTTTAATATGTACAGCAATGCATTTGGGCTATAAATTTACCCAACACAACTGAAAAAAATCCAAACTATGCTTTTATACTTATTCCATGGTGTCAGCCTCATTCCTAGCCACCTACCTTTCTCTGCATCTCTGAATGCTGCTATATACACACACAAACAAACAATTACGTCATGAATGTTCATTTAGGCTCCCAAGTTCAAGTAATAAAGTTCAAACTTGCATAGCATCTTATGCCACTCAGCCATAAACAGTTACGATTGCATATTAGCTGGAGCAGCCATCTCTTTCAATTCAGCCAGTTTTGGCTGGCCACCATTTTTTTAATTTTTTTTTTTTAATATCCTTGAGTCAGAATGTTTCCTAAGTCACCAGCCCTGAGGGATGCCACAGAATTCAAAATGAACCTCTTGCTGTTGTTAAGATCCTCTTAAACCAGAAATTTAGAGTGTTGTCAAGAACAGTTTTAAAAATGTAATACTGTTTATTTTGCTTCAAAAACATTTCAGCATTCTAAACATACAAAAAAAACAGAACGTTGCAAATTCGTTTAAGTACAGAGTGTTTTTGAACTTCAGTTGCTGCACTGGCTCTTCACTTAGTTGACGATGAAGAGATGTCTACAGTTTCAGTTTAAAAACTACCGCACTTAACTAAAAAAATCCATACACTTCTCATGCCAGCTGAACCCCCTTCCACAACTAAGAATGGCAGCAGAATGCTATTTCACTATATACAGAAAGACAACTTTTAAGCTAAATGGACGCCCACTGTAGTGTAAATAGATCTACCCTCACAGTGCATGCTTTGGGCCATGGCACCCCGGGGAACGTACAGCCTTTCCAAGTAATCACTGCTCCTCTAAGGCATCATAACTCTAAGCATGTACCACAAGAATCTGTCTAGTTTTTACAAACTATAGATATGTACAGTTTATAACCCAGGATTTTCTAGCCAATAACCATATAGTAACACCACCTTACAAATTAAAAAAATGCTTGAAACATTTTTAAATGCTTTGTTACACCAACAGCAAAGTGCACAGAGTTAGGAGAACACTAGAGCGCCTTTTCATTTTAAAAATGTTTGGAAATATGTACAACTTTGATACAGTTTCAGGGTGCTCACTACACCCATGGCCACTTCATGTAAACCAGTTACAATTTCTAGAGCACTTTTAGAAACTACAACGCGATCGGAATCCAATTTTTTTTTTTTTAATTAAGCCTAATAAGGGCAAGAGACACCATCTCAAATAAGAGGTGCTTCATTTATGGTGTTTCCCCTACTCTATGGTATTCACATGGAGACAAGTATTGTACAGTTTTATTCATCATCATCATCTTCATCCTCCTCTTCTTCATCCTCCTCCTCCTCTTCATCTTCTTCCTCTACCTTTTTCCGAGCAGCTTTGGTTGCTGCTCCCTTTGCGCCATCAAACTTTCCTTTAGACTTGTAGTCTGCAACATCCTGCAAAGTCAAGGGGATGTCTTAATTTGCTCTAAGCAGCAAACACACACAGCATTTGTACAGCAGCAGGCGTTAAGGTAAAGGGACTGGCCTTGCCCGGCTGCACCCCCAAGGGGACACAGCCAGCACGGGAGAACACAGGTATGCAGACACCTGAGCGTGCTCATGGATCATGAAGGACCCTGCATTCATGGCTATTTCTTTGAGGAGGAGAAGAGAACCCAGCCTCTCAAAGTTTCCTGATAACGGGACAAAGCTCCTGTAACAGCACAGCAAACCTTTTGTGAAGCAACACGAGCAGCCCCTGCTGCACATCACTGGGGAAAGTTCTCCCTCCTCGCTGGAATCTGCCTGTGGATCTCTATCCTGCTCTGCCCCAACCTGTGCAAAGCTCGGCTCTAACTATGCTGGGGCCACCTGAGCTGGGCCTATGTTACAAAAATACATCAAAGCAAGAGCTGGTACAGAGGAGGCATAAGTCACAAGTCTCCTTACCTTCTCATACTTCTCCTTCAGTTTAGCTGCCTTATTGTTGTAAGGCTGCTTTTCACCATCACTGAGGTTGTTCCACATTTCACCCAGTTTCTTTGCTACATCCCCAATGGATATGCCAGGGTTTGTGGACTTGATCTTGGGGCGAAACTCTGAACAGAAGAGGAAGAAGCCAGACCTTGGGGAGAAACACCAGAGGACAGTCAGCACTTGCAGCAGCACACCCAGGGAGCAGCCCTTCCTCCATCCCTCACCCAAAACATTCACACATGCATGAGCAAACAGAGTAGAAACTTTTTTCTTACTTATAAAATCAAATACAAACATAAACGTGTTCTGAGGCCTAGACCTGCAGCCTTCACTCAATGCTCTTTTTTAATTAAGTGTTCTGTATCCCCTCACCCAATTTCATCTTAGAAACACAAGTCTCACTGTGACTCAGTCACTTTTGTGTATTCCATCACTAGGAGTTTAAGGGTACCAAGTACTGACAATTCGTGTCAGTGCTCTACAAGCTGCCTAGGAGGTTTACAAGACAGTATCACTACCAATCCTGCTATATGAACACTGTGTCCTCCATCTACCTCCTTCCTGGAAACCCAGGTTACATATGGGGTGTGAAAATGAACCTAAACACTTATGCATTTAATGCCTCGAAGTTACTTACGGTGGTCGTTTTGGGGCATTGGGGTCCTTCTTCTTCTTGCCACCCTTAGCTGGTCCATAGTCCTTCATTTCTCTATCATATCGTACCTTATCAGCCTTTGCCATTTCATCAAATTTAGCCTTTTCCTTGCTTGACATGGTCTAAAAAAACCAAAACAGGAGACACCAAACATGTGATTACCCAACTGTTCAATAGCTGGCAAACTTTATGTAAACAAGCCAACACATATCAACTGGGAGTTTCAGTTTTTGTTTGTTTTCTAACTGGACCACCTTGGGGACGAAGGTCCTGTACGGGAAATCACAGCCACCACTGGCATTCTCAGCAACAGGAATGAGACAAGCACAGCCACAGTCCTCCTTGGGACACACACCTGGAAGGAAGTAGCTGCTGAAGGGCATTGCCTGGGAACAGTAAAAAAGGCCAGACTATAGAGGAAGCACCTAAATGGGCAGATACACAAGGCTAAAATGTTCAGGATTGCTAGAGGTTTCAGCAGCACAAGGACAGCTTGCCAAGAACAGCACAGAGCCCAAAACAGCACCGGCTCCCTTCATGTTCAGACACACACACACCATCCTAGCAGATACTATAAGAAGTAATCCCTTCAGGAAGTCACAAATTAAGGTACCTTCCACCTCTCTGAGCACTTCTTGGAAAACTCTGCAAAGTTGACTGGAACCTCTGGGTTCTTTTTCTTATGTTCTTCACGGCACGTCTGCACAAAGAAGGCATAGGCAGACATCTTGCCCTTGGGCTTCTTCGGATCACCTTTAGCCATTTTGCCTCTGTAGGGAAGGGGGAAAAATAACAAGTGAACGATATATAGATGAATGCATACACCTATGTATGTATATATGCATGGTGTGCCTATATTTATATACACACACCCCCCCATCTGCTGACGTGATGTCCCATCAATAACACATCCCCTTCTTTCTCTCGACACCTCTTACCATCCCCAATACAGAGACTTAAATTATTTTCCCTTGATACTTGGGTTGCAGACAAACCAAGAGAAACCAGTCACTGGATCTAGGTGCTACATTAATATATGTTTACATCATGTCCAAAGACTGGAGACAGCCTATTAGATATACATACTTCTGCCTATTAAGAGTTATATATGAACTAATATAAAATATCTGTTTTAGTTGGCTACCACACTGGGGCTGAGGTGGCATGCAGAGTGCCAGGCAGTGACTTATCCCTTCAGAAGCTGGAGCTCATGTGTTAGCAGCTCCTGCCCAGGTAAGAAGTCAGGACAAATTAGTTGCCCCGAAAAAGTGCAATAACCTTTTCTATATAAAAAGGGCACAAATAAAGGCTGACTTTAACCACAACAGGACCCGTGGAGCCCTACGAGGTGAGTTGTGCTTGCTCTTGCTCCACCAAGTGACACATGTTTGAGGCAAAGTGGTCAGTGCAAAGATGCAATGAGCAAGTCACCGAAAGGATGGTGCTAACTTTTGGGCTCTATTTCTTTTCCTGCTTCCGTATTAAATTTTCCCCGCTTAATTAAAAAAAAAAATCATAAGCCGGCAACAGTATTTTCTATTTACAGCTTCTCAGTCGCTTGAAAATTTAATTTTTATTAGCCCAACGTTAATATTTAATTGCACCCATTAACCCGCCAGGTGCAGCAGAAGTGGCCGTGAGCCGCCCTGCCCGGCCCGGCCGCTGCCGGGACGCCGCTGCCTCCGCGGGGGCGGAAAACGCGCGGTACCGAGGCCCGGGACGCGGAGCCGGCCCCGCTCCGAAGTTGGGGGCGAGCGGCCCGCGGCGGCCGGTCCAGCCCAGCCCGGCCCCGCTCCG
>VZRR01012245.1:0-17939 GCA_013398015.1 Oreocharis arfaki
GGGCTCAGTCCTGTTCCCCAGCTGTATTCCCCGTGGAATGACCCTCACTGCCCCATCCATAGGGAATAAACGCTGTTGATGAAGCAAAGATTGCAAAAAATGGGCAGAGCAAGGGGTGCTGGGTTGGTGATGGTGGGATTTGGGGTGTAGGGAGTAAGTGATGGGGGAAAATTACAGTTTGGGGAAAAGAGAGAGGGAAAAAAGCGAGAGAGAAAGAGAAAGGAGGAAAGAGAGAAAGGGGGAGAGGGAGAGAGAAAATAAGAAAGAAGGAAAGGAAAGAAAGAAAAAGAAAAGAAAAAGAAAGAAAGAAAAGAAAGAAAGAAAAAGAAAGAAAGAAAGAAAAGGAAAAGAAAGAAAGAAGAAAGAAAAAAAAGAAAGAAAAGAAAGAAAAGAAAAAGAAAAATACAAGAAGGAAAAAAGGAAACTAAGCAAGAGAATGAATGGGAGAGAAACAGAGCAAGCAAGAATGAAACAAAATAAGAGAGGAAGGGAGAAAGTAAAAAAATAAAGATTGATAATGACAAAGGATTTGCTTGGACAGGACAGATGAAGAAGGGTATCTCTAGTGTGCTAAATCCCCATGAATCGTTGTGTCAGTCACACAGGGGCTGGAATCACTGGAGGAAGTGTTATTCACCTAAGCACAGCAGTGATATACCAAAAAACAGTTGGAATTAGCTGTTATAAAATAAACTTGGCTTTTCTGTCCTTTTTTCAGTAGGTGCTGACTGGAAGGTTCTTCCTGTGCCTTAAATAAAAAAAAAAATTATCTGAGTTTATATCCTGTGTGTTTTTATCAGTTGATAATTATTATTATATAATAATATATTGATGATAATAAAATATTGATTTATTATTAATAATAATATTATTAGTATTGTCATCACAATTATATACTATTTTTATCCCTTTGAAAAATAACAACAACAAAAAATGAGACTTCTGGTCTTGTTAACAATAACAGAAATGTTTTGTTTGTCCCAATGATAAAATCATTTGAGATACCAAGAAGAGAACATTTTGAACAAGAGTCTGTGAGGTTTTTCAAAGAAAATTACTCATATTGCCTTTTTCTAACAATTTTTTTGTTGAAAGAATAAACGTTAGGTTGTCTGATAGCACAAATAATCCCATTTTGCACCTCAAAGGATTCGGTTTAGAGAACAATTTGTTGCAAAGCATGGTCTTTATTTACCTTGTTCTTTTTCCTGTATTTTCCCCCCTATCCTTCAATTTATTTCTACTGGTAAAGGAGATTTAAAAGCCATGGATTTTGATCTGCCCTTTTAAAGGAAGGAATAACAACCTGATGCTTGCTGTAGTTAAATGCAGAGACTCTGCCAAGGGCTGGAGGAAATTAAAATAACATGCAACAATACAATAATATAAAATAACAATCTCCAGTCACGTATTTCTTTGAAATAGAAGAAAAGGGAGGATGAAGCTCAGCGAATAAATTTTTAAAGCAAGTTGGAAGGAGTTGGAGCCCTTTTCTGCTTTGTGGTGTGGAAACATCCCCGATTCAGGCAAGAAATGGACTTGGAGGATGTGAATCCTTTCAGTCCTTGGAGCACCCACATTAGGAAGCCCAGAATGGCTCTGTGAGCCACAAAAGGCTGTGTGCGTGCTCAGACATGGGAATTTTAAGTTAAGTGGGATAGATGGACTCTCCTTCCAGGAATTTTATGTCTGCTTCCCACAGGAGGATTGTTGGTACCGATCTCGTTTTCAGAGATCCGAGTGGAAAGCAACACTGAGAATTTATGAGTCTATGAATGACGAGGATTTATCCTGAGCAGGATTTCTTCGGCGAAATTCAGGCACCAAGGCATTTCACCTCACCAAATGAATATTATTTAACAGTCACTGGAAAGGAAAAGGAACTTTTAATGTGGCCCAAATACAGGTCAGGAATATTCTGTGGTGCAGGTGCTTATGTGCTTTCAGTGATCACAGATGGGACTTAAAACAGGGACCTGAAACATCTGCAGAGAGGGCACTGAGGGTGTCAGGTGAGATGAACCTCCCCCAGTACCTCGGAGCTCTTCAGTGCTGCCGAGGAATTCTAAATGGGATTTCAGGAGGACATGGTTATCGTGTCCCGCGTTTCCCGCTCATCCCTGTCATCCGCCGAGTCTTGGAAGGCCCTCTGGAATGCCAGGCGGAGGGCGAGCCGGAATTTGCGATCCCGGTAGCTTCCCACCAGGAAGTAAATGACGGGGTTGAGGGTGCTGTTGACGCAGGACAGCACGAAGCCGATCTCCGGGGAATACAGAAACTTGTGGCCCAGGAAGTCCAGGAGGACGAGGACGCTGAGGGGCACGGCGAAAACGAGGAAGAGGAGGATGGTGAGCATGATGACGGTGAAGAGCCGGCCCGTTTGGAAAGGCTGGGAGCTGCACCTGACCCTGAGGAAGAGGGTGAGGCTGAAGAGCAGCATGAGGGGCGCACAGACGAGGAAGTCCAAGGCTCCGATGGCGATGAGCAGGCGCTGGCACACCCTGGGAGAAGGGCGGGCAGTGCACAAAACGTATCCCAGAGCGTTCAGGAGCAGGGACAGGGCCCAGAGCAGGCCGGACACCACGGCAGACAGGTGCTTTGGGCGGTGTGTCCGGCACCAGATGGGGCTCAGCACGGACAGGCAGCGCTCGATGCTGATGGCCGTCAGCAGGTACAGGCCCGTGCCGTACATGAAGAGATCCAGGAAGAGGAATATCCCGAACTGCACCCCCACGTTGAACTGCATCAGGTACTGCACGGTCTCCACGGCGATGCACAGCAGGTACCCGAAGTCGGCGGCCGCCAGGTTCAGGATGTAGACGGTGAAGTGGTTCCTGCGGATGCGGAAGCCCAGGTACCACAGGACCAGGCCGTTCCCCACCATCCCACAGGCAGCACTCAGCAGGCAGAAGCTCTCCATGAACTTGAGGGCAGTGTAGGATGCCTCTGGTTGCCCCACAGCCCCGCTCTGGTTGGTCCCAGCAGCCTGGATGGCTGTGGTTGGAAGGAGGTGTGGTGTGGTTGAGGGTCTCATAATGGGTGATTCCAGACCTGGGAGCAGAGAGGGGAGAGGGGGGAAATGCAGGGTGGCTTTTCTAGAGGGGTTCCTGGGTTTGTTCCGAGGCTTTTTCGCCAGAATTTGATTAAATAGAATCACAAAATGTTTTGGTGTGGAAGGGACCAAGAGCCTGCAGTGACAGGACAAAGGGAAAAGGCTTCACACTGACAGAGTGTGTGTTTAGATGGGATATTGGGAATAAATCCTTCCCTGTGAGGGTGGTGAGGCTCTGGCACAGGTTGCCCAGAAAAACTGTGGCTGCCCCATCCCTGGAAGTGTTCCAGGCCAGGGTGGAGCAACCTGGGATAGTGGAATGTGTCCCTGCCCATTGCAGAGGGTTGGAACTGGGTGAGCTTTAAGGTCCCTTCCAGGCCAAACCACTCTGGAATTCTGTGATTCCATGAGAACAACTGGTACTTTTTTATATTGACGAGTGATTTCTATTTTAATAAAGTGCCATTTGATGTGGTTCTCCTGGGTCTCATGTACAGGGAACGAATAAACATTTTGGTCTGGTGGAGCCCTCAGCTTCTCCCTCAAGAAACTGCAAGAACCACATTTAAGAAACCACAGATTATCTCGTCCTCACAGGACACGGGAGCTGTGGCTCTGATAAATTTTTCACCCCATTCCCTGAGTTAGGTCACTGTTTCCTTCCTCGTGGTACTGAGATCTGACTGAGAAGCTTGGGGGTGAAAAAAAAATGGATTTGACACCTTTTTTTTTGGTCTGAAAGAGAAAAAATAAAGTGTTTCTTCTGCTGTCTCCCAGCCAGCTGTTAACTGGGACACGGAAGGCAAAGAAGTTAAAAACAGGAGAGGAACAAAAAATGGGGTTTTCTGGTAAGATGTGAATCACTGAACCACGTAGCCAGCGTGAATCCTCTGTTCTGTCTCTGTGGTGCAGCAGCACACACGGAGACAGACTTCCAAAAGCACCCAGAACGTGACAGACTGACTCACTGCTGTTCCATCCCAGCACCCCAGGCACGCCGACCCCATGGACAGAGGGAAGAGAAGTGTGTGGTGCAGGGAATTTCAAGGCCAGGTTGGACAGGGCTTGGAGCAGCCTGGGCTAGTGTAAGGTGTCACTGCCCATGGCAAGGGGTGGCACTGGATGGGCTTTAAGGTCCCTTCCAACCCAAATTATTTGAGGATTCTATGATTTCCTTTAGGGTTGATTGAAAGCAGGAGACTTCTGGCACTGCAGAGCTGTATGATCTCATCCTCAGCTCTTATGGCACCTTGAGCACTTCTAACATGAAGACTCTGGAGAGCAGCCCTGTGGCTGTTCCTCCCTCACACTCTGCTCCAGGGGTGGACACAAATGGTCACATCTTTGCAGAAATTAGCAGAAACAGCCTCAGGTTCTGCACAGCTTTTCTGCTGCGAGAACAGAGGAAGGCCCGGCGGTTAAGTGGTTTCCTGGCCTCTGTGCAAATATCCACTCGATTTTAAGAGGTTGTGATCATTTGAGTGTCGCCTAAGCTCTGCCTCAGAGAGCCACTGCAGCCTCCACAGGTGCATCTCTCTCCACTGGGGATTCAGTGATTATTTCCCAATGTTAAATGGCTTTGTGCCACTGATCATGTCATAGAATCATGGAATGGTTTGGGTTGAGAGGGATCTCAAAGCTCATCTTGTTCCAACCTCCTGCCACAGGCAGGGACACCTTCCAGAGAGCAGCTTGCTCCAAGCCTCATCAAACCTGGCCTTGGACTCTTCCAGGGATAAGGCAGCCACAGCTCCTCTGGGCAACCTGTGCCTCACCACCCTCAAAGGGAAGAATCTCCTCCCAAGATCTAATTCAAAATCCACCGTCTTCCAGTTTAAAACAATTCCCCCTTGTCCTGTCACTCCAGGCCCTTGTCCAAAGTCCCTCTCCAGCTCTCTTGGAGCGCCTTTAGGCACTGGAAGGTGCTGTATGTGCATAAAGACTGCCAGGAACAGAAATAACCGCAATGGGTAAATGACAAAACATCGATAGTTTTGCCTTCTGCTGTAATAGAAGTGAAGAAAATCCTCCTCTGACTTCTGCAGACCGTGGAGAACACTGAAAAAGTCACTCACTGTTCTCATTTATTTATCACATTCCCTTGGAAAGACTGAATTCCCGTCTCCAAGACACATTCAAGACGTGAATCTACTTCCTTAATGTACCTAACGAGTGAAAGCTCTCCTCAGCCTGAGGCCAGGTGGTCTTTTCCTCCCTTGAGATCAAACATCCACCCTGTGGTTTGCCTGCAAATCCTGCCTGTAGTTCCTGAGGCACAACAATCTCAGGAACCCCACAAAGATGTCTCAGACTATGGACAGAAAGTTACGATGTTGCAATGCCAGGTCTCTGAGTAATGACTTTAGAGCAGTTCAAGACCACTTGTACAGGCAAAAGAGTGCCTGGAATGAAGCTTTCCTTATACTGAAAATGATCACCATCGATTTCTGACTTACAGCAAATTTCTGTCCAGCGGGAGAAGTGAATATTTGACCTTCTCCTTTCCTCCATTATTTTTATTTCTCCTCCCTTCCCCTCGCCATCTCCCCCAAAGCCTGACAGAAACCATCAGAGTGCAACGGCAAAGACCCATCTCAGAATTTCTCACCCTTTTTGTGTGTTCCTGGGAATTTCAGCGCCCGTGCCCGGCAGTGTTGTCCCCTGGCTCGTGTGACACAGGGTGCAGCTCAGGTCCTTGTGCCATCCTGCAGCGCTGGGCTGGGCAGCCACTGTTTAAAAAGCCATGATGTTTTCAGCGTGACCCTCCAGGCAGCCAATGGCTCACGGGGGGGAAACACCTCCCTCTGTGTGTGTACGATCACTCAGATCTGAACCACTTCCCCCTCCCCTCTTTGCAGTGTCATGGAAACATTATTTTTTCACTGCTTCTCCCTTCCTCAGGCGCTCTTGCAAGAGCTGTCCGTACAAACCTTGCGCTGATGGTGTGTCCCGCTCGAGGCCCTGAGATGCTCTGGTTTCACAGCCCCCGAAGATGAGGCTTCACTGCTGCTCAGGAATTGTCAGGCCTCTCCCACAGTGCCTTCCCTGGAGGTTTCACAGCCTCCCTCAGCAGTTCTCATTCCCTCCTTTCCCTGCCTGGCTGTCACACACTCATCACCACAGTGTCCTCTTCTGACCCACAGCCTCCCCCAGCACAGTTCAGCACCTTTTGCAGTCCCTGCTGCTTCGTCCAACCTTGCACCCAGACCTCCCACCTCAGCAGCTCCAGATGCCCAGCCCCTGCTTGCGCTGCCCTCAGCACGTAACTCTGGGGTCAGGAGCATCTTCACACCCCACAGGCTTTCAGCACAGTCCTTCAACGCCTCAGGCACTTCTGATTTCACAAAACCCCTCCAGCCTCGTGCCTTTCACTTCCAGTTTCACAACTTCCCCCTGAACAGCACCTCAGACTCAGGGCTCTTCCCCACCTGGTGTCTCTGACCCAGACAGAACCCACAACATCCCACTCTTCCCCTCACACGCTCTCTGTCCGTGAGCCACCCAGACCCACCTGCCACAGTGAAAACAGAGGAAACTCCTTTCTCCTTTCCTGACATCCTTACAGGGAACTATTCTGGGGAGATACCAGCCTCCCCCATTAGTCCCTTGGGCCAGGGAAGCAAAGGGACAGGAGTGTGACAGCATCCAAATCACTGCAACGTGTGTCAGTGGGCACAGGAACNCTCTGTGCCAGAGCCTTACCACCCTCACAGGGAAGGATTTATTCCCCCATGCCATCCACACAGGAGTGTGACGGCACCCAAATCACTGCCACGTGTGTCAGTGGGCACAGGAACGGGCAGATCCAGCCCAAACTTGCTTAGCAGGTCAGAAACACATTTGTACATCTCCAGCTTCTCTTGTCATCCGTCCTTCCTCTTCCTTTCCCAAAGACTGTAAGACTGTTTTTACTTTCTTACCCAATCCTATTTCCTACAGTGGTTACTGGCAACCCTCATTAACCTGGCCAGGGCTCCAGGCTATGGTGTAAAATGATATTTAAATTAAAATACTATTTTCACCCGGTGCAGTATGTAACCTCCTCATTAATTTGAGGGTTTCCACTTTCTCTGCATGGATTGCTGGCATTCCCTGTTGGGAGACATTCAAAATGCCTGTTTTGCTATTGGGCCATTCTAAATTTCAATAAATGTCAGCAAAACAAAGCGGTGGGCAGTGGATGAAACTATTTACTGATGTCCATAAATCCTAAATTGAAAATACACAGTAAACTTCAGAGCTTGAAGTAATGCACAAAATGCACTCATTTCATTGAATTCTGAAATGGTTTAGGTTCAAGGGACCTTAAAGCTCACCCAGTTCCAACCCTTGCCATGGTCAGGGACACCTTCCATTATCCCAGGTTGCTCCAACCTGGCCTGGAACACTTCCAGGGATGAGGCAGCCACAGCTTCCCTGGGCAACCTGTGCCAGAGCCTCACCACCCTCACAGGGAAGAATTTATTCCCAATCTCCCATCTAAACACACCTTCTGTCATCTAAAGCCATTTCCCCTAACTGATCAGGTGAATAGATCCATTTCTTTCCAGAGGAAAGCCTGGAGTGGTGAAGGCTCAACTCAGCTGACTTCCACAGATGTACAAGAGCTGACTTCCTCCCCTCCCTCAGTTTCCTAATTTGTAAAAGAAGGATTTTTTTTTTTTTTACTTACTCTTTACTTTGCTGACCTTTGCTGAAACATGCAAGTTCTTCCAAAAGGCTTTATTCCCTGGGCTACCAGTGACAAAATTTCATGGAAAATAGGGACTTGGAGGGTCATCAAGAAGAGACCTAAGCCACCTTCTGTGTCTCTTCTACTTACTATTAGAAACCTCTCAGATTATTTTCTTTTCACAAGGACTTGGGGAGTTTTTTTGGGATACAGAGTGATTTAAAAATCCTGGTTTATTACTCACAACGCTATAAAGCCGAAGCTGTGGATCTAAGGGGCCTTGGCACTTGGGAAAAGCACAAAGCCTGAATTAATGGCAGAGTCTGAGAATGTCAACTCGACCAGGTCACATCACGTTCTTGCCCAGCTTAATTATTAATATTAGCTTAATTAAGCTCAATTAGCTTAATATTCAGCTAATCTACTGGCTGTTACTTCCAAGAATCATGGAATTGTTAAGCTTGGAGAAGCCCTCCAGGGTCATCGAGCCAAACCATGCCCCAGCAATGCCACCACTGACCCATGTCCCCGAGTGCCACATCCACACGTTTTAAATCCCTCCAGGTTGATGGTGGCTCCACCACTGCTCTGGGTAAGCTGTGCCAGGGCTGGACCACCCTGTGAGTGAAGAAATTTTTCCTAAAATCCAATCTAAACTTCCCCTGGCAGGACGGGATTAATTTCTCCTCCTTCCCACCACTGAGCATTCACAGTGCTTCTTCCAGCCCCAAGAGCCCCTGAGCTGGGAGATTTCCTTGGAGAAGCTGGAGGAGCTCTGCGTAAACAGGAAATTAATCCCTGGAGGTGGGAGATTTCCTTGGAGAGGGGTGAGGAAAATTACTTAAGCAGTTTTTTTCTCTCTGCTTGCTGGGCTGTGTGTGCACCCTTCAGTGCCCACACTCCCTCCAAGCCACTCTAACATGGGCAGGAAAAGCCAGGATACACTTGGTGATACAGGAAAGCAAAGAGTTAATGAGGTGGGATGAAAAAAGGCACCTCCTAAGCAAGTGTTGGAAGCTTTTCAGAAGCTGTTCTATGTTCTTTAAAGCCTCTACCAGGAAAGGGAGATGCTGGGGACATAAAATCTTACAGCCCTAACACAAAAAATTAGGTCTCCAAACACAGAGGAGGTAAGTTTTCCAGGATCTTTTCCCTTTCCTCTTTTCTTTCCTTTTCTTGATTTCCTTTCCTCTTCCCTGCCCCATGCCCCTCCTTCTTCTTGACAAATGTGAAAATACAAAAAGCAATTTCCCCCGAAGCAGTCAACCATCTCTGGCTCTCTTTGGCTGTAACCAAAGTGTGCAGAACTGGTTTTGCAGTCCCAAATCAGGTTGTTTAATCATTTTTTTTCCATTAACCACCTGAGATTGTAGGGGAAAACCCTTGCAATAAGGTTCAGTTCCTCATCCTTTTTTTAAAATCGTAACAATTCACATTGTATTTATTTCATACTGCAACTGATTGCACTGTATCACGTACCTCTAGTCAATGACTGAGAAGGTGATTTTAGAGGTAAGACCCCCTTTTGCCCCCTTTCTTGAGTATCTTTTACTTCCTGCCAGTAAAACCACAAGCACAGGAAAAGTCTCAAACTTTCCCAACTTCCTCTTTAGGCTTCACTTTTCTGAGTTTGAGAGCAAGTTTGGTTTTTCACCGTTTCAGCATTTCCGGTGGGTGCTTGTTCAGCTTTTTGCCTGCACGGGAGTTTCTGATTTTGCCATATTTTTAAATCATAAAACAGAAGTCCAGATGCGATGGATCCACTCCCAGAAGGATCTAGTGGGTGGCATCCCTGCCCATCGCAGCAGGGTTGGAACTAGATGGTCTTGAAGGTCCTTTCCAACCCAAACCATTCCAGGAATGAAAGGCTGTCAGTGTGCAGGAGTCCACGATTCTGTGGCTGCGTCTCATGCAAGGCAAATTAAATCTGCAGAGGGGGAAGAACGACAAAAAGCCAAACAAAAACCAAAACAAATTTAAAAAGCACTTAATGAACTCAATTCTAATACTATATATTTCTTGGAGAGGATGTACTTCTGATAACAAATTCATTTTTAAGAATGAAAAAAAACTGGTGAATCGTTTTGTCTTCATCTTTCCCTATTCCCAGGCTCTGCATTGTGTGTCACCCAGCAGATTAGCACGGAAAACTCCAGCAGTGTGAAGGAATTCATTCTCCTGGGCCTCTCAGAGAACCAAGAGGTGCAGAAGATATATTTTGTGGTGTTCCTGCTTTTCTACACGCTCACGGTGGCAGGAAATCTCCTCATAGTTCTCACTGCAACGAGCAGCCGGCACCTGAACTCCCCCATGTACTTCTTCCTCTGCCACCTGTCCTTTGTAGATGTTTGTTACTGCTCCACCACAGCTCCCCAGATGATCTCCAGCTTCCTGGTGGAAAACAACACCATCTCCTTCGCAGGCTGCATAGGGCAGCTCTTTGGGCTTCATTTCTTTGGCTGCACGGAGATTTTCATCCCGACAGCCATGGCCTACGACCGCTACGTGGCCATCTGCCGGCCCCTGCGCTACCCCGCGCTCAGGTCCCGCCGCACGGTGGGGGCCTCCTGGGCAGGGGGCTTCCTGCATTCCACCCTCCAGACCCTTCCCACCGCCCTGCTCCCTTTCTGCGGCCCCAACAAAGTCGCCCGCTACTTCTGTGACGTCCACCCCCTGCTCCACCCGGCCTGCGCGGACACACCGCCGGCCTGCTCGCGGCGGCCAACAGCGGGCTCGTATCCCTGAGCAGCTTCCTCATCCTGGTCGCGTCCTGCGTGGTCATCCTGGTTTCCCTGAGGGGCAAAACGCTGGCGGGGTGGCACAAGGCCCTGTCGGGGCTTGGGTCCCACATCACCGTGGTGATCCTGTTCTTCGGGCCCTGCTCGTTTGTTTACATCCGTCCGGCCGGTGACCTGTCCGCGGACAGGAGCGTGGCCGTGTTCTACACGCTCGTCGCACCCGTGCTCAACCCCCTCATCTACGCCCTCCGGAACGGGGAGCTGAAGGGAGCCGTGAGGAGACTCTGCAGGAGGAAAGTGGGAAGCGGAAATGGGAAGGGATAGTGCTTTGGCCATGTTTCCAAAGGATCGGAGAAAATCAAGCGTCTTTTGCTGTAATTTCTTCGGTGGCAATGCCCCAAAACCTTTCTTTCAAAGGACAGCTGGGTGTTGGCTCCTGCTGTTATTAGGAAGGCACTAAACATTCATTTTTTGATGGGAAGGACATTGGGAACTCTGGCATTCCCTTCCTATTCCTTGTCAACAAGCACAGGCCCAGACCACGGCCTCCTGAGCAACTGCAACAGCAGTGTTTATATAAATACTGTTAAAAACACTGAAACTGTTGTCCAGGTAGAGCATCCCATAAGAAAAAAACCCACAAAAACTTGCTATTAAGAGCTAGTTGGGTGGTTTGATGATGAAGGAACAGGAGGGGAAACTTCTCCCCTTCCTCTCCCACTGCAACAAATCCTTTCTGCCCTCTTCCAGGCCAGGCTGGACGGGGCTTGGAGCAACCTGGTCTAGGGAAGGTGTCCCTGCCCATGGCAGGGGGTGGAATGAGAGGGTCTTTAAGGTTCTTTTCCAACCCAAAAAGTTATTCTGCAATTCCATAATTACCCTGCAATTCTATCTACTTCACCTATCTCTGCCCAACAGAGCACTATATAAAATAAATGCATTTTTAAATGCTTTGGAGGTGAACACCAGTGGGGTTCTTTTAGAGGTCTCACTTCTGGGTGCTGCTGAGCAAATGTTCACCCACAGCTTATGGAAGGTGTCACTGGAAACAGTGTCAGGCTCCTCTACACTTTGCCAAGAATTCTTACAGGAATCTCGTACTTGAGCTCAAAAGTTGCTTCCTTGCTTTGCACTGTGTCTGTAAAAATACCCAGTGAGCAAGGAAGGCTCACCACAAACCTTTGTACATTTTTTTTAATTTCCTGTGTGACTTCTTCCTTAAAATTTGTACGCCAGGTGTCTAAGGGATAATATCTGTGATATTTTTGTTTCGTGCTGTCAGTGTGCAAGTTAATAAGAAATAAGATTGCAGATGAGAAATATCAGCTTAGGGCAGAAAGCAAAATTTATATCCATTTATAGGACTTTACATAAATGTCCTGTGTAAGAGACATCTTTACTCTGACGTGTCGCTCCAGGGACTACCCTAATAACTACCCAGAGAACAATTTTAGCTCCTTGCCCACTGATGATTTCTGACAAAACTCCCTTTGCCTCTGGGATCTCATTACTCCTGATAGTCCTGTGCTTCTGCTGTGTGATTTCCTTGAACAATTTCTGCTTCAGAAATAATTGTACGTGTAGATGCTCCTGGAGGTTGGGTTTTTTTTTTTGCAGAATGGGAAATGCAGAAGGTTGGGCTGTTCTTTTCAGGGCTCAGAGTTGGCAGAGATACAGAGCTGCTTTCACAGCTTCTGAACAGCAACTTACAGGGAGTTTCTGATGGAACTGAGAGGCTCTGATGGAACCCCCTGAAGTGGTTTGGGGAGGCCATCAGAGGAGCGACAGCGGGTGAACTCTCTGTGGAAGTGTTCTGGGAGTGTTCCTTTGTTTTGCTCAGGCCCCACTGAAACCCTGCCTTTGCAAAGCAGCATTGCTGGTGAGTGACTTTTGTGAGGTCTGTTTTATGATTTAGAAAAAAAAAAGGTTTAAAAATCAGTTACAGATTTAGAATCCCAGAATGGTTTGGGTTGGAAGGGACCTTAAAGCTCATCTTGTTCTGACCTCCCCTGCCAAGGGCAGGGACACCTTCCATAGACCAGGCTGTTCCAAGCCCCATCCAGCCCCATGAGCACTTCCAGGGATGTCCTGCACTTGTGATCCTTGTGTTCTGCATGGGAATTCTGCAAAGGTGCATTGGTGGGTGTTTGTCAGTAAGGGAGGGTCACCAACAACTAGTTCACTACCCCAGTGTCACTAGAGGTGTCTTTATGGGATGTTCCACACCACAGCTAGGACCTGGGTGTTATTTCCACCACCCTCCTCAGCTAAATAACCAGAGCTTGTTATTACACATCAGTGACGCTTTCTAGCTTGGATATCACTGTTACTCCTTCAGAGAAGCATTGCCTTTAAATTGAAATTGTCCCAAAAGTCAGCAGAACAAATGCACTGAATACCCAACACACTAGATGTCAGGGTGTGTGTCTGATAATGTCCCCTGCCTAATTATTTGTAAATTTGGATACTTTGGACCCTAAAGCAACTTTATTTAATGCTGTTGGCATCATAGCTATCCAGTTTCTTACTTGTAACCTCCTGGTTGCTGAGTTAGAAACTCCTCAGCAGAAATGAGCAGCAAAGGAATTTCCTGGTGGGATTCTGAATGGAAATGTGCATTCCTCTGCTGGTCCCACTTTAACCTCCACAGGACAGTGAGCGTGTTTGTCCACTGAAGAACTTTAAAAATTACTCTAAAAAATAACGAGGTGGAGAAAGCATGCAGGGCTTTGCAGCTTCTGCTGTGTTAGAAACCCCAATTTCTTCCGTAAGAAACCTCCCAGACCTGATTTCTGTTCGTGTATTCCCAGTTTCAGAGTGGGCAAGCTACCTGGAGAGCCCTTTCCTCAATTTAGAGAGTGCCATTAGGATCAGGACATGGAACAGCTCATGCTTGAGAACAGCAGCATTTGCTTCAGTCATGGCACTTCAAATTTGCAGTAGGTAGAAGGACAGCACAGCATTTTTCCAGCATTCATGGCTCTCGATATCTGAGAGCAGGATGTGCTGGAAGCACCATTCCTGGAGGGATTTAAAAGCTGTGTGGATGTAGCACTTGGGGACATGGTTTAGTGGAGGGCTTGGCAGTGCTGGGGGCATGATTGGACTTAAAGGTCTTACAAGGCTTTTCCAACCTTAACAATTCCATGATTCTGTGATTTCTCCCTGACAGAATGGGAGCACACCAACTACAATGCAGGAAAATAGTGGTCAGAGTGAATTCAGCAGAGAAGGTCAATGTGGAGGGGCCAGAGACCTGAGCAGGGACAGAAAAGGGGGGGGTGAGTGCAAACTCTGCTTTCTGCCATTTATGATATGATGCTGTGCTTTCTGCAGAAGCAAATGCATCCTGCTCACACCATCCATGAGCCTTGGAGCTGGAGCACATTCCCTTCCCTTCCTGGCCAGCCCCACACCTGTGCCATGGGTGCCTGAGCTGCAGCGATGGCACAGGACAACTTCTCCCGGGTGACCGAGTTCATCCTCCTGGGACTCTCTGACAACAGGGAGCTGCAACTCCTCTTCTTCACCCTCTTCCTCCTGGCCTACGCCATGGTCCTGCTGGGCAACCTCCTCATCATCGTGACAGTCAGGACCGACCCCAAGCTCTCCTCGCCCATGTACTTCCTCCTCTGCCACCTGTCCTTCATCGATATCTGCTACACCTCCGTCACCGCCCCCAAGGTGCTGGTGGCCCTGCTCTCAGGGCACAAGGCCGTTGCCTTTGAGGGCTGCATGGCCCAGCTGTTTTTCCTGCACTTTGTGGGCTCCTCGGAGATGTTCCTCCTGACGGTGATGGCGTTCGACCGCTACACGGCCATCTGCAGGCCCCTGCACTACACGGCCATCATGGCCCGCAGGGCCTGCTGGGCCCTGGTCGCTGCCTGCTGGGCCGGGGGCTTTATCCACTCCATTGTCCAGACTGTGCTCACGCTCCAGCTGCCCTTCTGCGGCCCCAACACGATCCACAGCTACTTCTGTGACGTGCTGCCCGTCGTCCAACTGGCCTGCGCCGACACCACCCTCACCGAGTGGCTCATGGCCTCCAACAGCGGCCTCATATCCCTGGCCTGCTTCCTGGTGCTGGTGGCCTCCTACGTGCTCATCCTGGCCAAGGTCCGGGCCTGCCTCTCCCAGGGGCGCTGGAAGGCGCTGTCCACCTGTGCCTCACACGTGATGGTCGTCACCCTGCTCTTCGTGCCCTGCATCTTCACCTACCTGCGGCCCGCTGGGACCTTGCCCTCCAACAAGTACATCTGTGTCATCTACACGACCTTCTCGCCCATGATGAACCCCCTCATCTACACCCTGAGGAGCAAGGAGGTGAAGGGATCCATGTGGAGACTGTGGAAGCGCTGCAGAGCCTTCTGAGACGAGCTGGGCTGGCAGAACCCAGGAGTTACACCCAGAGCTACACCAAGAGCTACGTCATGGAGTTACACCTGGAGTTACATTGCTACTCTACTCCTACACACTGATGGCTTAGTGGCTAAAGCCTACAGACTTCAAATGATGTATAAATACATTTATATACACATACAACTGTTAATATTAAAAATATTAAAAATCCGTGCTGAAAACCCCAAACTTCCTCAACGCTTTCACTCATGTGGGATCATAATTTTCAAATAAATGAATGAATGAATCCAAGATGAGGCTCGTCTCCCTCTCTGCCATGCTTTTCCTGTGCTGTGACAGCAGATGGCAGAGGCACATGCATTCAGTGTCCCCAGATTCACCCACCAACACTGGAAGGTAGAGACAGTGCAGATTTTCCTTGTAGGGTTTTCTTTAGACATATAAGAATACTTTTAGTCGTAATTCCCTCACAGAAGTGAATTATTAAAATCCTACGAGGCACAATGTATGGAGGAAGGAGAGAGAGTGGAAGGGACTTTGGACAAGGGCCTGGAGTGACAGGACAAGGGGGAATGGCTTCCCACTGACACAGGGTGGGTTTAGATGGGATATTGGGAAGAAATCCTTCCCTGAGTGGGTGGGGAGGCCCTGGCACAGGGTGCCCAGAGAAGCTGTGGCTGCCCCATCCCTGGAAGTGTTCAAGGCTGGGTTGGACAGAGCTTGGAGCAACCTGGGATGGTGGAAGGTGTCCCTGTCCATGGCAGGGGGGTGGAATGGGATTGTCTATAAGGTCCCCTCCAACCCAAACTGTCTCTATGAGGGCAGCAGTTACATCACCAAATCCATCGGGGATAGAAGTTCAGTGGCAGCCATGAGAGGAACACCACCAGTTTCTTTGTGCCAGAATGATTTAGGATTGGATTCATCCCACCTAAATAAAATCATGGAATCACTGAGGTTGGAAAAGCCCTCTAAGATCATCAAGTCCAACCATTCCCCAGGGCTGCCAAGGCCACCACTAACCCATGTACCCAAGTTCCACATCCACGTGGCTTTTAAAACCCTTCAGTGTTAGGTGACTCCACCTCTGCCCTGGGTAGCCTGTTCCAGGGCTGGAAAACCCTTTCCATGAAGGAATTTTTCCTAATATCCAATCTAAATTGCTGCACAAGAAGTGGGAGGATTTCCACTTTCCCTCTCTCTCTGTGCTGTCTTAAATTAGCCCTCACTCCCACACCTGTAGGAAAAGGAGGATCAGAACCATCAGTGAGTCATTGATCCTCCTGGTTAAGAGAGATTTCCAAATCTTGGTGCAAATTAAATTTCTTTTTAATGGTGAATTTCTGCTCAGAATCATCACTGGATCATTATAGAACGGCTTGGGTTGGAATAGAAGGGTTTTTTTAGTATTAGAGAGAAATGTTGAAAAATAAATGTCCTCCAGGTCAATTTTGGGTAAATTTCAATTGAGAAAAATAAAAAATGTATCACTGTGATAATTTTTGAAAAGATTTTGATAAAGCTTTTATAAATATTTTATTTATAAACCAATGCAAGGCCAGTTGGAGCTGTGGTCCAGTTATTTTGCTGGTGTCAATTTGTTCACCAGGTATAAATTTGGGGCATCAACAGTGAATTGATTTGAAATAATTACTCCAATTTTGATAAAACAAATTAAAATTCCATATTTTGGGGATCTGGTATCTCAATACAAGGGGCTTTGGAGCAACCTGATCCAGTGGAAGGTGTCCCTGCCCATGCCAGGGGGTTGGAATGGGATAAGCTTTAAAGTCCCTTCCAACCCAAACCACTCTATGAAGACAAACAATTTAATATAATTGATTTTTCTCCCCAGGAAACAGCTTGGGATGACTTTAACAAGGCCTCAGAAGATGCTGTTAAAAAGTTGGTGTCTGACAAATTGCAAAGGTGCAGCTTTGGCAGCTGAGTTTGTCCCTGTGTGTAAATTGGCTCCAGTGAGCACCATTAAAATCCCGAGTTCTTTCTCTCCTGGAAATTATCAGCTCTCTGAGCTCACCCTCAGGTTTATTGCCCTCACCTAGAGGACAGTGAAAAATGGCCTCAAAGGGAAAGAAATCCTTGGAGAACCAGCAGGATCTCTACACTGCTTTTGTCAATCTAATCAATTTTATTTAAAGACTGTGGGGCTGAAACATAAATGGACATCAGAGAAAAGGGAGCATTTTCAGCAGACCCTAATCAGTCTGGGCTCATCATTCCTAGATGGAAATCTCAAACAATGACAAAGCTGGGCAGTCCCAGAAGCGATCAAAATCAAATCACTTGGGTTGTGCCACACTGGGGATGGCAGGGAGGGGTGGGCAACAGGGCAAGAGGGGTCTAATCCAGCACATCATCAATTAGTGCACACCTAGATTCTGCAAATAGAGGGTTTTCTTTGTTGTTTCTTTTGGGGTGGGTTTTTTTTAATGACTTTTTATCATAAAATATAATGCAATATAATTTTTATTTATTTACCCCACTTATCTCAAAGACTATCCTGTGTTTCTACTTCTAACAACCCTGCTAAGATTATCCCTGCAAATACACAGCTTAGATGTAGGGTTGAGAGCCAGCAGCCTGGGCGAATGGCACCTTGATGGGACCCAATGCATCCCACCCCAAAAGAAGCATTTAAGATTTATGAGGGGAACAGGATCACAGAATGGTTCAGGTTGGAGGGGAGGGGTGAGGGATGGATCTCTTTGTCGGGTCTCTTTCCAGCATCTGGGTTTATTACAAAATTCCTTATTGTGAAACTCCATGGGAAGTGTGATGTCTGATGGTCCTTGGGCAAAGTGCAGCACACAGGGAAAGGTCTGGACCACGGGGATTTATTCCAGCCCTGCACATTATCACAGGATAGGCCTGTGCTGTGTGACCCTTGCAGAATTCCAGTTTAGAGAGTCCTGGAATGGTTTGGGTTGGAAGGGACCTTAAAGCTCATCTTGTTCCACCCCCTGCCTGTTAGGGTCCAATTATTGAGGTTCTTTAGAAATGCCTCTGCCCGAATTAAGGTGCAAACAAGACCACATGCCAGTGACAATAATATGGGTTTTATTTGATAGTAAACATGAGAGAAAGAGAGAGAGAGAGA
>VZRR01012245.1:18092-34405 GCA_013398015.1 Oreocharis arfaki
GGGTTGGGGGTGTCATGGTTTGTGTAACAGAGGATGGGCGTTCAGTGCCTCTGAGCAGAGGTTATGCAATGCCCCTGAAACCTCCTCCTCCCCCCTCGCTTGGGAGGGGTCTATGTAAACCTGGCTTCTGTGAGCTGTGCTCTCCCCCCACCCCAAACCCAGCTGGGGATGACTCTCAGCATAGCTGGTGGCTTTGTCCTTTTGTGGAAGCACACCTTTCCCTCAGCCTGAGGTGACTGAACAACAGGTTTCCCTTTATCTAATCAGCAGTTTACTTTCAGTCCAAAGTCCCAGTCTTCAGGGAGGCTTCTTTGGTTGTCGCTCCTTTATAATGAGCAAAACTTTATATCAGTGTTTGAGGCGTGAGCTGTTTTCAGTGTCTGACACCTGCTGTGGGCAGGGACACCTTCCACTGGCCCAGGTTGCTCCAAGCTCTGTCCAACCTAGCCTTGGACACTGCCAGGGATGGGGCATCCACAGTTTCTCTGGGCAACCTGTGCCAGGGCCTGCCCACCCTCAGAGGGAAGAATTTCTTCCTAATAGCCAATCTCAATCCCTCATCTTTTAGTTTAAAACCATTTCCTCTTGTCTTACCAGTGTTTGCCCATGTAAGACACAGAATCCTTAATTTTCCAGGAGTCATGCCCTGCAAACAGGATGGAAGAATGATTGACAGCCATGTGAACAGCGCAGAATTTATGGTCAGGTGCTGCTGGAATAGGAACAGGCCTGTTCCCAGGCCTGGACATCACATGGGAAGTGGCACTCCCATAAATCACACGTGGATGCTTAACAGAGCCAGAGGGGAATTTTTGTTGCCTCTTCAAAGCAGTGCTGGTAATTTTGGTTCCTTCTATTTCCAGGCCCCTCTGGGCAATATTCTGAAAAACCCCTCA
Organism: Oreocharis arfaki; assembly: GCA_013398015.1. Lineage (NCBI taxonomy): Eukaryota > Metazoa > Chordata > Aves > Passeriformes > Paramythiidae > Oreocharis > Oreocharis arfaki. The sequence continues at coordinate 18,989 of VZRR01012245.1, forward strand.
TCCATGCAATTAAGGGAACATCCAAAAAAGCTTCAGAGACTCTCGTCCCCAGACACTCCCTCATATTTATAAAACCTCATTAAAGAAGAGAGGTGCCTACTCCTGCAGCCAAGCCAGCCCTTGTGCCAGTGCTGGTGTGAATATTCCAACCCTGCTGAGTCAGGATTCATCTCTTCCTTAAGGGTGAAATCATTTTTATGTCCCATGTAGAAAGAAGAAAAAAGGATTGTTTTGTTCCCTGGAGACACAGACAATTATAAATCACCTGTAATTAATTCTGTGTAGCAGTGAGTATTCCTGTGTTCTTTCTGTGCTATTTCACCTGAATGAGCTCCTCATTTGGTGAACAAGTGATGTCCCTTTTATTTCTGCTGAGTTAAATATTTCTTACGTAGTTTAAGCTCTGACTTTGCTCCCTCTCAAGCTTCTGGAACAACATGAGACCACAGAGAAGCCTGGCTCAGACGAAATATTTCATCAATCTATTTATCTCTGCATCTCTTACAAATGAGGACGTGGTACAGAATTCCCACCATCTCAAAACCCATCCCAAAGTCTCCCAAAAAGGAGGCATTTGGAGTGAACCTTGCCTTCCCTCCCTGTAGGGCTGGTATGCAAATCCTTACTGTAAATACTGAGCTACATTCCATGGAGCAACGCGGGGTAAATGGGAAGATCCTTTAATGCCAGGTTTAGAATTCTTTGATTTGGGGAAAGTGGAGGGGAGGGGGTGGCGGAAATTCCAAATGGATCTTAATGGTATAATGGAAGTCTGTAGGGTAAAGTTTATAGAAAAGTGGGAGGTTTTTAATTGAATACCAAATTATATCTCTTTTTTTTACAACAGAATCATAGAATGGTTTGGGTTGGAAGGAACCTTAAAGCTCAGCTCATTCCAAGCCCCTGCCATGGGCCAGGACACCTTCCCCTAGACCAGGTTGCTCCAAGCCCCGTCCACACGCTGAAAAAAACAACCCCAAAATGCATCTATCTGCTGATTAGCAGGGATTTAATTCTTCTCTGGCAGCATCAGTCCCTTTAAAAGTAAGTTTTAGCTTCAGTTACAAACCTAGACCCTTTTAGTGATATTATTAATACTAAATAATCTATGTTGAAAGGAATTCTACCCCGCTCCCCTTGCTCAGAGAACCTTCGAAGCCCCGTTGTGCTGCCTGGGGCTGTGTCCAAGCTGGACACCACAGGAAAGGCAACTTCAGCTTTCAGCTCTTCAGTCTGAGGTGGCAACTTGCAGAAAGTAACATTTTGGATTAATCACTGTGAAGTTTAATACCTACATTTTGCCTTTTGCATTAGGAGTATGTGGGCGAAATTAAGATTTTGAGCGTGGCAATGCTTGGAAATGGCTTTGAACTTCAAAACGGACAAAAAAACCCAACAAACCCTCACAATCTCTAGAACGGGGCTGAAATTGTGATTAAGTTACATCTTCTTTATTCCAGGGAAACCTCTGCCTCACTCCCACAATGAGAGATAAGATGCAGAGGGTCAACCTCTCGACAGTATCCGAATTTGTTTTCGTGGGCCTCTCTGATGCTCCAGAAATCCGCTTGCTTCTCTTTGTGCTGTTTCTGCTCATTTATTTGGCCACCGTGGCAGGCAACACCACGCTCCTCGTTGCCATCAGCACCGACTCCCACCTGCACAGCCCCATGTACTTCTTCCTCAGCAACTTATCCCTGCTGGATCTCTTGTGCCCCACCATCACCGTGCCCAGCATGCTGGCGGCCTTGCTGCTGGAGAACAGGGAGATTTCCTTTGCTGGCTGCCTTTTCCAGCACTTCTCCCTCATTGCTGTGGTGGGCACGGAGATTTTCCTCCTGACTGTGATGGCCTACGACCGCTACGTGGCCGTGTGCCACCCCCTGAGGTACCCCAGCATCGTGAGCGCGAAGCTGTGCGCTCGGCTGGCCGTGGGCACGTGGGCAGCAGGGCTTTTGAACTCCCTGCTGCACACCTCTCTGGTTTTCACACTCTCTTTTTGCGGTCCCAACAAAATCCAGCAGTATTACTGCGACATCCCTCCCGTGCTGGCCCTCTCCTGCTCGTCCGCCCGCAGCAGGGAGTTGGTGGTCCTGGTGGTGGCCGGGGTGCTGGGGAGCAGCGCCTGCGCGGTCACTGTGGTCTCTTACGTCTACATCCTCCTGGAAATCCTGCCCAGGAGCTCCCCTGGCATCTGGCACAAGGCTTTCTCCACCTGTGGCTCTCACCTGACCGTAGTTTGCCTTTTCTACGGGACCACCATCTGCACCTACGTCCGCCCTTCCTTCACCTATTCCCCACAGCGGGATAGGGTCGTTTCCATGCTCTATGGAATGCTCACCCCGCTCCTAAATCCCATCATCTACAGCCTGAGGAACAAAGAGGTGAAATGTGCCCTCAGAAGAGTGATCAGCCGGGTGAGAAGTGCTTTAACAAGGCAAGAAAACCTCGCCCGGTCTCCACCATCAGCTGGGTAGAAACTGCAGTTTGTGACTGATCATCTCTTAACTTTCAGACATCTGCAAATTAGATGCTGGAATCCAAATCCATTTTTTTCTGGGCTCAAAACTCCTCCTCTGGGCTGAAAACTCCTTCTCTTGCCTCCCTCTGCAGTTAGAAAGGAGAGCTGCACACTTCCAGGACTGCATGGCACAGCTTTAGATCATTTCCACAGGAGGAGAAGAGTCCAGCTGGGAATGTTGCTCTCCACTGAGCGCTGAGGTGAGAGCAGGCAGGTGTTGGATGCATCTTTTAGGGCAGGAATTCTGGGCATTGGTACTCAGGCACACTTAGATACATTGTACTAAAGCAGTTTATATCCCTTCCAAAATTAAACTCCAGATATATTAAATTGTGTTCTATGGATCAGCCCTGAAATCTCTGTCCTTGCTGGGTGCCTGTTGTTTGCAGGAATCTCCAGAGTTCCATCTCTGGAGCCATGTTTGCCACTACATTTTTCCTTCTTCCCATTTTTTTCTCCTTGCTGCATCAAATCCTAGTGGAAAGAGAGGTGATGCTGCTTCCTGCAGCTCACCCCTCTCTTCACCATCTCCCTTCTCTGTAGAGAAATAAGAAGTCATCCTGTAAAAATGCTGAGATTATCCTCACTTGGATGACCCCAAAAGTTTCTGATTGGATTATGTTTAATAAAATCTCTGTTATTTAACTGCAAGTGTCTCTGGATTTTTAAATGCTTTCATTTTGTGATGAGACCTTGTATTAATTGTAGCCTTAAGGTGCCTGAAATGCAGGAAAAATCAGTCAGTGTGAACGAGATTACAACTGGGAGCAGGATATTTCTGAAGCATTTCATGTGCCCCCAAAAAATCCCTGTTCCAGCTCTTCCAGAGCTCTGAACAGCAGCACAGCCAGGGCACAGCAGTTGGATTTGTCTTTATCCACAACTTTACTCCTGACTAGAAGCCCTGGAACCTGGTCCATCACCTGCTGCTGATGGCCCCCTTGGGATGTCCCAGGCACTTCCACAAGGTTCTGAGGGACTTCTGCCAACCAAAAGTTGTTGGCCAAGGGCAGCTGCTGGTGCAGCTGGTGAAGGATGATGATGAAGGGTCAATTACCCTTCAAATTCCTGCCATAACTTTTGCACCAACCAAGTGGAGGACTGGAGAGGTGCTGGCCAAGCCACGAACTCTCCAACCAAGGTGTGGAGAAGTTTGTGACAAACTGAAGTGCTTTGGAAGTTTTCATTTTCTTTAAAAAGAAGGAAAGTTTCCTTCTCCTCAGCGCCTGTGAAGTTGTCCCTGGGGGCTTGTTAGAAGGATGAGGGAGGTCCACCAGGAGCTTCCTAAGAAGGTTTTAAGATCATCAGAGGCTCCTTCAGGATGCCCAAAAGGGCTTGTTAAGGTGGAGGGCCTTGGGTGGCTGCTCCCTGCAGGACTGAAGAACACTCCTCTCTCCAGAGGTGATGGAATCTAAATGTAGCCTAAGGATGGGTGTCAGCTTGTGTGCAATTCCAAACCCCCAAATGCCTTTTAAAAGAGGCATCTGAATTCCGAGGTACCAAACTAGAGCCTGATTTCCAATGTGTGTCCGGATTGGGAGATTTTGATGCCTCTCCTGCCTTGTGAAGGTGGAAAGGTTGGATTATCAAGTCTAATTCTGCTACAGTTCCCTCCCTCTCCACCCACCAGAGCCATGTGCTCCCGAAAAGATCCGCTGCAAGGAGCTGTTTGCTGCCAGTGGAACAAACAATGCTCACAGCAAAGGCTGGGATAGAGTTATGGGGGAACTCAGCGAGGAATATGTCCCTTCTTTTCTCCTTCTTTCCCAGAGAAGCCGTGGCTGCCTCATCCCTGGAAGTGTTCCAGGCCAGGCTGGATGGGACTTGGAGCAACCTGGTCTGGTGGGAAGTGTCCATTAGAGGTTCACTCTTTATCATCAGCTGTAACCCCTTCCTGGATCGAGGTCCTAATCCCTAAATATTCCTCAAAACTGAGACATCCTCTTCCATTTTCCTCATGCCCAGCAGCCTCTAATACTAGAAAGAGACAGCTGGGATTTTCTTTGGCAGCACTGGAAGAAATGTAGCAGGGAAGGATCGTAATACACTCGCCCCAACTCTGCTCCTCTTTCCCTGAGCGTCTATTTTCGGCTGCTCTCGGAAATCAATCCCCCTGGACTGACTCACCCTCACAGAGCTCCTCTCATATTCCTAGAAGTGGAGCTGCCCTGTTGGAACGGGGTGGGGTTGGGAGTACAGGAAAAATCGAGGAGAAATACCCCGAGTCAGTGAAATTCCCGTAGGAGCGATCCTCTGTGCACTCACACTTCGCTTTTGCCCCGGAAAATCAGATTTCACCTCTTATTTGGCTAATCTCACCTAACTAGTGAGGGGCCATTTTCATTTATCTATTCCTAAACAGAAAGGATTCCTGAAATTCTTGATGTGCCTCCGAAAAAAAAATAAAAAAAGCTTTTTTTTTCCTTAAGAAAAGTCCAACTATATTATTAATGGCTGGATTTTATAACTTGCAACGAAACCAGGGCAGATTTTCCCCTCTCTTTTTCTTCTTTTTCTTTTTCCTGTGGTGCTGCCAGATACGAAAATACGCAACATAAAAGAGGTTGTGAATGATTTATTTTTCTCCTCTAAAAATAGCATCCACTTGTGAAATTCAGGTTGGGCCACGGTTCTGGCTTTAAAATTCCCAGGACTTTTCCCAGGGAAATTAAAAAAAAGGGAATTAATTGAATTCCCAGGGAATCAACAAAAGTTGCATTTGGGGTGTCAGTGCCATTTTCTCCTCCCTTTTCTCCACATTTTTTAATTCTTATGGGTTAAAAAAAGATGGATTCATAGAATCAAGGCTCCTTGTGAAAAGACTTTGTCCTCTCCGTGGCCACCCTTTAAATACTTGGCTTTAAACGACTTTAAAGCTCAAGGAGGGAAGGATTAGATTGGATATTGGGAAGAAATTTATCCCTTTGGGGGTGGTAAAAATCTGGTTGTTTATTAATCCCATTTTCGACAGAATTGCGTAATCTCACTCAAGGGTAACTACCTAAAATTCTGGAATTTATACTGCTCATCCAGGCTTCCTTTCTCTGCCCTGCCGAGAATTCATCCAGGCATCAGCAGAAATGTGTATTAACTTTTGCAAAGTTAGGGTTAAATTATGTGCTTTTTCTTGAAAGGTCAAATTAATACCCAGAATTCCTTTTTTAGCAGACTGAGCCCAATCCAAATTCAAGTTTCAGGTAAAAAAGAAGTGTGAGGGGAATTGCTTGGAAAATCTAAGGATATTTGGGTTTGAATATTTAAAAACAATGCTGTTGGCTTGCTTTTCACCAGCTGCTTAAGAATTGATCAGCCTCAGGAAAGTAAATGCACAAAATACTGGTGAAAAATCCCAGAATCACATATGGCATTTAATTTTAAACTCAGAAAACAGAAAGCTTTTGCACAGGGAAAATACTTCCCTTATTTAGCAACCAGCTCTGCCATACCTTCTATAGAGAAAGGAATATTTTTAATACGTATTTTATCATATTTTTATGGCCTGTTCTGCTCTCGCCCAAAATATTTCAGGCCTGTTCTCATCCTGCTTTCTTGACGATTTCACCACTTTTATATACTTTTCCATTATCTCTTTTTGCCTCTAGACCACAAACCCTTGTTCCCCTTCCCACAACGTAATTAGGTTTTTATTTCTGCTTAATTGTGTTACGAAATGCTTGCCGGTGGTTACGGGGCTGGCGGCGTTACAAAAAACACACATTGATATCGAGTTTGGCTTGCCCTGGGGTTCTTTTTCGTTCTCACACATACCCAAAGAACACACAGCTGACAGTCTGGGAGAGCTGGGAATGTCCAGCCTGGAGAAGGGAAAGCTCCAGGGAAATCTTAGAGCCCCTTCCAGTGACAAAAAGGGCTCCAGGAGAGCTGGAGAGCGACTTTGGACAACGACATGGAATGACAGGACAAGGGGGAATGGCTTCAAACTGACATAAGGTGGGTTTAGATGGGATATTGGGAAGAAATTCTTCCCTGTGAGGGTGGTGAGGCCCTGGAATGGATTTCTGAGAGAAGCTGTGGCTGCCCCATCCCTGGAATTGTTCAAGACCAGGTTGGACAGGGCTTGGAGCAATCTGGGCTATTGGAAGGTGTCCCTGCCCATGGAATAGGATGGTATTTAAGATCCCTTCCAGCCCAAGCCAGTCTGTGATTCTGTGATAATCAGGACTTTTTTAAACACTGGAAATAGTGAATTCTCATAGGAAGCAAATGTGTGTGTGCCTGTTCCTAATAAAACTGAAGATGCAATTTGACGCTTCTGTTGCAACATCCTGTGTTTGGCACAGGTTCCACTGAGATTATTTCAATGTGTTCTCCCCTCTACAGAGCCCTGGGCCCCGCCCTCCCTCATTCCCCCGCCTCAGGGGGTTTGTGAGGGAATAGCTCCCCCACGGCCATGACACCCGCCCGCTGACGTCATCCGCACGCGACACCGATGCCCCATGCCCGCGGTGCTGCATCCCGGCAGCGCTGCGGGATGGAGGAAAACACCGTGCAGGTCCCCGAGTGTCCGCGACGAGACAGCAGTGCTGGAGCCTCCCCCGCCGAACCGCGGAGACGCCGCTGGTGGGCACGCTCTGCCGTCGTGCCGCGCAGCGGGGACTACAACTCCCAGCGTGCCCCGGGGCAGCGCAGCGCAGAGCGCGCTGATTGGCCCGTGGGGGGCAGCGCAGGGCGGGCGCCCCCACGTGGCTCGGCCGGGCCGGGACAAACCCCCCGGGACAAACACGGATCGCTCGGGACAAACCGGGATAACGCGGGGTAAACCGGGATAACGCCGGACAACGCGGCTGCCCCCAGCTCCACAGCCGTCCCCTGCCACGGGCCTCGCCCGAGCTACCTGGAGGGAGGCCGTGCTGAGTTTGGTGGCTGGGAACGGGGCCAGGTGCTGCGGTGGTTCACTTCCCTCTCCCCTTCCCTTCCTTTTCTCCCCTCTCTTTCTCTCCCCTTTCTCCTTCCCTCTCCTTCCCTTCCTTCTTCTCTTCCCTCTCTTCCCTCTCTTCCCTTCTCTCCCCTTCCCTTCTCCCTTCTCCCTTCTCCCTTCTCCCTTCTCCCTTCTCCCTTTCCCCTTTCCTTCCCTGTTCTGATGTTCCCTGTCTTGGAAAAGGCTGTAAAAGGCAAATGGCTCCAGATGCTTTGCCTTTCTCCCTCCACCCCTCTTCCAGCTCTCTGCCTGTCTCCTGACACCCTAGGCCCGGGATTTTCCCTTGTATCCCTGTTTCTCTTGGTTGCTATCCTCCCCTCTCCCCTTCCATTCCCTTTCCCTCCCAGATCACAGAGAGCCAGAGGAGCTCTGGGACACAGCAGGGAGATTCCTGCGTTTCCAGGCAGCCTCAGGCAGGCAGGTGAGGTGGAGATGTCACTTGGAAGGGTGCTGGGAGCTGTGACCAGCCTCTCAGTGCCCTGTTTGTTGACTGTTATCTCAGTGCTGGAACACAATGGGAATGTTAACAAAGTTCCTGGAATCTTCATGGAGAGAGCTGTAAAGGACAGCATCCCTCACGGGGCAACTGAACTGAAATCACAGCTAATTAACCTTCCATTTATCCCCTGATTTATGGTATAACACAAGTTTTTGCAGGTGAAAAAAAAAAAAAGATGCTTTTTAAATGAATCATGACTGTCTTAGTCTGGTTATTGTAGATTGTGAGGCAAAGCACGCTGCCTGAAAACGGAATGTTACCTCATTCTCGAGGAGGAGGATGAGTAAAAGTCATGTGATGGTTGGGAAGAGATCCCACCCACTTCCCAGTTTCTCTCCCTCGAGGTTTGGTTGCTTTTGGAGGTGCTGTTGCCCAATCCTGATTCTCCCGCCTGATAGGAAAGCAGGCACAGCCTGAAACAGAGAGATCTGCCTGGTTGTGGCCGAGGGTCATTTGGGGGAAGGGGTAGAACTGTCTTGTCCCAATTACTTCTGGAAAAAGCCACTTCTGAAGGACCTGGAACAAGAACAGAAAGTTTCCAGCCGATCTAAAGTAATGGTGGTCTCACTTTCTCTTCCTATTCCTCGGCCTCTCTGTGCACTCTCACGCTGGATGTGGCTGTAAAAACACAGATTCTCAGTCCCCTTCCTCCTCCTCCTCCGGTCTCTGCAATTCCCAGCTGTGTTCCCATCCTTGTCCCTGTAGGCCTGCGTGTGGCTGTGCTCTGTGATGTGACTCTGAGGCAGTTTAGGTTGAAATAAGTTTAGGACGTGCTCCTTTCTCTGCATCGAGCTGCTTTCCTGGCCTCTGGAACACAGCAAGAAGGGATTGAACTCTTCCCACCTGAGGAATTCTGTGGTGACAAAATTTTTCACCACAGCAAGGCTGGCGATTCGAAGGAGAAGGGTTTCCAGCAGAAAACTCTGGAAGTGGATGTTCTCTCCTTTCCAAGGCTCACAACCTCACTGTTCCTCTTGAAATGCTTGTATTTGTGTGGCGGGAAGTAGGGCATGGTGGCTCCAGAGTAGATGAGAATAAACACAGGCAGGGAATAAAGCAGAAATTGCCTTTTCCAGGCAGAGTCCACTGCTAGTTAAACCTGGCTCATGCAGGCACTCAGGAATTCCAGTAAAAGCCTGGTAGCTTTTTTTGTGTGGTCATGCTGAGCCTGCTGGTCTTGGCTGAACAAAGTTTCCTGGATTAAGTAACAATGCTGCAATTCTGGCTTCTTTTTTCTTCCCAGTCAGAAACTCTGTTTTCCTTGGTGACCTCAGAGATATCCTCGTGGTTTTTGCATCCCGCTTGCTCCCTCCCAGGCTGTTGTTTCAGCCCATTGCTCAACCTGCACCTCCTGACTGGAGAAATGCTTTGTCAGAGAACTGTTCCCTTCTGGGCCTGACTGAACATCCTCCCTGCTCCTCGGGTTCTTGGCATCTTGGCCAAATTCTCTGTGATCGCACTTTGCCCTCGAGTCGCTGAGCTCCTCCGTGTGTCTCATGACTCTGGAGCTTTCAGACCCATCCCGTGGCCAGGCCAGCCCTAGAAACTGTCCAAAAAATGCTGTTTTCTGCCAAGTTCATGGCCTGCAGACACACAATAGGGGGTCAGCGGGGCGGCTGGAGACAGGAAAAAGAGACAAATGAGGTGTGGGGGTGTTTGTGTGAGGAGTGCAGTCTCCCCTTTTTGGCTGTGGGATTATTTCAGCTGCCTTGCTCCGAGCCTGCTGTGGGTTGTGTCCCTTCTCAGAGGCTTTTAGAAGGAACCAAGAGCACAAAACACTGGGCAAGGAAGGGCCTGGCCTGTGCTAAGTAAGTGTGGAGTGGAAATCTTTTTTTTTTTTTTTTTTTGACTTGTCAGACTGGAAAGTTCCTGATTTGAGTTTCAGTCTTGGTCATCGCTGCTTATTTAGACAGGTTCATGGCCATGCATGACTGAGCGAGCTGCTCACAGAGCAACTGGGTGGAAGATTTCCTTAGGCCAGGCAGAGCATTCCTCTGGCTGCTTTCTGAGGGGAGTCTGAGGGCTTTGCCCCCACAGCTTTTAGTGGGAGCATCTTCCCAGGACGCTGAGCACGAGCCCACATGGCCAAGGTGGTCTGCCTGGGGTTAAGGGTTCTGCCCAGTCCAGCAGAGCATCTGAAACAGCCACATGGGATTGCTGAGGGGTTCCTGTGGCTGCCCTTCCCTGTTATCTCCCTGTCCCACCGAGTGGGTGGCCTCTGTGTCACTGCTTTATTGCCTGCTGGAATGCTGATATCTGTGGGCACGGCCCAACATCTGCTGAGCTGAACACAACGACTTCGGCGTGGTCCCCATATTTATGAGTGTCACAGCCACGTCTTGCCCCAACAGAGACGATTTCCCCTGGTTTACTTCTCTCCCTGTGCAATTTCCTCGCTTTTTTCCCTCCCCCAGTTTGTTCAGTGGGCAGGGAAAGCACCACTGGATCGCTTCCCTGCCTTGTGGAAGGAGCTGTGTCCAGCTCATCCAGAGGTGACTTTGCAGGGACAGCACTCCGCACTTCAGCACAGCCTGGCTGCTCCACACGCAGCACACAGAGGATTAGGCCCAACTTGAGCCCCTTGAGCTGCTTTTCAGTATTTTTACCTTGATGCCAAGGGCCTGGACGTGGCTTAGGAGGAAGTTACACCCAGCAGGAAAGGTGGACAGGGGTGTGGAACCTGTGGAGTTGTGGCTGCAGCCTCTGCATGAACCGCAGGGGTGTTTTCAGTGTCCCTTGGCAGCACAGCACAGCAGGAACCAGCTCTTCCCAGAAAAAAACTCTCCCCGTGCCTCACCTCTGCTGAGAACATCCCTCTACATCGGTTTAATCCCTTCACTTCCTCTGAATAAGCCATGGAATGAGTTCCTGGAGAGACCTGCTCAGCAGTTTGGGGGTGCCCCTCCGCCCATCCTGCCCGCCAGAGATCAGCCATGGGCCACTGCTTGTTTTTGTGGTGTTTTATCAGGCTGCTGCATGTCCTTTAACTGCCAGCTCCTTGTAAAAGCTTGTTTCTTCTCCTCATGCTTGAAAGCATTTGCTGCCCGACCCTTTTTTGGGTGGCTGAGTATAAAAGCAGCGTCCTCTGGGAGGTTTAGTGTCTACTCAAACTCAGTGCTGCACTAAACCCAAGGAACACCTTTGTGCATCCTCACAAAATTACCTGATGGCCTCAGGGGGGGGACAAACCTGTTTGTCTCTTAGATTCCCAAGTAAAACTCCTTTGAAAAACAGCATTTCACCTGTGTATCCAGAATGAAAGCTGCCTGCTCATCCATGAGGGCTTTGAACACTCACCAGTGTTTTCCAGGGGAATTCATGCTAGGAAGGAGATTATTTTTGTGGCGTATTGAGAAATTTCCCTGTACTTGTTGACTTTAGATGGGTGGTCTGTTTGCAATTTGTACAGTATTTGAAGAAAAAGTTCAATAAAACAGAAACAGGGGACAGGAATGATCCCCCACCCCCTTGTTTTTAACACTCTGTAAATCTGAGAGGGGGGGAAAAAAAAAGGTGGATGGCACCACGGGAGGATCTCGACAGCAGAGCAAATGTTGTGGATTGTGGCCTGTGCTGGAATGTCAACACCAAACTTATTGTGGCTTTTGCAGCTTGGCAAATCCGTGTTGTGAAAGCTCCTGTACGTGCATCGGGGGCACAGGCTGCCTTTGGAATCAGGGATGGAGCTTTTCCCTCACAGATAATGGAGTCAGTCCGCAAATTAGTTTAAAAAGGGTTGATACGTCCAAGCAAATTCACCAGATCCTGCAGGGGCCCGTGCCGACAGAATTACTGTGTTATTAACATTGCTCTTCCTCACTCTCGTGGTTCTAAGTGTATTTTTACAGGGCTTGTAAAAGAAATTAAAACAAATTGAAGGGTATTCTGGGCAAATTAGAGAATTGTAATCTCCTACAGCATTTTGTTTAGACTGGGTGTAAAAATACTCCAGAGAGAAAAAATCCTGTGTCACAACTTAGAAGAATTTTGTCTGTCTAAAGAAGGTTTCGTATTCCTTGTCTACAAAATCCTGTAGTACAAACTGCTACAGATTATTCTGCTTTTGGGACTTTTTTCCTGTATAAAAACAGCTTCGTGTTCAGTCTCCAAAGCAAATTTCCCGGCAGAGCTTCAAACAACCTTTGTCTGTCTCCCTCTGGAGAGTGTTTCCAGGAACCAGCAGCTCCGTGTACCCCAGTCATTTGCATTCAGTGCCCTAAGTAGCCGCTGAAAACTTGCTGCCTAAATCCCGGGCTTCCCACTTGGAAAAAATTCGGGCACCTAAAAGAAACAAACTGAGAAGTTTGCACCGAGTGTTTTGCCCAAGGAGCTGCAAGGAGGAGTTTTCAGTTAAACTCCCGGAGCAAGTGGAGCCCAGATGTTTTTAGTAAACAGCCCTCAAAACTCCCAGTTGAGACCAGTGTCAAATTTCCAGACACATGATCAACCTTGGAGCTGAGTTTAGAGTTGCTTTTGTGTTTACATAAAGCCTGGAAGCTGAATGACACTGGAGTTTGTGGACGGAGTGGAGGTTCTCCATAACAAATATTTAACTGGATGCAATTTCTCTTATTTACAGGACTTTGAGCTTTGGGGGGAGGGGAAAAAAAAAAAAAAAGGTTACTGGATTTTTGTTGATTTTACATTTGAGGCATATTCAGCACTTTCTTGCTTGCTGGAATTGGAACAGCTGTTGATTTTTAACTGGGATCTGATGTTATTCTGGCCATAAAACCAGCAGGGCAAAATCAAGCGTGATTTTAAAGCTAGAGGTGAGCCATTTCTACGGGTGAGAAATGAAATTTGTGCTTTCCTGGGCATTCTGGCTCCCTCTCTGCTCACACCAAGGCAGCCCTCTCGCTGAAGGTCTAACTGGATGCCTAAGCCACATGTCAAGGTTTTTGCTAAGGGTCTGTATCAGCAAAAATCTGTCTCAGAATTTACTTTGGGCAAATTTCGTCCTGTCCAGTGTTTGTTTCGGGGTCCCGTTTTCTGCCCCCTTGGAAAGGTCACGCGCAAGAAGGGCGCAGGTAGAATCAGGAGGGCAGGAGGCATGGAAACTTTCCCTTTGGGTATATCCTGATCTCTGACCTAATAACCTTCTGTATCATATGCAGACACGCACCAGAGAAGCTCTGATTATTTTTGCATGCTTAAAGCTCAGCTTTACTGTCCCTAAATCGGCGGATTTTGGGGTCTGTGCCCTGCGTACAGTAGCTAAGCTGTAAACAACAAGAGAGCTTGCTCCATTGTTCCCGATGGGATATCATCCAAGGGAAAACAGGGGTTGTCTTCAACAATTTGAAGCTTGTGTAGGCAGACAATACACTGATTCTGCCTGTGGGCAGCATGAACATGCCTCTACTTCAGCCCAAGAAAGCAGCTGAGAGGGACATGAATTCAAAATCCGCACACGCTGCCGAGAGGATGGGGCAGGCCCTGGGCAGCTGGGAATGTTGGGGGACGAAAAGGTACTAAATTGAGGGAAGAAATTCTTCCTAAACAGAGAAGGATTTTTCCTAAAGGACTTTACAGGCTGCTAAAAGCATCACCTTACTGAGGCTGGCCTTTCCATCAAGTGACATTCACATTTAGGAAGAAATTCTTCCCTGTGAGGGTGGGGAGGCCCTGGCACAGATTTCCAGGGAAGCTGTGGCTGCCTCATCCCTGGAAGTGTCCCAGGCCAGGCTGGACAGGGCTTGGAGCACCCTGAGATAGTGGAAGGTGTCTCTGCCTGTGGCAGGGGGTTGGAATGAGATGATGTTTAAGGTCCTTTCCAACTCAAATCATTCAGGGATTTTATTTTAAATGCATTTTCATGAAGAGCAGCACAAGATAAAAGGAGGCCTGAGCCGAGCCGTGAGGAAACAATATGAAGCCGAAATTAAATCAGTAATTTGAGACAGGAAAGATCTGGGAACGGCTGAACCTAATCCCGTATGAGAGCAGTGGTGAGTTCTTCACCTTGGTCACTGAGGCATGACCCCCACGGCTGTGCAACCCCGTGTTTCCTCTCCTGCCCACACAGATCTGCTGTCATCAAACACAGCGTGCATTATGCAACTCCAGAAAGCAGAATTCGGGACTTCCCTAATCCTACTGACGTGCGATCACGGGTGGCACAGACTGTCCGAGCTGCAGAGGAACTATTCCTGTTAGGAACTTCGCAGCTAGGGAGGTTTGTTTGATGTTCCTGTTGTGAAGACACTCCGCTGTGAACACACTAATAAAGAAAAAAAAAAAAAAAAAGAAAATTAAAAAAAAAAAAAGTCGCCCCGGAGCCTACCCCTTTTTTTTTTTGTTTTTTTTTGTTTACATAAGCATTTATGTGGGAGGAGAACAGCAGATTCGAAATGTACCTGGCAGCCTGCTGAAGCGTAGGTATGACCCACGTTTATCGTACAGATCTTAATTACTTGCGATGTTTAACCGACGACAGGAGCGGCAGAAAACCCTGAAACAAAGGGAGGCCGAGGCTCCCTGCTCCCTCCGGGGCGTTTGGAGCGCCTGGAAAAGTGTTCTGGTGCTGCCCTTTACCCGCACACGGGCACTTGTGCAGTCACGCGTGGGACATCCCACAGTGCTGGGAAAGGTCAAAGACCGGATAAAAATGTGTGGAAAGAACTGGTGAGAGGAGAAAAAAACCCCAAAAAACAAAAAAAGATTTAATCTGAGTTTAACCTCCTAGCACATACAGGAAAAAAATATTTCGTCTGAGTTTACAGGCTCAGTGCGTAGAGGAAAGATTGTTTATTCTGAGTTTGCAGGCTCGGTAAATTGTGTTTCTGACGGATTTCGGCAGGAACGTTGGCTTGGGAAAAAACAGGGTGGAACATTGGTTTGGGAAAAGCCTAGATTGGGGAGTTCAGTGCTATGGGATGATCTCAGTTTAAGGTTCTAGTCACTTGTAATCTGGTTAAAACTTCAGAAAGCAGAAACTAAAAGACTCCACTGCTTATTGTAAATTAATGATCGTTCCGAATGACTGAAAAACCCGATGTTTATTGAAAATAAATGATGGCACACACTGAGCGACGGGGATAGCACTAAAAGCAGCTGAAACAGTCATCTCATTACCAACAGGCTCAGTTTTTGACATTTGGCCTTCTTTTTCTGGGTTTAACTTGGATTTTAGGAATCTTTTTCTTCTCAGGGAGAGGGCGGTCCGACACCGGCACAGATCGCGCGGGGCAGCGGCGGAGCCCCCGTCTCCGGAGGGATGTAGGGTGTGGGGCACGCTTTGGCGGCGGGTTTGGCAGAGCGTTTGAGGGGAAATGGCGGGATTTGGTGATTTTTGGGGGGATTTTCCAACACGCGCCATTCCGTGAGGGACGGCGCGCGGCGCGGCGCGGCGGGAAACGGGGGCGCGCGGGGGGCCCCGCCCCCGCGGTGGGCGTGGCCTGGGCGGGTGCTGAGTCACGCCGGGCCAGCAGAAGCGCGCCGGGACGCCCCGCCCCC
>VZRR01012248.1:0-26750 GCA_013398015.1 Oreocharis arfaki
AGGGCAGTGGAGCTGGTGAAGGGCCTAGGAAGCAGGTTATATGAGGAGGGCCACAGGTTGGAGGAGGGAGCTGGGATTGTTTAGCCTCGAGAAAAGGAGGCTTGCAGGAGTCCTTACCACTCTCTGCAACTGCCCGAGAGCAGGGTGTAGCGAGATGGGGTTGGTCTCTTCTCCCAGTCAGTTAATGCCAAGACAAGAGGAAATGGCTTCAAACAGCACCATGGGAGGTTCAGTTTGGACATCAGGAAGAATTTCTTCACTGAAGGGGTTGTTAAACACAGGAATGGACTGCCTAGGGAAGTAGAGTCAGTACCCCAGGTGGTGTTCAAGAAAGGACTGAACATGGCACTTAGTGCTGTGGTTTAGTTGACGTGGTGTTCAGGCAAAGGTTGGACTTGATGATCCTGGAGGTCTTTTCCAGCCTTAATTTTTGTATGATTCTGTGATTTTTATATACTTGACAGATAAATGATATTCCTGTCATGAGAAGATTTCTGAGATTTAGAAACATGTTCCCAGCCTTTTCCAAGACGAAATCCAAGCATTTTAAAGTTCATCATGCAGAGAGACAAAGTCAGGAGCCTGGCAGGTGGGGACTTCACCACTGCATAAGAGACCCTTTCTCTGTCACTCGCATGTCTCCCATGGGTCATTTGAATTTAAAAGATACAACCATCACACAGTCATACTTTCTTTCTCCTGTGTTAAGGAATTAGTCAGATCCTCACTGAATCAATTTATTGCAGCATGATAGCGTGCTGTACACTGTTCCTTGTTCTCCCCGCATCTCTGACAAAAGCTGCAGTGGTCCGGCTGGCAAAGCCCAACCTGTTAAACTTTCTGAAGGTATTTTCTTGATTTTTAGCAATGAAATGTGTTTTCCTGTTGAAAATTATTTTAGAGAAGGTACACATCTGTAAAAAATGTTCACCGAATTGGTTTCTGTCAGTAAAAGTTGTGAACACATGTTTTCATGAATTTCTTGATTGCAGATATACCACCACCAGGTTTTGGCTATCACAAGACTGACAGATTAATTAAAAAATAATTTTTAAATTACATAAATTTATTAAATAAATAAAAATTACATTAAAAATAATGTAACAGGGCAATTCCTTTTGTAGTTATATTAAGTAGAAGAAAATTCCTCAATCCCTGCTTGCAGTAGTAAAGCAAATATTACAATTTAAATTACTCTACTGAGTTAATTTGAAAACCAGAGCCACCTTATTTTTAAAACAAGAGTTTAAATCATATTTTATGATTTTTAAAACAAAACCGTAGTATTTAACTTTCTAAAGAACAAAGCAGTGGAAGAAAAACTTATGGTAAATATGAGGTATATTGAGACACTTCATTCTGTCGTATTTCTGTTTAATCACTCCCATATTTAGAAAGTACTCTAAATAAAGTATCTTGAAATACAGTAAAAACTATTTACAGTTAAAAGATTTCCATGTGTATGTGTTTTGAGTAAATTAATCAGCATGATTTTAAAGTGTATTTAATACACAGCATCATGAAGTTAACTTTTTATAGATGCTTTCCTCAAGTTCACTTTTCCATTCCAGAGCTCAGCATGCTGTTCTGTAGAATCACCAATCTTTGTGGTGGGTTAAAAGCAGATGAAATTCACCTTTGTTTATTCATCTTTTTTCTTCCAGTTAAAAACAGTTTGAAGAGTGGCTTTGGGCTAAGCAGAGAAAGTAAAGGTCTTTGCCAATTCATTCAGGAGTGCTATTTGTTCTAGTGCTCTCCCTCTCCCTTGGTTGCAAGGTGTCAGTCTGCATGACAGATTTCCAAAACTGTCAGTCATCATTTCCCTCACCTTTCTCTTCTTAGCTTTTGTGGCCTTCTCATTTCAGTATGTAAATATTAGTTACACTGATGTAGGCAATATTATCTTTCTGTGAATGAACTGGGGAAATTACTAATTTTTCAGTTCCAAAGAGAAACAAACTCTTTCATTTTGTAATGGGTTGCAGTACAGCAGTGAAAGACCTGAATGACCAATAGTGAAGCCTATTGTGGGCAGAGATCCTGCTCAGCTATCTCCATCTCCTCTCCATTTTTTAAGTATGCTAGTCTGAAATTGATTTGTTGGGCTCTGTAAATTTTTATCTACAGGTTATTTTGTTCTTCTTTGAGATGGTGTCTCTGCATATATCGATCATTGCATTTTCACTCTCTCCCTGGGAATCTTCAGGAAGAGTGAGACAGTGTTATACAAACACGTACCACTTTTTGAAAATAAAATAATAACCACCTACCAGGTTTCTGGGGCTTGTTGCAATCAATTTTTTTTGGTCCCCTCAGAAGACTAGAGTGTTCTGCCTGCAGGCCAAACAGCAATGGTTTTTATTTATAATGCGCATGAAAGGACAAGATTTTTTAGCAGCCCATCATTTGCTTAAATTTGAGTAAAACCATTTGTTACCAATAGAAGTCAGCTTCCTGGTTCCCCTAAGTGTTCTGCTTACATAGCACATTTTTTTCTGAAAGTTATGAACTGAGTGAAATCCTTCTAAAAGAAAGAAAATTAATATTTGTTACAATTTCAATGCATTCAGAAGGGGATTATACTACAGCCATAATAATCTTGTTTTTAAAATATTAATCTTTTTATGGTATCATAGTAGCCCCTCCTTAAAAAATAGAGAAAGTTTCTTGTTGACAAAATATGAATTTTTCATACTCCTAAGCCTCATTTCTGTCAAATTATCAAATATAGTTTCTCAGCAGATATATCTTGTATTTGTATTTACAGAACATACATATGCCACAGTAACCATATTTGAAAGTCTAATCCTTTAAAATATTTACATTGGGTTTTCAACATTAATAATGGAATGTCTTTGTAAGTTGAAATAAAAAGGGGAGGGGTAAAGAGAGGGAACAAGTAGTTTATGATGTGAAGAACAGGGTATTTTTAGTAGATGCACTTCTATCATGTAATCATAGGGAGGTAAGTCATATGCATTTGCTGAATGAAAATGATCATTGTCACTGTGATCATAAGACACTTCCTTGATATTCTTGAAAAAGTATATTAATGCTCAAAAGAATTAAATTCAATCCATGATTGCCAAGTTATTTTAAATTACCTAAAAGATGTAATCCTTTGAATAGTCGCCTCCAAGCACTTAGCTTAGACATAGTGTTAGTGATCCTGTTCTTCCATAAAATCAGCCCTCTTGAATGCCTGCATCATTGCTCTGTTACTTGCATGAGTATAGGTATGTATGTGTGTAAATATATAGGTATAGATAGGTATGTTCTATGCATATATATTTGAAATACGTGCATTTACACAAGTATACAGTGTTCATGGTTCAGGAAGTCAGATAAGCAACTTCATGCATGCACTTGATGTTGTGGGGGTAGTCCAAAGAAGTAAAATAATGGGGACTGCTCAGCATGCTTTTTACAGGTACACTAAAATTTTTTCTCTGCATCTCTGCAAATGCATTTAACCTCTTTACTTTCTACAATTCAGTAGACAGAAATAGAAGTATCACAAGAAACCCCAGTCACATGTAGTGAATTATATGAATGGATACGTTGATGCCGTTTATAAGCACGGAGAGCACATCGATATACTGCTAAGGAACCCTGAGCTGGAATCACATGATCTTCCTGGGTTACTGCATACTTCCTCCTTGCTCTTTGTTAGCTTGTGGATGTGCAAGCCAAGACTTCCTCTCTTGCTTCTTATTTATGAGGAGAAACAGAAGCCCTCCCAGTGCTAGTCATACTCTGACCCCATGATCTAAGGTCTAAGCTGACCAGCAGAAAACTTCAGTGATTCCTGTGTTTATCTGTGCTGATGTGCTTTGCTGTATCTATCTGACAAATATACTACTTTTTTTCCTTGATTAGCCACATGCAACACAGACAGGAACAGCATACAGAGAAAAATGTTTAAGTGAGTCACATTAGGTTCACACAATATGTCGTCTAATTATTTGATATTTCAGCATATTTTGAAAATATATTTAAAAATTTTAATTATCTATGTTCACAAGTTATTATTGGCTTGAAAATTTTTGGTGCTACTCTAAAGATTACGAAGGTGATAGCATTTTATTCTAAACAAATGCTTTCTTTAAAATATGAATAAAATACTAAAAGTTGGGCTTTCTAGACACTTTTTATTTTTAAAATTCATCTTCTTATGGTTAAATGAACTCTAAGCAAAATGTAGGTGGTGGTATAATGGGTTGGTTCAAATAATTCCAATATCCTTTTGAAATGCTGATTTTATTTAATATTCCAAGATATAGCAGATTGAAATAAAACATATGCTACCTCTGAATTTGAGAATTTTTAATAGGAGCTGTGTTACTAATGATTTGAAACAACAGAAATATGCAAGTTGCCTGTTCAATTGATGAATCTTGTATTTTGAAAGTAATTCCTGATGGTAATTTTATTCATATTCACATTACTTTAACTGACTAGTTAGATTTGTATCAATTACTATTTCAAGAGCAATCGTCACATAGTTTTGATATGCTAGTAAAAACATCTATTTTGGACAAAATTTTTACTAGTAAACATTGACTTTATTCACTTTAACACAAACAGCTAATTTCTCATTCCATTTAGAACAATAAAGATGCGTTACGACCTTCTTCCTTAAAGTCCAGTAGTCTTTTAAAAAACTATATTGTCCTCAGACTTTAGCATAAAACTGGAAAAATTTCCCAATTAATAAGGGACCAAGTGTTGGTCAAGTTCATTTCATAGATCTTTAATTCATGGATACTGTTAAGTGAATACATAGAAGACATTCTTATCCTCATTGGACCTGCTTAAATGCCTTAAAAATAGACTACTTTTGGATAAAATAAAGTGTATTAGAATAACTTCTTATAAAGTGAACACTAATGAACGTCCAGACTGAATGCTATTGGAGATTTTTACCAACACTATTAAGATTCAATGAAATGTGCTGACAAGTATGAAATCACTATCTTAAAAGGAATCTGCTGATTTATTGTTACGCTTCCATTAGCCAAGACTGCTAGATTGCTGTATTATACCTCCAGCAATAACTGCTTTGAATGTATTTAGTTTAGCATCTTCAGTTGTTGTCCTTGTCTTAATCTAAGACAATTTTATGGTGCAGAGACTCTGAAATGTTACCTCCCCTCTCCCCATCTACCAATAAGGAGAGACAAATGCAAAAATATATACGTGAAAAAATAATAATTTACTAAAAGGAAACAGCAACAACAAAGAAAATGACGATAACCACTAGATACACAGGTGCTGAGTCAACTGGTTGCCCCAGGAACAAAGAAAGTGAGATGACTGCCATCCAGGCAGCACATGTGCCCCAGAGGACAAAGACAAGTGGTGTCTTTCCTGGCTAGACCTCCCCCTCTGAAAGAAAAAAAATAAAAAAAACAACATGAAGGTGAGGTCTCATGGTCTGATTCTGGTGGGAGATGGGATGTGCTGGCGTTGTCTGGGGCAGTTCCAGGCCTACAGTGTCCGTCTTCCTGTTCCCTCTGTGTGACAGCAGGGGTGCATGTCTGGGAGGTCACCCCTACTGCTTTCTGCCTCTTTCTGCCACATGCTGACTCCCTTTCGGATCAGCCAGCCTTGGCTGGTGTCAGTGCTGCTGCCTCAGGTTGCTGCCCCATCGGGGGAGGGCAAGATGGTCCCACTGGGCACCAGAAACTGCACTCTTGGCCCAGACTTTCCTGGCTGCAGCTTCGGATCTGTCACTTTTGAACCACCAACTTGGGAGTGGTCCTTCTGCCTCTTCTCAGCCCAGTTGTCCTGCAGAAATGTCCTGGATGGCTCAGAAATGTGAAGAGACCCAGAGATCATACAATGCCAGGGTCTGCTGATCACCTCACTTTGGTGAGCCAGACCAAAATGGACCCCTTCCTGTTCCAGCCATGGCATTCATTATCTCTGCCAAAACCATGCCTATGGCTGATGTGAATGGTATTATAATAAACAGCCCTGGAATCTCCAACTCTATACCCAGGACATTATCTACTCCTTATTCTGTACCATGCACATGACACTCAGATTACAAGGGTGTAATCAACTGTAGACTTAAATGCATACAAATAACTATATACACCAAACTATCTTTACCAAAATGCACCATATGCACCATGGGGACTTTATCTTCTTCTGCTATATGCCAGGATTCTGACTGAGCAGGGCTAGCGTGGTTATTGGAGCCACTAGTCTTAACTCACCAGGTGGTCTTTGGTAAATGCAGATCCCAATGTTTGAAGGTCCCACCGCCCATTGCCTTCAGTGTGGTTTTTAACAATTCATTTCACTGTTTGCCTTTCCCAGCTCATGGGTGGTAGGCAATATGATGCACCCACTGAATACCATGTTCTCTAGCCCAAGTGTCCATGAGGTTTTTGTTTTAAATGAGTCCTGCTGTCTTACTCAAATCTTTCTGGAGTGCCGTGTTGCCACAGGACAGTCTTGAGGCTCCAGCCATCCAGTGGTTGCTTCTACCATTGTGAGCACATAGGGCCTGCCTTGGCAGGTTTGCAGGAGTGTGATGTAATCCATCTGCCAGGCCTTTCCATATCTATATTTAGCCCATTTCCCCCCATTCTAATGGGCTTTACCTGCTTGGCCTGCTTGATCGCAGTGCATGTTTCACCACCATGGATTACCTGGGATATGGTGTCCATGGTTAAGTCCACCCTTCACTCATGAACCCATCAGTATGTCACATCTCTTCCCTCATGACCTGAGGGCATCATGGGCCCACCAAACTAGAAATAACTCTCCCTTGTGTTGCCAGTCCAGATCTACCTTTAATTTTGGCAGCCCAATCCACCTATTTGTTGTTGTAATGCTCCTTATTAGCCCGACTCAAGACATGTAAGCATCCACATGACAGACTTTTCATGGTCAGCTTCTCTACCCTGGCAGCAATGTCTAGCTAGATTTTGGCAGCCCAGATTCTTCAATGCCAATTGGCCTTTTTTCATATTCCCAGCCACCCCCACCAAGTGCTTGCTACCATCCACAAGTCAGTACAGAGGTATAGTGTTGGCCACTTCTCTCACTCGGCAATATCCAAAGGCAGATGGGTTTTCAGCTCTGCATCCTGACTTGATCCACCTTGTCCTTTGGTAGCTTCTGTGACTTGCTGCTTAGGGCTCCATATGGCAGCTTTCCATGTTGGACTTGTCCCTACGATATGGCAGGAACTGTCAGTGAAGAGAGCGTGTCGCATCTCACTTTCTAGTGGCTGGTTATATGGTGGGGCCTCCTCAGCCTGTGTCACCTGATCCTCTTCCTCTTCAGATGATAGTCCAAAACTCTCACCTTCAGGCAAGTTTGTGATGATTTACAGGATCCCAGGGTGATTAGGATTTCCCGTCTGAACTTGCTGTGTGATCAGAGTGATCCAGTTACTCCAGGTAGCATTGTTGGCATGGTGTACCGAAGGGACATTCTCCCTGAGCATTCTGCCCACCACTCCCCATGGTCATCCTACTGGGCAACTGGATTTGGTCTTACATTTCCTCCTTTGGACAGGGGTGACTGCTATTGGCTTAGGCTGCCCATCTTGTTGAACTGCAGCTTGAGTGACTGTGGTATCAGCCAATTTGTTCTCCTCTGGCTGCAGGTGCTGTTCTGTAGTGAACAAGAAACATGTGGGTAAGCATTGGCTAGAGCCCAGCAGAAAGCAGTAAGTTGCCCCTCTCTGAAACTGCCACAGTGATTTTATTTCAAATATTCTGCTACCTTATCAGTTTTGCATTTGTTCAGAGGGAAACTTCCAAACTATTGGAGCAGAATGCTTCTTCAAAAGTAATCTTCAAAATCCCATTTCCTCCCACATCCCATGCCACTCAGGGATTTCCAACTGTAGGGCAGGTGTCTGCACAGCCTCCTGTCTCAGTTTTGAGACAAATTTAAGAGGAGACACTCTGCAATGAGTAGTCTCCTCTAAAGGATTTCAATCCCCCTCCACCAAGAGAAAGTTAATACTAATAGAGAAAAGTGACAAAAAACCCAAACAAAACCAACAGTTTATTAGCAACAGAATGCCCATAGGCAAGGAAGAAAAATAACCCCTAAAAACTGAACTATCAGAACTCACCCTCCACCCCACAGAGACACAGAAACAAAGACCCAAAAACTGGGAGAATGCCCTGGAGAATGGGGCAAACGTTTAAAAAATACTCCTTCCTGACACATGGTGCAAGATGGCGCCATCTTTCATGCTGAGGGAAGTGCATATTCCACAAAGGAGTTCCAGCAAAAGGCAAAAACCTGGTGGCTCTCTGGCATCAACCTCCTCTCCATGGCAGATGAAGCAGCTGGGCTGGAGCCTCTTGGTGTGCTTTCTCTCCCTGGCTCTGCTGGGAGAGAAGGCTGGGGCTGGAATGGGGCGAGTCCACTCTTGCTAGTCCTGCTCCTCTGATCTCAGACCAGCAGCAGTTCAGTTCACCTCAAGGCAGCTGAAAGATTGCTGCTGCAGCTTCTCCAAGCCAGAGGAGGGAAAAGCTTTTTGCCTGAGCCAACAACACCAAGATAGCCAAGCAAAGCTGAATCACACAGTGCCACGGAATGCCTGGGCAGTGAGGCTTTGAAAATGCCCACCAAAAGCCCAAAGCTCTCCCCTCTCCGATCCCACACACTTCTGGTCCCAGGCCTTAAAGATACAGCAACCATTTCTGGGCATAAAGCAGAGAGTCATGGAATAGACCATCATCATAAATCACTCCAAGACACCTCCCTAGAAATCTCCATCCTGACTCCATGTGTTGTAGATTGTACAGAGGAGACAGAGCAGGACCGGCAAGAAGAATATGGTGTCGTTAGCACCCACAGGGAATTCAACCTTCTTAAGAAGTGATGTGTCAGACCTGAAGGGGAAAAGGAGGTGAAAGGCTAGAAAAAATCATCTTCTCCTGTTCCCCCAACAGACTGTGTGCAATTGTTAATAAATCTCCAGATGTAGCAGCCCAGATCAGGATAGACAAACAACAGTGAAGACATACACCAAATGATCTTCACTGTCTTTGATGTTATCATTCCATAAACTGATATCATTTCACAAACTGTATCAACTGCATGTTGGTTCCTCTCCCTGATCTGAAGAAGAGCACTATCCTCGGCAGATGGTTCCACATATTTGGACGCATACACAAGGTTAGGTGCCACACTGCCATGACTAGACCAAGGAATGTTGTGACCAGGGAGTTCTGTACCCAATATAGAAATTATTTAGTCAAATTTGTTATTTTTTCACTTTCTCTCTTGAGCCCCTTTTAGTTGGGTGCCAAATACGTCTTTGTTTAAGGCAGTTTTACAGGTCAGAGACTCTGCAATAAATAAGTTATGTCCCCTTAGTTTTCAACCTCTCCTCTCTACCAATAAGGAGAGACAAAATGCAAAGAGATGTAAGTGAAAAACCCCACAGTTTACTGAAAGAAAACAGCAATAACCAAGAAAAACAAAGGCAAACACTTAAACCCTCACCCAGAAATGCACAGGAGGTCCCTCTAACTGTACCGGGGAACAGAGACAGAATGGCTTAGATTCCACTCCCTGGGCCATGAGGCTAAGACAGAGGACAAAGGCAACAACACATCAAACGAGCATCTGAGCATCCGTGGTTCCAAAACTGCCTCCTTCTCCAAACAACAACGGGAGCGGGAATAAAACAAAACCTAGAAAACGTATTTTTCTCCAAAAGGAGTCAGTGCTGCTGAAATGCCGGAAGGAACTTCTCAGCAGATGTAGGGCAAATCCCCTCAGCAGCTGGAGGGCTGTGGAGGGCTTGTGGAGCGGCTCCGACCCTTGGCGACAGGCGGCTGTCCTGAGCATCAGCGGCGGAAAGTCCGGAGAAACAGCTCCCCTGGCTCCAAAAGTGGTGGTTGCTATAGCAACTGTGGCAAGGGTCGCTGTCTGTCTGGTTTCTTTATCAGTTCCTGGGAGGCCGTGGCTAGCAGCCTGTCAGTACGCCCAGCTTTCTGAGGTTCTCAGGAGTCTGGAAAGAACAAAACAAGAGCTCCACGTGTCTGTTCCATGTTTTTAAAGGGACCCAGCACCCCCTCCTTTTTTCGTGAACCGGGGTAAAACACAGAGGTTCCGCTTCCCACTCTGGGTCTTAAAGGGATAGTAAAATACCTTGCACAGATTGATGTAGAGAAGATACGGAATACAGGATTTTGAGTCACCCCTAGTGCTGAACTCTGCCTCCTATC
Source organism: Oreocharis arfaki (assembly GCA_013398015.1). NCBI lineage: Eukaryota > Metazoa > Chordata > Aves > Passeriformes > Paramythiidae > Oreocharis > Oreocharis arfaki. The sequence continues at coordinate 10,218 of VZRR01012248.1, forward strand.
TCTGTAACTATGACAGTCCTTCTAAGCAAACAGCTCCTCTAGTTAAAAATATGCAACTAATCAAATTAATTAAAATTAATCAGTTCCACTGGTGCCGTAGTGTTTCTGAATAACTCTGAGCACCATAAATTCAAATTGAAGCTTGCACAGCTTCTCCTAGGTTTGAAGAGGAGGTACATTACCAAAAGGAAAAGGGGAAACTAGTGACCCTGTTAAACAGCATTCATTTGGGATGCTTGCAAAAGTGACTGTACTGAAGGTTCATACAGCCAGATTTTACATCATAAACCAGAGAATGAAGCAGACAGACACAGCAATTAATCGTACCTAATATTAATATTCACATAAGGTTAAGTACGATAGCAGTCACATATGAGTGGAGTAATAGGAAATTAATTATTGCAAAACGTTGATCACAGGCATTCAGTGCTTATAATTTTATTCATAGCATGATTTGGTTGTTCTGATACACCTTCAGGCAGTAATATGGGTTGTCAGATTCAGTTTTTAAGGTAAAGGTGTGAAGGATATATGCTAATTTATAAATGTTCATTGAACATATTTTTTCCTAATAGTTTTTTAACAATGAGATTTTACTACAAAGCGCTTTTTCTTCTTCCGGTTTTAGTAAGCTTTTAAATAGATTTAAAAAGTGTACACCATGCTCTGTTGCCAATAATGACTGTCCTCTTCTTGCAAATACAAGGAATGCAATATAGTTGTCCCACCATTCTGTATTATGTTTGATTTATTCACCAATCTGAACTTCTGTATGGCTTCTGATTTTTGCAGTCTGAATAAGGACCTAATAAGTGTGGGGACACGATTAAAGTATTGCTCCTGACAGTTTCCTAAAAGCAGTCCTTGTTCTGGTGACTTTTTACATCTCCTACTTTTCAGCATCATCCTATGGCTCATTTATAACCTATTAGATTTAATACTTGAAAATGTGATTTCTGGTTTTAGTATTGATGCTTTACCTTTTGTCTTCAAGTGGTCTGAACTGGGAGCCTACACTTTATTATCTACTTAGAACAGAATGAGATTAATATTAAAGGGATATCAAACTCTTAAATACCCACAGAACTTGTAAAAGAGGTGGAGCTACAGAACTACACATTGTGTGGGCAAAATTAGTGACACAAAGTTCATGTGACTACATATAAGCACTATTGCTACATTTATTATCCTGATTTTCTTAAACAGAATATTGCATGACTCTTAACGTTCTATATTTGGTTACTAAAAGAAAAAAAAATCATCTTCATAGTTTTTCACTTTTGCAGTTTCAGTGGTATTAGCTCTTAATCCTGAACTAGAAATGAGTATTCATATGGGGAAGGAAGAATCTGATGTCATTTATTTCTGGTTAGATCGTTTTATCTGATGGTTAAAGAAACAAAGAGCCAATCAGTTTTGTGGTATTTTGTAAAATAGTACTGTCACTGCCAGAGAATTATGACAACTCACATTAAATATTTGAGTTGGGCTTCATGTGGTGACATTTCACTGCAAATTTAGACAGTATTGAGAGCATCTGCTTAAATTCCAAAATGTGTGTTAGCTCTTCCACTTTTTCTCTGCAAGTTTTACAAGGTTTCCACCTCTACCAATGTGTATGTGACACATAAAATTTTACAAAAAGTACTGTTGCAGTAAATGTAAGTAAGATTTTATAGTAGCTTTGACAATTTGTGTCAATTGCCTCATGTCCATGCCAAGTTCTGTGTGGCAAGGTTTTGGGGATTGTAGTTTGCATGATTCAGTAATCTCAACTGGTGTAACCACAGCTGGGGAGGGCAATGAATTGCTAGTAACAAGTTCTGTATTTTTTTACTTGTTCTAAAGACTAGTTTAAAACATATTAAAAATCAATGTAATGTTCTTTTTCTTTCAGGTGGGAGATGAAAGAAGATGCAGATCTTGACGATGAGGAGGAAGTTATGGTGGAACACTTAAAAAATGTTTATTTGAAACAAAGGATTCCTATCTCAGATGATAAAGAAGAACAATTACCTTGACAGAATTTGAGTTGCACCTTTTTTCTGGATTCAACAAGTTTAACTTAATGCCATAACTCACAGGACTAGAAAGCTGAGAAATATGTATCTTGAGTAGGAGTTCTAAACTAAAGAGTGTTTCCCTGTTATTGTCTGGTCACCCCATCCAGGAAGCAATTGTTCGCACATGCACAAGGTGAGGAGCAGTGCAAGAAAATGTTAGTGTCACAAAACAAGGAGGTTGTATCTCGGTACTGCAGAGGCATAAACCTGAATGACAAACTAAGAATTGTTCCAAAAATATAAAACTGACTCTGAAAGTAATGCAATCTTAGACACAGGCTAAGCAAATACTCCTAGTTTCCATCCACCACTTTGGAGTTGGAGTAAGCCTGCTCCCAGTTAGTGTCACTCAATGACCTTTTCTCTCCTTTGGCGCTTGTTTATTAAATCACCCAAAATACATGAAAAGGGATAGGTATAGACCATACACCTACAGTCCTTTTTGAGTTGCTCCAGGATGAGTGTGCCTGGCCATTATTCCCAATCAAAAATGTATCAGCTTTACTGCTCTAACAAATCCTCACTTAACATCCAGTGTGTTTTATGGTTTAAAATACACTTTATAGAGAAACTTTACAAGTCTTGAGAAGCATCTTTTTATGTAAAAAAATTATTTGCAGGCAGTGCTCAGAGGATTATCTTAACAGTGAACTGAGAAAATAATAAATAATTTTATTTTTGATAAATATAGTAAAATTTCATAGTCAAAGTAATCCTGGTTTGATATTCAAAATTTTCTGAATAATAAATATTTCTTTGAATACTAAATATTTTTCTTACACACTTGTGAAAACTATCACATGGCATTATTTTTTATAGAGAAGGTATGGTTAGTATTTCTTTAGCTCTACAGAAATAATCCATAATTTTTCTGTTAGTTTCTTTCATTAGAAATCCAATGGATCTATTTTCCCTGCTTGATGAAGGACTCTGGCAAGATCTGCTAAGGGTGCAATCTGAGCAGAGTTATTCGTGTTCCCAGCACATCTTCACATAGATGGCATGATGGCATAACTTAGACCACTTGAATAGGATGAAGGCATGCTTTTTTTCCCTAAAGGCTTCAGCAGCATCATGGGAAACCTTATTACTAATGCTGATTTAGGGTCTTATCTGAACTGCAGGTTTTTTTCCTCTTAATTGCTCTTTTTTCTTTTCATATAAAGCATCAGACCACTTAAAATGAAAATGTGGACAATTGCATCTTACAAATCTCCAAAGATCTTGTTACAACACTGCAACACAGAAGAGTTGTGAGGCACTGGAGCCTAAAAAATGCTCAAAGTATTAATTAAAGAATAAAGTAGATATTTTCCTCTGCCACCAGTGTAGTAATTTCAGATCATAAAGAAGTGATTAAGTGTAAAAGCCATTTGTCTTTGCTTTGTATTTCACCTTTGAAGAGTAGTGGTGGACTTCAAGTTTAAAACGTATCTACAGGGATCTTCCATGATGGCAGGTTTGGTATTCTGACAAATGAAGCACACATATTCCAAGCCATACAAATAATGTGTTAGTGTACATGGAAACTGGAGTTTAGAACATTCTCTCCTATTCTGTCAAAATCTATTGTACATAATTATATTTTGTATAGTCACATAAAGTGCCTATGTGGTGGAACTGATTGAAATACATCTTGTGAAAATGCTCCCCTTCTGGGAAATACCTACTCTGAAGAGGATAAAGTTTGCCAGTGAGTAAGATAATTGAGAATAAAACCCCTCACTTACACTTAAGTGGGAATCTCCATAGAGGGAGTTATTCCAGACTGGTTATTATCCTCTAAATTCACAACACACAGGGTTCTGGAGTAATCTATAAGCAGTCACATTTAGAAAAAAATAATTCTTTATGCCCCTTCCTCCTTTCTCTCCCTGCCACAATTATTTAGCAATAAGCCACAGGGTAGCAGTAGGACAATTGTGTGTTTCACCTTACGATTATCGAGTCCAATTGTTAACTCAGCACTGCAAAGCCCACCACTAACCCATGTCCCAAAATACCACAATGACATACCTTTTAAATTCCTCCATGGATGGTGACTCTACCACTATCCTGGGTGGCCTGTGTTGGGGCTTGATAACTTTTTCAGTCAAGAAATGTTTCCCAGAATCCAATCTAAGACTACCCTGGCACAACTTAAAGCCATTTCCTTTCATCCTATCACCTGTTACGTGGAAGAAGAGGCTAACCCCCACCTGGCTACAACCTCCTTTCAGGTAGTTGTACAGACTGATAAGGTCTCTTTCCCCCCCAGCCTCCTTTCTTCCAGGCTAAACACACCCAGATCCCTCAGCTGCTCCTGATCAGACTTTTGCCCCAGACCCTTCACCAGCTCCATTGCCCTTCTCTGGACATGCTTCAGAACCTCAATGTCTTCCTTGTCATGAAGGGCCCAAAACTGAACCCAGAATTCACCAGTGCTGGGTGTAACGGGGGACAGTCACTTCCCTGGTCCGGTTTGCCACACTATTTCTGATAAAGGCCAAGATACCATTGGCCTTCTTGGCTACCTGGGCACACTCTGGCTCATGTTCAGCCTGCTGTTGACCAGGAACTTTTCTGCTGTGTCTCTTTCCAGTCATTCTGCCCCACACCTATGGCATTGATTGGGGTTGTTGTGACCCAAGTACAAGATGTTGATCCTCATTCCACTGGCCTCAGCCCACTGACCCAGCTTGTCCAGACCCCTTGTAAAGCCTTACAACCCTCCAGCAGGTCAACACTCCTGCTCAGTTTGGTGTCATTGCAAACTGATTGAGGATGCCCTCTAGTCTCTGGTCCAAATAATTGATAAAGGTATTAAACAGGACTGTCCCCATTACTGAGCCTTCGGGAATCCAACTTATGACTGGCCAATGACTAACATGCCTAAGAACATAAGAACATAAAAGCTGAACCTTTGCACAGTATTTTATTTGGATGTTTTTTCTATTCAAACCTATACATGCATCTTTTAGGGTATCTGAGTGCAAGCAACTGTGTGTTTCAAATTGATCTTGACCCACAATCCTTACTGAGAAATACCAGAGCTTGCTTTTGCTGGCAATGTAATCATTCCAACTGACCTTTAGGGTATAAAAGAGACATCATCTTGGCAATATTACTTAATACTGAATACACACTTCTACAACATTCATATTCAATAAAATTACAGTAATAAGAATTGTACAACTAAGATTGCTGAGTAACATGCCATTGATTTATCAAGACTGCTTGCTTTAAACTTAAACACTTAATTGAAGATTGAAAGAGCTGACAATTTTTCCATTGCATAGATGTATTCCAGCGATGCTTGTGTGTAAAATTAGGAACAGTTTTATAACGGTAAGACTGCTGCTTGCTTTGGCTTTTCTTCATAAACAATAGTTCTATATTCTTTAAAAAGTTCTGCTGTTTCTAAAATTGACTTAAGGTTAAATCAATTTTTAAGAGTGATGCTATGTCCTGGTTCTTTGGTACTACTTATTGATCCAGGAATATCACATATATATGTTTAGCCCAAATAAATGACAGCGACAGGAGTCAGATTTGTTTGCTGTAGTGTGGGCCCTGTGTTTCATGACTACTGCAACTGGATTGTGTTAATTGCTCCTGGAAAGCTGGTCAAAAATAAGAACTAAAGTCTGTTGTGTACAGCAGACCTTTCTGAGTTGGCAAGAGCTGGCCTCACTGGCTCAACTGAATTAGCTCAAAAGGAAGTTATTGTATTTATAGAAACTAATTGGATCAGATAGCACAAACTAGGTTAACTATACATTATCATTAATGCTCACACCTAATTGTCATTTAACAATTTAATATACTTAGCCCTTTTTACAAAACAGGCTTCAGTGGGCGACTTCATGGCATGGAGTATCTCTAATTAGGTTTGTTTAATGTCCCCTTCAGAATGCTCCAAATCTTAACATCTTTCATCTTTTGAAAGGTAATTAATAAAATTAGAAGCAGGGCAAAATTGAAATTGCATTAATAATAATGAAACGCAAAAAGAGAGGAGAAAGAGAGATATTTTGGGAACAGATTAACATGTAGACACAGCCCTGCTTTCTAGTGATTGCTGTCCTGACAGACTCCCATAGGTCATGCTTTATTCTGAGAAGGAATTTGATGTGCATCTATGCTATTTGCTCAGGAAATATGCACGATGGCAAATGGATGTTCTCTAATTCATCTCTGCATCATCACAGCAGTGCATGGTAGGCATGTGGCTGGCGTCTTCCAATCAGCTGCTTCTGGCAGAAATATTCCATTCCCCTCTCAGCTAGGAGGTCTTCACAAAGTTCTAGTGAGTCTTATGTATGGTAAAACATCAATTATATGCTAATATAATACTATTTTATGGAGCTCCTTAAAAATATGTGCTATCATTTTTAGTGACAAGCACTACTCACTCCTAAGGCAACAGTTGACAGGCAGAAGAATTAGGTCCATTTCCCAATTGAACATGAAAGGAGAGAGTAACTTGATGGCAACAGGGAGATTTCTAAGTGAGTATATAGATCTTGAGGAGGAGGTTCTTGTTGGAACAAAGCCACTTTTCTGTAGTAATTTTCCATATTGTAAACAGCGTGATGAATGGAAGCAGGATCTCTAAAATTATTCTAAGTGTGATGAGTAAAGGTGAGCTTGCTTCATCTTCTACCTTTGGACTCCAGCATTTGAAATGAAGACTAAACTCATTGACATTGCCAGGAAGGCAGTACAGGAGCAGCATGCAAGGTCTTGAGGAGGCTGGGCTAAAGGCCTTGTAATACCCATCAGTAAAATGATGAAGGAACTGGATTATTCCTCTTTAGCAGCTTCATTTGAGAATAGACTATTAAAAATTACTGCAGCAACTGAAACAATGATACGGTGCTGACACAAAAACACTGTAAAAATTAAGGACTCATGCAAAGAAGCAAAAATAAATCCAAATACTTTTTTTTCCTGAAAAAAGTGATTCTGTAACAAGTGCATCAGGAAGAACTGGCAATTACCAAATACTAATGAGTAAAGTGCTCTTTCAAATTAAGACTGCATCTCTAAATTTAATAGAAAACTATCCCTAAGCTGACAAGAAGTCACTAAAATCATGGCTGGTAAAAATTTCACTACTAGGTCAAGACCTTTATACCCATGACAACTTCAGCTGTTAGTAGGCGGCAATCATCTCTGAGAAGATACAATGTAATATCTCCTACTGAAAAAAAGTGTGTTTGTGTTAAAATAGCTCATTATACATTTTCTGTCTATGTGGTAAAACTGACTGAAATATCTTTTGTGTAAAAGCTCCTCTTCTGGGGAATTCTTACTTGGAATAGGATACATTTTGCAAGTGAAATAATCTAATCCTGAATAAACCCCCTCACTTACTCTTACATATGAATGTCCATACACAGAGTTGTTCCAAACTGGCTATTATCCTTTAAATTCATACACTTTGTTCTGGAGTAATTTGTAAACAGTCAGACTGAAAAAAAAAGAAAAAAGGAGAAATAGAACGAAACAAGACCTTTGTGTTCCATTCACTATGTTTTCTCTCTGATGCATTAATTCAGCAGTAACCCATTGGGTAACAGCAGGAAAATTCTGTCTTTGCCTTTACAAGCATCGAGTCTAACCATTAACCTAGCACTGCAAAGACACACCTGCACATCTTTTCAATCACTCCAGGGCTGGTGCCTCCACCACGATTATAGAGTTTCTGCAGTAAACTGATCCAAGTTCCAACTGACAATAGCCTCAGTGTCTACACTGAGTTACATCCATCCTCTCTCTGGAAATAAGGCAAAGAACCACGTAATCGTGATCATATTCAACAGGTTTGATCTTTCCAAGTTACTATGTCAAACAGAATGCCAAGTCTGCCATGCCAAACACAGGTTTCAAACTTCACTGATGATGGAGGTTTGCTGCAACAGCACATAACTTCTTTTTGGGACAACCTTTTAGAAAATAGTATCTTTTCATCTCCCCCAGTAAATATATATATTGATTAAAATTACTTTTGTAAAACAAGCACTCAGTTATTAGAAAGTGCCTGATGAATGATTAGCAATGCATTCATGAGTGCTCTTTACAATGCCTGTTAATGACATGGTTATGCATATTCTGTCCCTAGATTAATTCACTAGAGGATGGAATATGATTATACAAGCAACTTTGATAAATTTGTGATTGCCTAATATCCAACAATTTTATCATTTTGTTCCATAATCTGTGGTTTTGATGTAAAAAGTCAATAGCTTTTGAATATTTGGTTTCCATAACGAAACAGGGTCACATAGTTCTTCATGGGTCATCTTGACTCTGTGTTTTTCCACCTCAATACTGCCTTTCGGGCATCCTTGACAGACTTATTGTTTTATTAATATTTGCTGTAATTTACAATGTGAGTACTGCTGCCACTCAGTTATACATGGATAAGTATTTAATCTTCTTGTCTGTTATACAGACCTAAAGCTGTGTAGGTCCTATACAGATAATAATTTCAGGTTTTGGATTTGAACACTTCTGCTCCTAATGTTCCAAATGAATTCTGTAATATCTAGGTTCTTGCATTGTTCTAAGCTACCTTTGTTACCTGGGATAGTGGGAGTTATATTCCTGTGCTGCTAGTGAGTTACGTTTTTTACTTCAGCTAATGTATTTTGCCCCAGGTCTTATTTTCTTTAATTTCTCTAACTTTAAATTTACACTTGGAAATCCATAGCACATCTGTTTTCACAACCTACAAATATCTAAATACTAATCAGTAAAGCCTATGCCTTCTCAAACATGATACAGGGTCTTAGAGAACCAAGAATTCAATAAATGTAAAATTCAAACCAACCATCTGCAAGGTTATCATTCAAGAAATGCAGTAGTTGTTTTCAGTTGGATTTTCACCTCTCTGCAAAATCCAGAAATTTAGTCTTTAAGAAGTTGTTTGCTAATATACAGGACACTTTATGTATATATAAATACATACATATTCTATATAATTAACATGTCTTAAATGGATTTTATTATGTAGATTAAGATTATGCTGTTCCTCCAGGTAATGGACAAACATCGGGGAAATAAGAAGTTGAAATGGCAGGTGGTTTTTGTTCTGGCATATGACTAACAAACAGATAACTTTCTGTGGTAAGCCAGATGTGGCTTTGGGAATTAAATTCTGTTGGCAGGAATCCCACCTGCAGGTATGGATTACCTTCAGGAAACTGATGGCTGAACAAGTCCTGTGAAGACTTTTTTTCAGAGGCAAATGGATTAGATATCTTCAAACAACAATAAATTTCAGTTAAGGATCCCAAATTTCACACAAGCCCTTCCACTTTATGAATCAAGAAACTGAGAGAGGTTCTTGCATTAATGCAATGCAAATGTGTAATGTTAGTCATCTGGCCTCCTTTAACCAGAACATGGCAGTCTGGTTTTTCATTTCCAAGAGCGATGCAGGGGCTGTATAATTAGTGACTGTACCTCCATCAGACTTTGGTATCAGCATGCAAATAACTCCACTCTAAGGTGCACCTCCATCAAAAACTGCCTTTTAACTACATAACAGAAAAGGTGTATGTATTTGCTTTTCCATTTTCTGTGTACACAAATGTTTAGATGGCAGTCGTACAATTAAAAAAAAAAGTTATATAATACCCTGAAGCAATCATCTGCTCTAAAATGCATAATTTATTCAAAAACCATTTGTGGAGTTGGGGGATTGATAGTTTAGAATGGAAAAATTATAGGTATGCTGAGTACATTCTTACAAAAATAAATCATGTAATGTTATATTGAGATCAAATATTTCAAAATTCAAAGTACAATTAAATTGTTTGCACATATAAGAGCAGTGAAATAACTTTGCAAAGTTTGCATCATAAACCCATATATCTAGTAGAACACAGACCATAAAGTTCTGTCATGAGTGTTGCTTTCAATTTTTGTTTCATTCCACCAAAACTTCTCGTATCAGTCTGGCATTTTTTTAACAACTATATACAGGACCAAAGAATTACGAGTGGTAACTTGAAATATGTATCATATATATTTAATCTTTACAACAAATGCAAAAGCAGTAAGTGAAAAACAAAGACATAAAAGACTGTAAAAACTCTTGAGAACATATAATGAAGCATAAGAGTGAATGTCACAACAGATTTATGTATGTTCAACTTTCAGCAAAAACTGCTGAAGATGAATTTAAGAATATTTATATATCATACTTTTGGCACAATAGCAGGAACCAAAATAAATTATCCAGGAATAGGACATAAGAAACAGATTCAGAGTGTAAACAACAAGCTGAGTAAGAATTTTGAATTAAAGAAAACTTTAAAGCCAAAAGAGAGGTTTTCTAGCCCTGCAGAGCACTCAACAAGAGTGTTGTTTTTTAATGAGTTTTCAGTATTTCATTTTTTTTTTAAGTTTCTAGTTCAACTATTGTGAAAAGTGTTTTGGAAAAGGTAAAACATCATCTTTGTCAGGAAAACTAATGTATTTTTATTTTTCATGAAATGCATTCTCTGTATTTATACACTATAAATTGTACACAAAAAACCTATTCCATTGATGTCAAACCAAAAGAGCAAATTAAAAGAAACTGCAAAGGCAGTTTCTCTAAAGAGAATTATTTTTTCTCCCACTCTCTTTTCTTTTGAGCTTTGCCTCTTTGACAAGACTATGCTTTTTTTTTTTTTTTTAATTAATCTCTGGAAACAGGAACTGTCATTAACCCAAACAAACAAACAAATATAAGACTAAAAAAAACTGATTTGTTTTCCAGTTTGGGGCTTGACAACACCTGGGGTTAAGCTGCTCAGTCGGGAGACCTATATTGAGCAAACACATTGTTCAGCATTAAATAGTATGTTGTAATATTCATAAAGTAGGTGACCTGGGAGGGTCCATAGGACACAGCAAAATGATGATGCAGTTTTCAAGATGATTCTTCTCTTCTGATATAGTATAGCTATATCTAGTCTGATACCCACCCTTTGAACCCTTTTGTCAAAGAAAATTCCTCAACTGGATTACATCCTTCAATTTCAGGCTCCAGAGCAAAGCTCGAGTAGAATAAACAGACCACATTTCTTGCAAATGTGAACCCAACCCATGTAAACAAAACGTGATCAGTCTCAGTACACTCAGATAGCCCTGCTGTGAACTGTTTGCCACGTTTGACATGCCCTTAACCAGCAGTACTCTGACTGAGAACTAGCAGTGTTAGTAACTGACAGTGCCAGATACCGAGAGCAGAAACGTCGGTGCTTCCGAAGAAAGGGCCGTGGTGTTCTATGAGCGCTGAGAGCCACAGGGGGCCCTAACAACTGCTTATGAAAGTTGCATTGCAGGATAGCTATTCAAACCAGACATCCTACTTGCTACAATCATCTATCAGCTGCTTTTAAAATCCTGCCCACCTTTACTGTGTTATCTGGAGTACATAAAGTTTTAATTGTGAGCAGGTGGAAGAAGAAAAAAAAAAGACAAAGAATATTCTATCATTCCAAATTTCTTTAAGTTCCTCAGGCAGTTTTTAAAAAGACAAAAAAAATAAATAAAGCCAATTGAAACGAGTAAGATCTAGGACAACAAAGAACACATCATAAAGTGCATTGCAGAATGTCAGTAAAAAAATACTGCCTATTACAGCTTTTTCCCTTATATGCTTTGACTGTTATCTCACTAAGTTCGAAATAATTCCTAGTTTTCTTGGTATCCATTACCAAATTCCATGCTTTTCTATTTATCCTACATGTATTTATAACCTTAACAGCTTCTTCCCTGTTTTCACTAAGCTACAGTGTTAAACTTCAGAAGCTCACATTTTGGGGTTTGAAATGTTTCATTCACAATATTTTCATTAATCTCTTCTGTTCAGTTTTTTGAGTTGATGACGTTTTTTCAGCCATTTGAAATAATCCTTGTTACAGCAGTATTTGTTACTGTAAGAACTGCCTTCAGACCATGATCACTTGTCACCGACAAATACTTGACCCCCTTGGTGTGCTTCTCTTTAGATATGATGAAGTCTTAAAGTAACTTGTCACATTTTTGATATGGTTTGATTTACATTTTTTTCCTCTAAAATAAAAAAAAAAAATTTTCATAGTGGCAGCACTGAAAACTGCATGCTCTGTCACACAGACTGCAGCCCTCAGTTAGAACAGCTTTCCTCATTTCCATGATGCAGACACTGGCAGAGCCACTTCCCCAGGTCAGCTGGCGACTTCGGCCTCATCTGGCTTGCTTATCTCACATTACCAGTGCATCCCAGGACCCTTCCTTCCACAGTATTATTGCTTTAGAGGCTTTCTTGAAAATCTGAGTCTTGTTTCTGTGTTTGATTTTTTAGCCCTCTGTGCTGTTTTCAGTGCAGTATTGCCATTATTTGATATGACTGGCAGTTCACAATGTTTCTCTTTGAAACACCCTCTCTTTCAAATTCAGTTTCCTAATTGTTTTGTGGGAAAGGAACAAGGTCTCTGGCCTTTGTTTTACTACTTATATTTGGGAGGGTTGGGGGCGGGGTGGTTGGAAACAAAGGCATGGTAACAGAAAGGACTCCTTTAGGGAACAAGTCCAGGCAAAGAAATAAGAGATGTCTAGTTCATACCGGAAAAGTATATCCTGGCCATGCCCCCTCATGACTTCTTATGCACCTCCTTGCTGGCAGAGCATGAGAAACTGCAAAGTACTGGACGTAGGGTAAGCACTACTAAGCAAAAACTGAAACACCAGTGTGTCTTCCACATTATTTTCATACTACAAGCAAAACATAGCACTGTACCAGCTAAGATGAAAGTTAACTCCATCCCAGCTAAAACCAGGCCATCACACTTTCTATTCATATTTGCTTAGTATGGAGTAACAGGTCATTCCAAGAGGAGTCACAACAACTGAATATGAGTTGGTTCAATCCAGCTTATTCGGAAAGAATTAATATAAAAAGGATGCATTACGGAGTTTTAGCCTTGTCATATTCCCTACATTTCCTTTACAGTCTCAGAGGCCATCTATGTCCATGAAGGACAATGTAACAAATGCTGAATCCACTCAACACTTTTAACTAGGTCTGTAGCCTTCTACAGACTAGACACATTGACAGTCATTAACTAAATGCAGTCCAAGACCGTTTTAATTGTATGGCCACTTCTGCATTTTGTACGGGGCTGTTGTTTCATAAACCACATTCTTTCCTCTACATTTTTTGAAAAGCAGCTCTGTTTACCAGACACGGGTTAAGTGTGAGTTTTTGAGGATATTTTACGAAACTAATTTGTACTGCATCTGGGTGTTTCAAACGTACCTTCACTTAGCCCACATAAGTAGATTATGTTTTTGCTGAAATTGTGAAGTGAAATGGAAGGAAAGCAGTTTTAATAATCTTGAATGCACAACTGACAGGTGCAATCTTCCGTGGGTTGAGAACTGTCTGGGGCTGGGCCTAAAGAGTGGTGGTGAATGGTTCTAAATCCAGCTGGTGGCCAGTCACTAGCAGTGTCCTCCAGGGATAAGTGTTGGGCCCTGTCCTGTTTAATATCTTCATTAATGATCTGGATGAGAGGATTAAGTCCACCATCAGCAAATTTGCAGATGACACCAAGCTGGGAGTGACCGTTGATCTTCTGAAGGGGAGAAGGGCTCTGGGAGAGACCTGGACAAGCTGGATTGGTGGGCCAGATCCAATGGTAAGAGGTTTAACAAGACCAAGTGCCGGGTCCTGCACTTTGGCCACAGCACCCCCCTGTAGCGCTACAGGCTGGGGACAGAGTGGAGGGACAGTGGCCAGGCAGAAAGGGACAGTGGCAGACTGAACAAGAGCCAGCAGTGTGCCCAAGCAGCCAAGAAGGCCCAGGGCATCCTGGCCTGTGTCAGGAATAGTGTGGCCAGCAGGACCAGGGAAGTCAATCTTCCCCTGTACTCAGCACTGGTGAGGCCGCACCTTGAGTGCTGTGCCCAGTTCTGGGCCCCTCAGTTTAGGAAGGATGTTGAGGTGCTGGAGCACATCCAGAGAAGGACAACAGAGCTGGGGAAGGGTCTGGAGCACAAGTCCTATGAGGAGCAGCTGAGGGAGCTGGGGTTGTTTGGCCTGGAGAAAAGGAGGCTCAGGGGAGACCTTGTCACTCTCCACAACTGCCTGAAAGGAGGGTGTAGCCAGGTGGGGATTGGTCTCTTCTCCCAGGCAACAGCAAGAGGACAAGAGGACAGAGCCTTAAGCTGCACCATGGGGGGTTTAGACTGGACATTAGGAAGAATTTCTTCACAGAAAGAGCCATGGGGCATTGGAATGGGCTGCCTAGGGAGGTGGTACAGTACCGTCCCTGGAGGTGTTTAAGACTGGATGTGGCACTAAGTGCTATGAGTCAGTTGAAACGGTGGTGTTAGGTCATAAGTTGGACTTCTTATTTCTAAAAAGTGAGCTCAAGAACCTTACCAGACATTCGTAGAATCAGAGACTCATAACAAGGGTTGGGCTGGAAGGGACCTTAAAGATGATTTTGTCTCAATCCGTCTGCCCTGGGCAGGGAACCTTGCACTAGGCCAGGCTGCTCAAAACCCTGTCCAACCAGGCATTCAACAGGCATGCAGATCAGCGTTTTTGCTAGTATTAGCCTCTTACCGGTATTACTGTAGCTCACAGAAGACTGTGAAGATACCAGAACTCCACAGTTCTACATGCAAACAGAAGATAAAAGTCCAGCTTCCAGCAAAAGGCTGGAACTACACACTACCTCTGGTTCCTTCTTACTCTGATATTTGGAGTTTTGGGGTCAGTCCTGCAATGAGTCTTGGAAACCTGCCCTTTCAAACTGCTACCTCTTTGTAATATGAAGAGCTTCAGATCTGTGGTCAACATTTCTTTGTGGGTCAAGCATCTCCAAACCCACAACATCGTCGTTGCTTGATTTGATAAAGTTGCCCTCCTTAAACCCTTCCCTGGACCTGTAATTACAAAAGGCTGTATCAAGATCAGAGACAGAGCACATTTTCACTCTACTCTTACACGAACTCCGCTGTGTAGAGCTCTACTACTCTGGCTCTACTACTTACACAAACTGTCCCTGAAACTTTATCTAGACTCCTATATTCTACTGGTTTATTTTTGTTATTGTTTAGGGTGTGGGACTTTTTTTTTTGTGGGTATTGCAAGAGATGGAGAATGATGGTGAACCAGATTAAGACCCCAATAAAAAACACCGACTGCTTTCAACGTGAGTCAGTACCAACCTATTTCACTTTGCTATTTAGCAGTATTTGCAAAGAGAGATGGAATGAACTTCAAATGAGAGGACAGGATTGCTTACATCAATGCAGTATCCCTAATGCCTCACCATAAGACCCACATCTAAGCACCACTTTTTTCTAACGTGGGAAATACAGGGGAAATAGTCTCAATATGAGACACTCAAACATAACTTCCAAAATGTAAACAGACTAGTTCTCCAAGACATTATAATATCTTCCGCACTGAAGAAGAAAAGCATTTCACTTATTTCTTCCTTAGGTATTGCAGAAAACACTGAAACCTGTTGCCCAGAAAGGTTGTAGATGTCCCATCCTGGGAAACATTCAAGGTCGGGCTGGCCAGGGCTCTGAGCAACCTCATCAGTTTGAAGATATCCCTGCTCATGGCAGGGGGGCTTGGACTAGATGGCCTTTAAAGGTTCCTTCCTACCCAAACTATTCCACTGAGAGCAAAAATACAAGGCTGCTGCCTTGGGTCATTAGAGAGTAGCTGGGAGAGACCTTGATGAAAAATGTTTCTCCCACATAGACCTGTCCATGGCTTTAGTTTGCTGAATTTCGCCATCAGTCATGACTGGGATTTAAGAGGGGATGAAACATTTCAGTTGTACACATGGTATGCGGCATTTTTCAGACATCCTCAGGACAGGAACACCTCACAAGCATCCTGTGAGGGCAGAACCACGAGAGCATTCGCATGATGCAGGTTGTCAGCAGTCATCTCACCAAATCTAAAGAGTTTTTCAAGGGAAGAAGACACTGTATCCTTGAAACCAAACTCAAAGTGCTTCTTGCTATGCAAGAACAGAAGTGTTGGGATTGCTTGTGGCGGTCGGTGTTTCACTGTACACCAGTGCAACAACGGCCTCATGTATTTCTGAAGATGCCTGAAACATCTAATACGAAAAATTTAATCGTCTTTCCTTTTTACAAACTCCTAAGTGATCAAAATGGAAAGCTGGGAGGGGAAATACGACCTTCCTAGCGAGATGTACCAGCCCGAGTCTTAGATGCCGGTACTAGCCTGGTCTCTGTCAGCGTTGCCGGGAGCCAGCCGCCTCCCTCGTCACTTTATTCCGACGGAACTCCTCAAAAACCCAGTCACGCGTCAGTACCCCGACAGGCTTCGCCTGCCCTCAGNTGCACCGGCATGAAGACTGCGGGCCCACGGGCCTCCCGTGTGCTTGGCGACAGGCCCAGAGCGGCGGCGGGAGCAGACGGGGCGGCGGCGGCGGCTGCCTGTGGCAGG
>VZRR01012248.1:26770-61049 GCA_013398015.1 Oreocharis arfaki
GCTCTCCGCGCTGCCCACGTGGGTTGCCGGGACGGGTATAGAAGTACCTGGGTGCCCGTGGCAGTGGCGGTGCGGGGAAGTGGCCACGGTGTCACCGCCCAGGAGCGGCCCCAGCCTCTGCCGAGTGCTGCGCCGTGCCTGCTGCCGCTCCACGTGTTGGCACCTTCGCAACTGCTTCCCGATATCACTGGTGTGACATGAACCAGAAACAGGGAATAGCAGTTATAGTTTTCAGTTTTCCACGTAATCGAAGGCGTTTGTTCTTCGGAATGTATCCTTACAGTCATTGCTGCAGGTTTTGGTGCTGTCAGCTGCTTTTGCCAAACAAGACTTGCCAGTTTTCTCCGCTGCCTAATGTGATCTTCCTGTGCAGTTGTAAATGACAAAAAGTCATTTTAGCGTTGTTCTTCTGACTTTGTAATATAGCTGGGCTTGAGTGGTAATTTTCATTTCAAATCTTAGCTTCTAATTAGATGCGATTGAAAACTTTTTAGACTTAATTTTGTTGTAGTTGTTCTGGCACCTTAGAAAGCTACATGAAATATTTGCCATTTCTGAGTTATCCAAATGTAGGGAAATTATTTTCCAGTTTAAATTGTTACTTTTTCTTGGTTTTGATTTGGCGGGGAGAAAACTCAAAATTTGTAATTCTAAGATGGGAGGGTTTGGGCATCTGTAGTTCCTTTCCAAAATCCATTCTCTTTGCTTTTTGGGGAACTGTTGCCTTCTTTTTTCTTTCGTATATAAGTACTGAAGCTTTTGAGAGAGAATGAATTCTTTCTTTCTAGATGCCTTTCTTTTGACTGTGATGTTACATGAGCCAAGCTGCTCAGAACCATGTAAGCCAACTTCTCAAGTCTTCACAAAATGTCTTCCACTTTACATTATTTTTGCGTGGAGTTTTTGGCTAAAGTATTAAGTTTGAATGAGCAGGTCACAGACATTGTTCAGGGCATACCATCTTTGGCAAAAGAAGTGTCATAAAAGCAATAGCAATTATGAAGCTAACTGGATACCTTTGATCTTAATGGAGCACTGATACGGTGACTCTGAAGAGTGGGGTATTAACAATATTTGCCTTGAAAGAAGAATGAATACTAGTAATACAGCAGAAAGGTGGTGTCCTTTTAGTAACCCCTAGTATTTTCTTGGAATCTCTGAGGAGGCTGGAGGGTGAAAGAGGGTGGCAGTGTGTTTTGTTAAGAATGGCAGCACAGCCTTATGATAGCATCCTGGTTAAAGAAAGCCTGCAGGTTGTTAAAATTAGGTGTTTTGTAATTATGTCTGAAAAGGTAAAAAAGCTCTCGTCTAGGGGAAACTAAAATTTTAACAATTGAAGATACTCAGCGGCTTGGGGTGTGTTGCAGTGCAATCAATGTGAAAATGCAGAAAGCATGTCTCTATATGCTCCTCTGGGTTTGGAATTGAGGAGATCTGCTGTTCTGAGTGTTTCAGCTATTATTTCACATTCTTTAAAAAGAAAAAAAAAAAAAGATTCTTTGCTGGCGAGAGTATTGGTCTTCACAGGGTAGCTCCAGATAGAAGCCCCAGGTGACGGCTGTTGCTGAAGTCGCTGCCAGTACTTACTGCCTGCATGTCAGCTGGAGGTCTGATGTGCTTGCTACCGCTGGTGTTAGCCTAGGCACTCTGCAGCCCACCTCTGTCAGAGCATGGTGGGTTAAGACAGGTGTAGTATTTATTGTGTTTAAGCTGACCTGACTTTTTGTCTGCAGTAGGTTAGCAGATGCGGATCGGCAGAGGAGTAAGATGAAAACTTCCAGCAGGCCAGCAGTACTGAGCAGCTGGAGGCAGACAAGGGCATCGTCATTTCAGACACATAGCGTACACTCAGACTGTTCTCTGCCTTAGTGAAATACCTTTAATTATTGGAGTTTCCTCACCAGTGCCTGAATTTTCTGTCTTCTTGAGATTGCCTTTTCAGTGATTGTAGCCAATTATGACTATATTTAAATCTGCTAGTTGACTTGACCATAGTCTTTACTGAATTGCCTTTTATGTACTAGTTAGCGAATGTTTGGGAGAGCTTCTCCTTGTAATTACTCCGTGGGGATTTATCTTTTAGGATCTCTTCTTTTAAGTTCACAACCTTATTTTTTTTCCTTTGGAGAGTCAGCACTGACTCTGGAGGTTTTGCCTATTCCAGGCTCTATAGAAAAAGTTCTGAATACAACTCTATTGCTGGTACTTTGAATCTGACCCACTGTTCCTTAGGGGAACAATGTGCTGTCGTGACTGAGGAGTTTTTTAGATTTTCAATAGATTACTGGAATTCTTTGAAGTAAAGCATACATACAGAGAATGAATAGATATCTTTTTAAATTTTTTTCCCACAAGCTTACTGAAGCAAATTGGTTAACAATGGACATGAAAACATCCTCTTATGAAATTTAATACTGCTCTGTGAATTTGTTTGGTGCCTTAGAAGGATATTTTTTCCCCTTTAAAAGTGTCATTGTACATGTATCTACTTAGTACAAATCTGTGAAACTGATCTACAGGCTGAGTGGAATTCCCAGAGTACAATTTAATGGGTTTAAATTTGTTATTTTTCATGGTTATTTTTCAGCATTTTGTGTGCTGTATGGACTTTGAGAACTTAAAACTTAACTACTAACAGCATTCCTTACAATGTTTTTTGTAATGTGGCTGAGTTTGATTGAAAGGTGAAAAGATGATGTTCACATCCTTGCCTTTCTGCTCAGCTCATCATCAGTTACCTATTAGTACATTAGTTGTGGTAATGATTTTTGTTTTATGGCTGACTGCTTCTATGGATTAGGCTGGGACCAGAAGTTATTTATGTTCAACTGTAGACCCACTCCATTAAAAAGAGTGCCCAGGGTGCAGTTTCACTGCCTGTTCACATTAGATCCCTGTTGGTAGAATGGGCAGCACTCCTCTCTGCTTCCTGCCCCATCACTCCAAGCCATGCGGAAGATCAGCTGGCTGCATAGTGAGCCAGGTAAAGAAGCTGATCCAGCTGATACAGAACTAGAGATATGAAATGCTTCTTTCTCATTGCATCAACTTGCTCACTGGTGTGAGTGCCATCATGAGTAGTAGTGATAGGACAATGGGGCAGCAGCTTTAAACTGAAGTCAAATTAAATTAGGAAGAAATTTTTGCAATGAGGATACTAAGACATGAGAGCAGGTTGTCCAGAGAAGCTATGGGTGCCCTGTCCTGGGAATTGGAGGATCAGGCAGCATGTTTTGTTAAGAATGCCAGCAGATGTTTTGGGCAGACTGGTATTGTGAGAGATGGTGCTGTCTGTGGCTGGTCATTGGCCTAGATAAGCTACAAGGTCTCTCAAAACCCGAGTGCTTCTATGAGTCTGTGAGAAATGATGTAGGACTGGAGTGGAGAATCTAGAAATAGGAGCAGGGCTGAGAGTGTATCACAGGGACTTCAGCAGATCATGGATCTGCATCCTGAGTCACTTTGTACTTTAATTGTCTGGTGAAAGCCTCTCAACCAGTTTTCTGAGCAGTGTTTCATAAGTTAATTAGTAATGAATGATACTGCTGGTGAGGCTGGTGGCCTGCTCTGTGGTCTAGTGAACTCTTCATGTAACTGCTTTTATTCCTGTTACACTCTCCTGAACAGTATTGACCTCCATCTGGATGGAACCTCTCTGGTACTGCAGTTTGTATTCTGTTGAGTGTATATCCAAAGAGGAAAGATGAACCATGTAAGACTTTATGAGGCTAATTTTAGGTGTTTCTGTATTCTAGGTTCCTGTTGGCCAGCAGAAATTAAGGAGACCAATCTGTGCTAAGCTTGCTATATAGACATTTGACTATTATAGATACTGATTTTTAATATTTAGGTGAAATTAGTATCATCTTAGCAACCACACTATTAGCTGATTCAATATATTTAGTATGGTGGTTAATTTAAGAAACTCTTCTGTTAGCAGACAGAGTTTATTCTGTGTCATGGTTTAACCCCAGTTGACAAGTAAGTACTGTCAGCTGTTTGGTCACTCCCTTCCCCTTGCCACCCAGTAGAATGGGGAGTGAATTAAGAAAAAAATGTACAACTTGTGGCTTGAGCTAAAAGCAGTATAATAATTGAAAGAAAACAAAATACAATACTACTATTGATAATAATAATTGTAATGAAGAGGAGGGAGAGAGGGAAATAAAACTCAAGACAGACAAGTAATGTGCAGTAGAGTTGCTTACGACCTGCTGACTAATACCTAGCCCATCCCTCAAGAGCCATCATCCCCCCTTCTGGGTATCTTCCCCTGTTTAAATACGGGACATGATGTTCTGTGGAATGTCACTTTGGCAAGTTTGTGTCACCTGTCCTGGCCATACTCCTTCTCAGCTTTTTGTACAGCTCCTCACTAGCAGACTATGAGACACAGAAGAGTCCTGGACTTGGGATGAGCACTGCTTAGCAGCCAAACCATCCAACATTATTCTCATCCTGAATTCAAAACACAGCACTGTACCTCTTATCCTGAATCCAAAACACCTAGCTACACTAACCCAGCCAAAACCAGGACACTCAGGCAGGCAGATGAAAGAATTTTCTTTATTGCCTGTCTAGAAAGAGAGATAATGATTAAAATACAAATTAGCTGTACACATTGTCAACTGCAAGTTAGCCAGTTCCAGTGTTGACTGGAAACAGGGGTCCATACCTGAAGCACCAGCTTATGTTTCTTAACACTTATGCATTTAAAGTCAGGCTCATCCTACTGTATTTTTCCAGTTTCTGCTTTTTTTAGTGTTGGTAATTATCAATTGGTCATAAGGAATTTTACTATAAATTTCAAGTTGAAGTTTAGGCTAATCTTTTTTTTTTTTTGAGAGAGAGATGTACTGAAAAGGTTTTGGTTTTGTTGAAAGTATTTTTGATTACTCGTAAGTACCCCATAGCAACTCCAAGATGTAGATAAAAGTGTGAAATTTAATAGGAAGATAGCTTTGGAAATTGTGAACTGTTTCCCAAGGTAGCTAGTCTGGATTTGTCTGAATTACAAGCTTCATAAAGCTGCCGTTTTCCACTTGCAGTAAACCTTTTGAGGTATTTAATTTGAATTCTCTGGACATTTCATCTGCAATGCACATATTCTGCTGACCGATTGAGCTTTCTTCACTGTATCAGCTTTATGCTGTGTCTATAGTGGAAGCTCCTGGTGGGACATGGCAAGAAGTGTGTTCTCGGATTTCTTGTCATCCCTTGACTGAGGTACATTTTCTCTTAGGAATAGGCATGGTGGACCCCTCATTGTTTTAGGTGCGTGAAGAGAGGTGGTTTATTGTACTTTGGAGCTGTTTTGTACTTCTTTGTCTTAGTTTTTGGGGTAATAACTGCTTAGTTGAGAATATGGCCAAGGTAATTCTGGTTGATCATGTTGTCAAAGTGCCAGGTACTCTCCAGATTGTCTTCAATGCTGTGCTGAAGACCAAACCTAAAAATAATGCAGTGCGTATAGTTTCTTTTGAAGTTCTGCAAGCCAGGCTTTATAAAGCATTGAAACATGCATTTGAGTGGCTGTCATGTTTTAGCATAGAATATATGCAAACCTAAGTCTCCTTGTTTTACTTAAGAAGGTGGTAAACCATGTTCTTGCATCCTATCTTCTTTTCTTAGGCACGATGTGTAGCAAATCTTGAAAACATCTTGCTTTCTGTCCTAACAAGTGGGCATCTCATTCCACTTCCAGAACGTGTGTGTTACAAACCCACCTCAAGAAGGAAAATGTTAACTGGGCTAGATTTAAATAAATACAGGCACCACAGTCGAAAGGAAGACTGAAGGTATTTCAAAGAAGAAATTTGTTAACAGGAAGCATTGGTAGTGAAAGAGCTGTTATGTAAATGCATTATTAAAATTTGGTGAAATGAGGGAGAAATAAGTGTGCTCGTGCACACAGTCTGTATGTCTTGAATGATGACCATTGTTCCAAAAGAGTATCTCCCCACTGAAGCACACGATTAAATCTTGTGAAATAAAACCTGAATGAAAGAGAATTGTCTATCTGTATGTTGGTGTCTCCCATGCTGCAGGAGTGTGTTAACATAGCCTACCTGCAAGCCAAGGAGGAAGATCTCAGAACAAGCACAGCCGTCACAAAGCTACTATTAATGCAAACTTTCATTCAATACATGCTAATCAATAAGTCAAAAATTGTTGGAAGTTTCATAATACTTTATTTTAAATGTTTGCATTTTCGAATAGCACAGTTTGAATTTTGGAAGCATAAACTATTTCCTACCACAGTGATCACTTCTTGAGTCCTTGTTTTTCTTTCTCTGTATTTCTTTCTTGGCCATGTTGGCAAATCAGGCTAAAAAAGTTCTTAGGCAGCAGTTGTATCCCTGTTCTGTCACCTCAGTTGCACCAGGTAATGAACTAAATCTGAAAATTGATAAATTAAAAGTATACTCTGAAAAAAAAAAGAGTGGGGGAGGGAAAAGAAAGAAAGGAAGGTAGTTTTAACTCAGATATGATTCCCTGAACTGGTTCTCTGTGCATTGCTACAAACAGTTCTGTCAGCTGAGGGGATAGCATGGGTAGGGGGTGGGACTGCTAAAGTCGTTTTGCAAAGATGTGTTTGTGAATATGTCTTTTGATTCTAAGACCTGGGGGCAGGAAGGGTCTTTGTTCTGTATTTGCTCTCTGTGAAACAGTGGGATACTTGTTATCTGCCTGGATGAAGTTGAACATAGCATTCCCTTGGCTTGGATTTAACATTTCTCGGTATAAGAAATTGTCCTCAATTTTTAGAAACTTTGAGCGTGTTCTGATAATAGCAGCATGAAGGCTCCAGGTTATTTCACTCTGCGTTATGTCCACTGTGATAATGAAACTTTTATTTCCATCAAGAAGCAATATGTGCTTAACCACCTTGCTGTGTGAGATTTCGTATCTGTAGCAAACCTCAGCTAGTATCCTGACTTGTACTTTCTTTATTAAGACATGATTTTTTATTGTCAGTGACTCAGAAACAGACAGTGACATTTTTGGCACACAGTACCATTTGTTCTCTGTTGTTGCTCTTTCTAAATAGGTTATATCTCTTGAATTGTAGCATTACATTCATGTGAATCATCCCATCAACTTCACTAACATCAAATAGGTTGCATGTACATTCCTGCAGGAGAGCTCTAAGTTCTTGTTCATTATCTTTCCAACATAATCCTCTGGGCAATTAAAGACTTTTTTTTTTTTTTTTAAATTTTTGTCTTTTCATTCTTTGTTCTGTTAGTTCTATTATCCTTGTCTTTCTTTCTGGTGAGTATTTAAGTAGTCATAAAAATTAGGATAACTCCCTAGGGAATAATTGTGAGAGGACTACACCAAAAAACCCAGAAACTTGGATTTTTGCCTATGTGAGGTAGTTGGTTGAAGGAGGAATGAAGGAATGGAAATATGCTGAGATGGGAAGTCCAGTTCCTTAAGGATGTCAACCCATACCTGCATTTTCTTGAGATGAAAGATAAAACTATTACCCGGTTTGTTTCAGACACTGAATTTTCATTTTAGGAAACTTGGATTTTGCTTTCCCAGTAATGTCCAGAGGCAATATTTTTAAGAACATTGTTTGGAAAATTCTGGAGAAGCATGATCTTTAGAGATTGCTGCTAACTGGAGTATAAGAAAGCTTTATTTCTGTGAGAATGTTAAACTATCTAGCTTTCTAGAAAAGGAGCATGATGTAGATAATGTAGTGTGTTTTTTTGGTTGGTTGGTCTAAATTGCATTTATGTTTAACAGTATAGGGCAGCAGATAAATTTTAAAGTTTTACCTTATTGGAAATGATGGCAGATATACCTCCCCCAAAAAATTTACTGTGGTGGTGGTCAAGCATGGGAGTGAGGCCTGTGGAATCACCATTGTTGCGCGTCTTCAAGACTTGACAAACGCCTAAGCAGCACATTCTGGTGATGCCTCTCAGTTGACCTCCGAAGGTGTTTATAGATCTATACAAGATATACTTTACCGTATACATGGTGCTGGGTTGCGGTGCCTCGGTGTTTTGAATCAGAAAGAAGATACTTGGTAAGGTCTGCTGTTGTGTCAGGCATCAACCTCAGTATCAGTGTGTAAAAATCTCCAGCGATTCTACCTGTGCAAGACATGCTGTGCTCTCCTTGTTGTTTGGGCATGCCTGCCAGCACCACAGAACAACTGACTGTGCTTGTTCCGCCACAGGACTGTGGTGAGGATGTCCAATGTTAGTGGACAACAGGGAGAGTCATCTGAGGAAAGCTCTCAGTTGGCTTTGTCATTCCCATTCTCGTTCTGTAATGGCAGGATGAATGAAACCAGGGGACTGGAGCAGTGTGGACAAAGGGACCTTGGGAAGAAGGAGTTGAATTGGCAGTGTCTCTGTGAAAGCTCTTGAAATGAAAAGACAAATGAAAGCTTGGGGTGGGAATGGAATGGCACTAGAAGCTCTCAGGGTAGAATGTGAGGCCGAGTAAAACAGGGAGCTTGTGAGAGAAATAGGATGACAATGTCTCCTTATGGGAGACAAGGAATTGGGGTAGGGAGAAACATGAGGGTTATATTTAAACCTCAAGATGAAGGTTAGGCAAAGTACTGAGTGGCTCCTTGTTAAGTGAGCACCTTCATTCAATGCATTGACAAAGGCGGAAGTGCAGTGGAGAAAAATTCAGTATGTTATGCATTCTGTGTTGGGTTTGTGTGGCAAGGTTTTAGTAGCAGGGTTCTGCAGGCATGGCTTTTGTGACGAGCTGCTAGAAGCCTCCCACATGTCCAGTAGACTCTGTGCCAGCCAACTCCAAGATTGATCTGCTGCTGGTCAAGGCAGTACCCCTGCAATCCATGGAGGTTCACAGTGGGGCTGGGTGGTGCCCAGAGGAGCTTGCCAAGACTGTGCTGGACAGAAACTTAGATACAGACGACACTACCTTACAGAAGTAGTCGAGAGTAGAGGTCACTTCTGTACTCTTTATTTTTATTTTTTCCACATTGTTTTTTGTCTGAGACTGAACTTCAGTGCACAGGTGCTGAGCTTTTTCTGTGCAAGCAGTCTTAGTTTTGGTATTCACTGATACATGTAGACTTGGCATTGTTTTGGTAGTGCATCTTTCGGTAAGGAAGGCACAAATACTAAGTCTATGCTATCATCTATGGAAACTTGATATTATATAAGATTTTATTCATCTGCAGAGTGATTTTAACCAGCTCGAAGGTGTTTTAGTACACTTAGAATTTTGAGTAGTTGCCAATAGAATGAATTATACCACATATCGTCAGCCTTCACGAATTTGTCGTGGCTGTGGCCCTGATGGTTTTGACATTTTCATGATGAGAAATTTTGTCTTTTTAATGCAAATTAACTCAGAATCAGGAAGGAAATCCCGAGAACACAAAACTGAGACCCTTGAGACAATGAGCCCTTAATTCTTGCACGACAAGACACTGCTTGTAATGATTCTCGCATCCCTTGTTATGGTCGTTGCTGCTGTGGAAGGTAGCTAACTTGGGAATAGAGGTACACACGCACACACACGCACACACACATACTTTCTGTTTATTCATTTGGTGTGGACTTTGCTTTTTCTTATCTTCACAGAATGGTAGGGTTGATGACATTGGCAGGGACCTCTGGAAATAGTCTAGTCCAATCCTAGAGAAGGATTAGCTAGAGCTGATTACTTGTGGCAGTGTTCAGTAAGTTTTGAGTATCTCCAAGGACAGAGGTTCTGTAACCTGTTGTTCTGATCCACTATAATCACAGAGGAGCAACATGAGCTCTCTGTAGATTACAAATAGAGTCCTGAAGGTTCAAATATTCCTTGAAACAAGATTAGAACCAAATGAGGTTACATGTTGGTATCAAAAAAATTATGTATTTTATTTGGCAGTAGAAGAGGCAAAGAGAAAGGAAGAAATAGAGAAAAGAGGTGGTGGGTGGGGGGACAGGAAGAGTGATAGAGATATGTTTCTACTTAATGTATCACCCTCTGTGGATCTTGAGATGTCTTGTTGATCCTCTGGTCTTCTAGGTGGTCAGGGTCCCCTGCTGAAAAAGCATAGAATCCAATGGATTAATAAAGGTTTGGGCCGGGTGGGAATGCCCAGGTACCTCCTCTGAGGGGGCAAGTTTGACACTGTCCTTTGCAAGACTGTGGGTCATTTGTATCATTTTGCATCACCTGCAGTGCTCTGGTGCAGGGTCTGGGGATCTTTTCAGGACCGTCTTTTTAATGGACCATGACACTCCCTCAGCTGCTCCTCACATGAATGTCCTGTAGATGTGGCTTTCCTGCCTGAACCAGTTTGAGTAATAGAGAAATGGGTGTTTGTTGCCTCTGACGAGAGGCTTTGCACCATGTACCTGGAACCCTCCTCCTCCCCTCTCTAGTGGAGTGAGGGGTGTCTGTACAAACCTGGTCTCAGTAGATAAGCCCAGGACAGCTGCTGGGCTTGGTCCTCCTGTGGAAGTATTCTTCTCCCCCAGCCCAGACCTGAAAATAGTGTCATTTCTATCTGAAAGTAACTTACAGTCCAGGGTCTCAGCCCAGGGGGCCCATTCAGGGTGCAGTGGTCTTCAGTGCAGCTTTGTTGATGCAGCTTCGCTACACAGTTTTAATGGACAAAAATCTTCATAAAAATGTTTAAGCCATGGACTATAATACAGTTGCTGACTCTTGTCTGGGTGCCTGCCTCAGTGTTTTAGCCCCATTAGGGTAAGGAAGTTTTTCCTTATGTTTAAATGTCCAGTCTGTGCCCGTTGTATATTGCCTTCTCACTGGACAACAATGGGAAGACAGGCTCAGTGGTCTTTTGTCCCCTCTGGCATTTAATACATACTGATTAGACTTCTCCCACCCCACCCTGACTTTTCTCCCTGCTGAGTAGTCCCATCTCTCTTAGCCTCTGCTCAGATATCAGCTGCTCCAAGCTGTTAACCATTTTTGCAGCCCTTCACTGGTCTCACACCACTATGTCTGTGCTTGTGTTGTACTGGCGCATCTGGAACTGTCACAGCATTCCAGATGTGTTTCAGCAGTGCAGAGTAGAGGTAAAAGATCATGTCCCTCAGCCTACAGGCAATGCTCTTCCTAAGGCAGAATGTCATTGGAAGGCTTTTCACTGCTTTGTTTCTTTAGGTCTCATTTTAAACTGTTGGGAAACATTATATATAGTGTAGATATAGAGCATAGAAAATATTTCCTAATTTTTTCTTAATTTCGGATTTTTCTCTTTCCAAGCTGTATTAGCTTGAAATAATACTATGTTTTGTGAAGTTTCAGAGACAGTAACAGAAAAGGTGTATTCACTGGAGGGGAGCAATTTGCTTCAACTGATTCTTGCAAGATTGAGGAATATTTTGAGTGTACTTTATCCTCATGGTAATTAAACATCTGGCTAGTTAAGATGTATTTTACCAGAAATATAGAAGTACTATGCCTGTGCTATGCTGGACTTGGTTTTGAAGCACTTGAGTCTTAAGTTCAAATAATTCTCGTTCTGTTGGTGTTTTTTCGTTAGTTTTGATAGTCTCCAGGGACAATGGTCTATATCCTGTCCCTTTCCCCTTTTTTTTTCATCTTTGTCAGATTTTTTGATCCACCTTCCAGATTTCTACAAAGCCTGCTAAATTTTATGTATATCAAGGAAGCATGTATTTTGTCTAGCATTGCTGAACTTCTATTCACAAGATTCGGGGTTTTGTTGCTGTTTGGTGTAGGGCTTTTTTTTTTGTCAAATGATTTTCCATCTGCTTTCTCCTTTCTTTTATACAATAGAATTTAGTAACAAAACATGGTGAGTCTGAAAGTTTTGGTTTATCTAAGATTTTTTTTCCCTTTTTCCTCCATCTCCAGCACAAAGGATTTTGGAGAAACCATTTTTGCTTCTTTGGTCTATGTCACGTTTTTAAGCTGTTGCACCTGAAATGTTTCTTCCACTTTCATTCTGAAGTTGGTTAAAAATGTAAAATATTAGAGCTACATTATTGTGTGGATGCTTGCGGCATTTTTTTACTTGCTGTAACTGTTCTTGGTAGTTGATTTAGTACTTTTCTTTGAAGATTCATTTTGTCC
Source organism: Oreocharis arfaki (assembly GCA_013398015.1). Classification (NCBI taxonomy): domain Eukaryota; kingdom Metazoa; phylum Chordata; class Aves; order Passeriformes; family Paramythiidae; genus Oreocharis; species Oreocharis arfaki. Next base: position 38,834 of record VZRR01012248.1, read on the forward strand.
TTTGTGTATACTGCTAATGTGACTTTATAATGCTCAGTACAGCATTCATTTAATTACAGAGAAAAAGAATTCTTGTTTACACAATGAGACTTTAAAAGTAGTGCTATTTCAGCACATATTTGGAAAACTGTCAGTTGTTTGAGAAAATGTTTATATTGCCTGTAACGTGTCTTTTTGGAGTCTGTTGTTCTCAGTGGAGCTGATGTTGGTTTGTATTTTTCCCGTGCAGCACACTGTTAATGTATCTCTGCTTTTCTTGTATTCATTTTTGTCTTGGGAATCAGTATGATCAGCTGCTGTAGAGGTTGATGTAAAGAATTTTAACATAGACAGTCCTTAGTAAACGTGTATCGGTTCATGACTTTTTAGGGTTAGACATTATCCATCTGATCATAAAGTGACATGGAGGTAAAATAATTTTAATGGATTGTGTGCCTTTTTCCTGTAATTATAATTTGTTTATCTAGAAACACTGTTGTAGCTGTTACATTTTTTAGCTACCACACAATTCGAATCACTAAGTTGTGTTTAACAGCGAACAATGGGCATTTAAAAAATTGAATGGAACAGAGAAACTGAATAAAAATTACTTTGGGTTAGAATCAAAATTTCATAGAAAGAACCTCTGTTAAGCTTGTTTAGTTTACCAGAAGAAAGAGGACTTGGCTGTGGTGTCTAATCATATAAAGGAAAAATAGAGACAAAACTTAATATACAAAGGTGTAGCAATAATTAGTGCCTGAAGCCTGAAGCCAACGTAATTCAAGCTGGAAATAAACTACAAAGGGCAGTGACTAGCCTTTCAGACATCACAGCAAGTGGTGGATTCTTTAGCTCTAATAACTTGAATTTTGCCATGGATGCCTTTCTGTAAGAACTGCTATAGTTCTTACAGTAACACGAGTTACTGGTCTTAGAGACTGATACCTGAAGAAAATAAAAGGCCTCTTTTTAAGAGAACGTGGTTGATTTTGAGAGACTGTTTGGCCTGAAACTTTGAACCTTCCAAGGAAAAATCAAGTATTTATAGTGATTTTTTTTGTCAAACTAGGTTGCTTCTCCCTGTGTCCTTCTCCTCCTGCTTTTATATGCCCCTTTGAATTTGGCATTACTTGGCTAATCTCTGCTCAATCACACATTCTGCACCTACAAAAATTTAATACAGTTGTTTCTCCTTAGTAGAGATTCCTTCAAACTGGTAGGAAATGCAGTGCTTTCAACAAAATGGGCAAAGAATTTTACAATGTTGGTTTAGAATGATTGAAGTTTCTCTAGCCCATGTCTTTGAGTGGTTACTGATGTGACAAAGTGTTTAGGCTTGAGGCTAAACCAGTCCTATAGGTACATCTATTCAGACTCATTAAAGTACTTCATCAAACAAGTAGAATTTAGTTTTTTCAAGGACTTTGCTTTATAGCATGGCAAGTAAAATCTACGAGTATGTATGGCAAAGAGATCGAGAATAAAAAGAGAGCACTTTTCTACGTTTTTTCCTTCTGGCTTTAAAATCAAAGGTGCAAATGAAATGGCCAGATTCATTGTCATAGTTATCATCTGTATTTGTGGACACCAGTAATCCATCACGTAGAATGGAAGACTAGGCCAGGAGGAATTGCATGAAGTTTAACAAAGATATATGTAAAGTTGTGCGGTGACAATGGTGTAATTCCCAAACAGCAGGCACACTGTAGTATGGCTGCCTGGGATGTTCTGCTTAATAGGAGCTGGGGCTGCTGCTGGGATGGCAGGCTAAACAATGTGCCCTTGTGGCAATGAGGTCAAAGTGATTCTCTTGTATTGGTAAGAGATGTGCTAGGGTGCTGTGTCTGGTTTGTCCCCTGATTTCAAGAGAGATGTTGATGAAAAATTTGAGAAGGTCCAGCAGGTGGCCACCAGGATGATTTGTATGTTAGAAGGATGATTAGCATGTTAGAGAACTTGACATTAGGAGAAAAGTTCAAGGAAATTGTTTAGGTTGGAAAAGACATCTTCAAGTTCAACTGCTAACCCAGCCATGCCAGGTCCCCCCAAAAATGATGTTCCTATGTGCCACATCCACACATCTTGTAAATATCCCCCGGGGATGGTGATTCTACCACTACTCCCGGCAGATTGTTCCAGTGTTTGACAACCCTTTCTGAGAAGAAATTTTTGAAATATCTCATCTAAACCTCCCTTTGTACATCTTGAGGCCATTTTCTGTTGTTATTTTTGAGAAAACACCGACTTCCACTTTGTTGTAGAGAGTAAGAAGGTCCCCCTGAGCCTTCTTTTCTCTGGGCTAAACACCCCCAGCTCCCTCAGCCAATGCTCATAATACTTGTGCACCAGACCCTTCACCAGCTTCATTGCCTTTCTGTGGACACATTCCAGCACCTCAGTGGAGAGGTGGCTTGGAGAGGTTTCAGCAGTCATCCAGTACATAGAAGATAGTTGTGAAGGAGAAGTTGTTTTCTGCTCAGAACGTGCTTAGTAAGAGCAGAAGTTTCGTCTCGGTATAGGGAAAGGGAAACCTGTTAGAAATAACTAAACACTGGAGTAAGTTTCTGGAAAGCATGGTGAAATCTCCCTCACTGGAAATACTTAAGGCTCATCTTGGCAGCACCATAGCTTACCTGATCTAAGGCCCTGTTAAAACCTAGTGAAATAAGGTCCAAGAGAAGGTTGGAGACCAGATAATTTCACAAGATCTTTTCCGGCCTGGACTACTCTTATGATGCTGTGGTTTCAACTCTGTCAGTCTTGGCTCTGGGCAGAGATAGCAAGGTTGTTGATCAGGCAGTAGAAAACTGTGTAAAGAAGTGTGATTACAATTACTGACAGGCACTTGATGGAATATTTGTTTTATATAAATATTGGATTTTCAATATTTATTTCAGTATTCAGTTTTTAAAGCTGAACCAATAAAGAAAGTAAAATTGGCTTGCATTGCTTTTTTATTTTTGTTCTTTTTATTGTTGCATGAAAGAAAATAAAAGATGTACTGATGTGGAAAAAAATTAAAAATGCGAGTTTGATACAGTCAGAATTAAAATATCAAGTTTATTTAAATATTGAGCTAAAAGGAATAATGCATTTATATTGTTCACTTTATATATAATATATGTATAGATATATGTTGTAGTGCTGCTTTATGACAATCCAGCAGAAGCAAATCTGTGGACTGCAGGTGTTTCACAGGGCTATTTGCTTTGCTTGCCAGAAAATTGAAATTAAGCAGTACTTGGTTCAGCTGGTCATATAACAGATGCTGCCTCTCAGGCAGAGGGCAGAGCAAAGACAGTTGAGATACTGTATCACTAAATCTTGGAGAAATTATAAACATTGAAGAAGCAAGTCTTCTACAGGAAGAAAAGGTGTGGGAAGAGCTGTAAGGCAGATCTCTTGAAGTAGACATTGCCGCAAATAAGAGGGTTGTACACTAAGGAAATTTGGGCTTTTTATTCTGATTCTGAAATAAGGTAACTTGACAATAAGTTGATGTCTTCAGTAGCCCTGGATGCTCTTCTCAGTTCTGTGTGACTTGATTCTGCTTAGCATCCATCTGTTTTGTGTATTTTTGTGTTATCTGCAGTATTTGCATTATATGCAGAGTAGTCAAGTGAGGTGGTGATACGTATTTGCATGTGCACGTTCCGGAAGATGTTGGAGGAATCAGATGTGTTGTAGAAAACTGAATGCGCCTCTTACCTATCTTTAGTCTCCTTTTGTGCACCTACTCAGCACAGAGACTGGAGTCGAATCAGAAATACCTTGCTGTTTGAATACAGACCTGGATTTATTGCATTTCCATCTGATGTGTATGTGTTCTTTCCAGGAGTCTTCAGTTAATGGCAGACGGTCCTTCATAAAGTCATGCTGTTACTAAAGAGCAAAGGAGAAGAGGGGGAAAAAGGGATTTTAAAGTACTAGACACATAGGCATATGTCTAGGGTTTTTTAGCAGCTTTTGATGGTAGCCTAAGCAGAAACCATTTCCCTAGAGTTTCCCAGTTTCTTGCTCTTTCTTCTGTGGCACTCTGGAAAATTACTTTGGTGTTTCTTGTAAGAGAAGACTCTTTTAATAGTCTTCAAGTTTTTCTCCGTTCAGAGGCATTTTTCTCTGCCAGCTGACTCATGGGATTGCTTGAGAGAAGGTGGTGTTTTAAAAAAAAAATAAAATCCTGGCTTTGTCCTGTAACTACTTAGTATGTGCAGAGATGAGGCTATTGAGAGTCGGTCTTCTCCACTCCATCTTTCAAGTCAAAATCCCATTAAAACCAACAATACAAAGTACAAGCATCTTAATCTCAGCCAAACCAAGTTTTTTCATAAACTATCACAGCTATGTTATGAAGTAATATCCTACCAAGTCCTCATAAATCCTTGTGCTGTACATTTCTTGGAAAATGTGATTCCGTAAATAAGGAGCATTTCACACAACTGTTTTCCAAATAATTTTATTGCCTCAGTACTTTTTTTCTGTCCTCATTGACTGATATATAGGCCAGTCAAATGGAAAGTAAATCATCCACTAATTATAGCATTATTACATGTTACATGGACTTTTTCTCATGCTTCAATTGTGGGGTGTTAGTTCTCCATGAACATTAATTGCTTGGATTTTTCCTAGCATCTGCTGTTAGTGAAGGATTCTCTCAGACTGTTTAGAGGAAGGTGATGGTGAAAGCATCTTGAAATGGGTGTCCTGGTCGTCAGTACATTTATCTCAGGTGCTGAGATTGGGAAAGCTAAAGAAGGTTCTTTGAAGTTCGTAAAGCAGGAATCCAGTCATTCATAGTTCTGAGCATTGAAGGAAATCAGGCAGGCTGAATGCCTAGAGAATGAGAAATATGCAAAAAGAGGTTATCTGTAAACATTTTATTTTTCAGGCATTGGGTAACAGTTACCTGCAAATTCCTTCTCTGAACAGAATTCTCTAGGCAGCATTCTTACTGCAGGATCACTTTTTCTGTCCCCAGAGTTGATAGCCTGATTCATTAGGTAAGTATCTGTCTACCTCAACAGAAGTAGGGTCCTGTACACCTAATTATTGATATTTTTTGTATTTAAGAAAGTACTGTATTGTGGTGTTACGGATTAGCCATAACAAACAATACAGTAGGCAGCCAAGTCTTTCCTCCAGCCACTCCCTCGCTCTCCAAACATTGGATGGGGGAAAGACCTTGAAGGGTAAAAGTGAGAAAACTCATGGGTTGAGATAAAGACAGTTTTATAGGGCAAGCAAAAGCTGTGCACACCAGCAAAGCAAAATAAGGAATTGCAGATATTCAGCCATCTCCATGAAAGCACAGCTTCATTCCGTGTAATAGTAACTTGGGAAGACAAACACCATCATTCCACATGTTCCTCGTTTCTTCTTTTCCAAGTTTTTGTTTGTGTCATCATGTGGTTAGTTGGGCTCAGGTGTCCTGGCTGTGTCCCCTCCCAGCTTCTTATGCACCCTTAGCCTGCCTGCTGGCAGGGCAGCACATGAAAGCAGGAAAGCCCCTGCTGCTGTGTGAATGCTGCTCAGCAGTGTTACTGATGCTGTTTTCAAGACAAATCCAAACCCCAGCCCCATACAAGCTACTATGAAGAAAACTGACTGTGTCCCAGAGAAAGCCACTACAAGTACTGAAAGCTGTTGCTACTGCAGATGATCATTTTGAATCTTGTGTTTGGTTGACGTACCATCATATTGTAAACCTCACAGAGGCTATGTTGAGGTTGTGCTGCCTCTTTATCTGTTATTTTGGCATGGGTTTTTGCTTGTGTTAATATGGATATCTTTATGAAGATAATTTCTAGCATTTCAAGGAAGTTAAATGGAAACAATTAAAATCTCAATGTGTGGAATTGTGTTGACTCTGCTTTTTGTAGATATCTGAGTTGCTGACATATTGCTAATGCACATGGCTCCTAGTCATCTGCTATTTGAACTCATGGGGTAAATAAAACTGGAAGGTGGTTGCTGTGCAAATATATCAAACTTTATTGCTGACTGCAGTCATGTACTTTATCAGCAAGTTCTGCCACTGTTTGGTAGAGTACAAAGATCTACTGAGATTCAGGGACTTCAGGATCGTTGCCAGTTTCTTTGTATTCTAAGTGGATCCTCTGATCCTGAATTTCTGATCTCTAATGTGGAGATGCTGTACCTGCTCATTAACATCGTCAGAACTAAGCACAAGGTGCTGACTCTGAACCTTCTTGTACTAGAGGTAGACATTTTCAAAACCATTTAGTCTAAAGCAGACAGGAAATGATTGCCTTTCAGAGCTGAAGCTGGGCAAACCAATAAGCACTCAAAAATACAGTCTTTTAAGAGAAGGAAAGGGAAGTACAACCTGAATTGATGCAGTTGTTACTGGTGCCGTCTGTAGTGTCCTAAAAGCGGGAAAAGATAAAATCTAATTAGACTGAAAATACTGCTAAGTTTAAATTATTGTATTTTTTTTTTTTTGCTTTGTTGAGCCAATACCGACAAGGGACTCAAGGTAAACTGTCACCCAGCCATTTCTTTGAAGAAAAGTTGGGTCTTAGTCAGTCATCAGCCACAGTGCACAAATCTAACCCATACTCCTTCCTGGCTTACTTGGGATGTCAGTTTGCAAAGAGCAAGACTCTCATTTTGTTGTATTCTGATAAAGAAGTGCAATACAAAGCAGCATTCAGGTAACACCTCTTCAGATTGTGTCCAGATAAGCTTGAAGGACTTGTGCTGTTTGAAGATACTTGACTGTTTTCTTCTTACTTTCTTGTTGTTAACAGTACAACAATTTATAGCCTTTCTTTAGAGTATTTGTAGTATTGACTTAGCTTCAGGTATTGCTAATTGAGAGCAAAATCATATATTGTGGTTTTTTGTCTTGCTTCTGTCTGCATTTGCACAGTGAAGAGTATTTTAAGTACGTTGAAATCTCTGTATGTGTGCCATATGTATAGGTATAATAGGGTGTCTAGTTTGATTTAAAAAATAGGGCTGTTTCGCCATTGCAAGCTCTGTAGTCCAAACTTCCAGTACCACTTTACAGGCAACAACATGAAATATGTGTATATTCTCTTATGTGTGCATTTTTAAAAATCAATTTATTGACCATTTGTTTGTGAGTCCACCAGTTCTGTAATTACATAAGCAGCGTTATAATGAAAATGCAGCCTCGTTGTCTCATGTGAAATCATGAAACCAGAATATTTCTGTGTCAAATTATTTTAAGTGCTGCTGGGGGTGGAGTTAAAGAGGTACAGAATATGTGTAAGAGACTTTGTGTCAGAATTCTTAAGTTTGCATTCATAGGCAAGATACATACAAATAAATATACATAAACTTACTTGCTGTAACTATTTCTGCAGGTCAAATAGTAACTTGTGCTTTAGGAAGTATGCTTCCCTTCCCATGTGTAGCTAATACAAAAAATCACAGGTGTTTTCAAAAGACTCATCTAAGTAATTTTACAGAATAACACATTTAAAGTCAGTATTTATTACAAGAAGCTTGATGGCATCCAGGAATTATGTGAAGTGGTCAGTATATGAAGTTGAAGATCACTGGGGTTTGAAATGAATGCCTAGAATAAACTGCAGTTCCTGTTTTGCCTATAGCAGCCATTCAGAGTGCTTCATGGTTTTCCACTGTTCATTTTTGTACCATCAGTAGTGGATTTGGCACCTCTCTGTCAAAAAACAGAAAACCAACCCTCTCGTGTAATTTCTTCTCTTTGTCAATTAAACAAGTATCAGTGAGGTATTCCAAAAAATCCTTTATTCACAGAAACAATGCATAGCATACTGTGTGCTTGTTCCATCTTCGTTATGATATCAAGTCCTCCCTCCAGTGGCTGCTGTAACAGTTTTTTACTTTGTCAAAAAGAACTGTAAATTCTCTCTCTCAAAGCTAAACTTGGATTTATTTATTTTGGTGCTTTTAGCTTTGCAGTTGAACTATTATCTACTCAGTGGGAGGGTCTTCATCTCTTAAAGGAAGAAGGGTATCCGTGGTACAGACAAGAATGGCAAGGATTCCTGGTCTCTGCATTGATTTATTTGATCAGGGGATGGGGTCTCGTTTTCCAAGGTAAATCTGTTCAGATAGATTTTATGCTTTTTCCCTTGGCTAACAACAAGTCATTGAGGATGTGTGCGTATTTTGTTAACTGCATTAACTTATTTATACCAAATTATGAATTTTCAAATACTGCGTAGGGAGAACCACTCAATTTCATGTGGCTAGAATAATTTTAATCTGGGCTATCACAAAACACTATCATTGTAATTTTTTATTAAAAATTTATTATTATTAAATTTCTAATAATTTTAACTGAAATTACTATGTTTTCTATGTGCTTTTCGAGAATATACGTGGGTTTGTGCTGCAAACGTACAAACAAGATGGACAGGATTTTGTATTTGCTAGTGTTTTGTCAGTGGACTGTTTGGAAGCGTGTGAGGAAAATATTTAATGCCATCCATGTGTGTGAATCAACATTTGAATCACTTTATATTTACATTGACAACATTATATGATAGAAAATGCACAAAAAAACCTCAGTGGTTTTGGTGTTATTTTGTGAGTGCTTTTGTTATGAGTGGTAACGTGACTAAAGCGTTAGCCAAAAGATGCACATTTTAACTGAATCATGTCATAATTTACTAAGTACACAATATAAACAGAGCTTTTCTTGTGGAGTTTGTTTTTAAAATACTTTTGTAATGTATTGCCATTTCCCATCAGCTTTGTCTGAACAGCCTTTACAAAGGAAGGTGTCAAAGTCTGCCATAGTTCCAACTTGTATAATGGATCATTGGACTTTCTAGATGCCCAAGTTTAAAGAACCAAATCCCGCAAACTCTCTCTTTAGTTAATAACTAATACCCTCTAAAATTGCTGTATTACTCCTTAATATACAAGAAAATGTTTAATAGGTTTTATCTATGTAGAATAGAAAAGTAGTCTTTATTATGCTAAATTTGGGGGTTTTTTTCTGCTGTCTATACAGTGAACTGCTGTTACTTAAGAGGAATCATTTTGGGGTTCCTTCTTGCAGGTCTAAATGTTAGGGAGCCAGTAGTACAGTTGGTGAATCCTGTTACTGTTTTGACAAATTGCAGTAGAGACCCAGTTCATGCAAGCTCATCAATGATAAAGTATATGAGGGAGAAGAATAAAACAAGTTGGTAATGACTGGCAGATAAAACAAAGAACCAAAAAAAGATTAAGGGGAATAGTATTCAATGCACAGTAGTCTTTTTATTGAGTAGGAAGAAGCAATTGTGATTTGGTAGTTCACTGCCTTGATGTCAGACTCAAGATGAAAGAGACTGTGGATTTGAATGTCTGGGTTGCCTTCCGTGCCGTAGGAGAAACTTGAAATAGATTTTGTTTGTAAAGTCTCATCTTGAGTACACTGAGATTTGTTCTGTAGCTGGGCATTTACTCTATACATTTCAATACCAATAATGTATTGTGGAAATCATAGTGGTTTAAAATTGTGTACTTCATGTAGTCTTACTAAAACAGAACTGTATAGTATAGTAAGGTCCACAAAGCGGTGTCAATTGATGAAGAAAATCCATAGAGATTGTGGAAGTTCTGCTGGTTGTACTTTGTTTTTTCTTGTATCTTCTGTTCTGGACTTGCAGGTGCTACACTTCTCTGAAAGGCTTAGTGTTTACTGATACTGCATTAGAATCACAAAAGAAGTTGTACTGATTAGGGAGAGGTATTGTTCATTCTTGTGGAGTTGAATCTTTAACCAAACTTGGTCAGACTTTGGGTTAGGTGGTACTTAGGTGGCTGGATTTTTTTTTTGGTGGTGTAGACATTAGCAGATGAGAGTGGTTGAAGAAGTAAGTAAATTTATTAATTTGCGACTCTTGTTCTTTTTCAGATTGTCCTTTGAATATTAATCTACATTTATCTCAATATTTCAAAATCTGTTGATAGTTTGGGTAATGATGGCTCAGCTCCAGCAAGGAGGTCCAGATGAAAAAGAGAAGACCACTGCATTAAAGGGTATGAGTCTTTTTGCCTTTTATATATATATATTGACATTTCAGAAATTATTGTTAAGGAAAGGAAAATAATATGATATAGCTATGAGTTAGAGCTTGGGAATTACAATACTAGAAGAGACTCTTAGTCCACCTGTGCTAATGCTTGTTGTCTAATGGTATGTCCATTTATCACTATTTTCTTAACATGGTATAAAACATAAAACGTAATGGTAAGGAGTAACAGAATAAACTATTCATTGCATTTTAAAATTTTTGTAATTGTTGTTTGAGAAAGTTGACTGGTGCGTTTGTGTTCTCAGTTTTCGGGATTTTTCATTTAACTTGTGTGATGCTTCTGTTTTATAGTTATACAACCATGTTACAGCTTTTAAAAGTCTCTTGGACGAGAATGCAAAAAGGCTTTCAAGGACATGACTTCCATATTGGTTTTATAAAGTTGCCTTTTTATTGTATGTTTTAAAAAATAAACTGATCTAAATGACTTAGGGAAAAAAATAAATAACATAAATGACATGTTTTAGATAATGGCTCTCAGTTTTGGAAGTACATGTCGTTGGTTAGACCTACAAGTAAGCTAGCCAAATGTTGATTTAAGGTGCTTGCATCACACAGTTGTATTCTAAATTGTCTTTCAGAAGAGAAAAAATAATATAGCTTGCTACTCCAGTGTACATCCTGGATTTCTATTAAAGCATTATTTGAAAGCGGTGTTCTGTTGCATGTGATGATAGATGGTGTTTCTTCAGTTGTAACTGAATTTTTGTGAAGCGTTTGGTGAAACCCTGTGTAGTGCTTTTATCAAACTTTGTGCCAGTTCTGTCCAATTAATGTATTTTGAGGAAGTTATGGTTCAGGTTTGGAAGTAAAACTCCCATTTTATACTTGGCATTAATTTGATTTTCATTAAGGATTAATGTCATTGATGTGATTGAGTTATTTCCTATTGAGCTGTAGATTGTCTCCTTGCAGATCACTCAGTTTTCAGCTCTGTTGAACTGTCTCAAATAGAGTTGGAAAGTCCAAGACCTTAGGTGAGAATGGTGGATCAGATTTTGAAAGAATCTCCAAGTTGTAAGACACTTTAGATAATTTTTGCTTGAAAAGTTGCGCAAGAAGAAAGTGGCCATGTCAGTGGTTGCAGCTCAGAACAGGTGCAGTTTTCCTTGGTGACTGATGAAAGCTGTAAATCATGACAAACTATACGTACTGCGAGTAAGCGTAATGTACTTCAGATACTATGGTCCTTGATACTCAGGAGATTGATATTTTGTTGTATAGTAAGTGACACTTCTGTGTGAATAGATCTCCAAATAGATCACAGTAAGAAGGTGTGGAAACTTGAGTGAAATTAAATTCTAGGGGTATGGTATGACTGGAGTCTCTTCACCAAGGAGAGAAAGATGTGCTAAAGCCTGCTAGTTTGATTTTGTCAAAGTACAGTGAAAGAAAGGACATGCTTTTTACATACTGTTGTGAAAGACTTCTTTGACAAAATTCTTTCCTTTTTCTGTATAACTTGGTTGAGAAGCAAAGGAGCTCCGGCAGGACTTTCAAAGGACAGTGCACAAGAACAAACACATGGTTTCTTGCATGAATTAAATTTCATGGGACTTGCTGTTAAACAGATGTGATGTAAAAGTGAGCTGTGGCTGAGAAAGCCAGATTTAGAAATCACCTACTCAATATCTGGTGTTATATAGGTTAGATACCACAGAGGTACTCGGAAGCCATAATACTTGTTGGAAGGATGTTAAATTTCAGCAGCCATACCAGATGGCATTTGATCCTCCAGCTTTGCCCAGTGGAATCACTCAGAAGGAAGAGCTGGCGACAATCATGGATGCTGGAATAAATGTCAAGTGAACTTGAAGAGTTGTAGAAGAGCAGGTCGAGGCACTCTCGAGAATGTTGAAGATAATCTTCAGTACATTTTAAACAGTAGAAATTTCAAAGGGTTAAATGTGTCAGTCCTTAGCCTGGGTAATGTGAGTAGCCTACTGGCAGCAAGACCAAGCAAAAATGGTGGTATAAAATATAAAAATAATTGTTTTAAGTAATATAAAGATGGAAACATAGTTGATACCAAACCAAACTTAAAGAAAATGAGTCTTTTCAAACTCATTGTTTTCTTTTCTTTGAGCTACAACGTTGGATAATCATAAAGGTAAAAATCAATATACTCAGAACATTTAATGTATTTTCTTGGTGTAATACATAGTATCTTGATTTATGAAACAATAATAGTTTAAAGTCAGTTTAGCACTCCTGAACAGAATGTTTGTGTGGTCTTCAATTTCATCTAAAAAGAAGTAGGAAAATATATTTTGGTGAAATCCTGCTAGATTTTTTCTTGATTTTTTAAAAATTAATAATCAGGAAATATGTTAGAAGCATAGCACTGGATTTTGTGGGTGCTATGCAATGAGGGGAGGAGAGATCATTGCACACTATTACCTGTGTATGGAGTGATTGTTTGGTAGTTATGTGCAGATGTAAGGATGTCCCCATAAGCTTGCCTCTGGTTAAATATAAATCCTTAAATTTACAGTAAAGAATGTAGATTATGCTATTTTTAGTGTTCTTGCAGCAGTGACTGCAGGCTGTAGCAGGCCGTACAGTCCTGATGTGAAAAGGATGTATATGCTATGGCTTGCTATGAAACAGATGGGAGTTTTCTCTACCTTGATAGCTGTTAAAGGAGGTGGGTGAGAGAAGGATTCAGATCTATCAGTCTGTTTGGCTATCAAAGGAAGGGCTAAGGACTGGTGTGGTCATAGCTGGTAAATGCCAGTGAGATGATGTTTATCAGGTAATCTGAACTCCTCAAGGAGGCAAACAAGACTCTATCAATGATTTGATACTGAAGCTAGGTAACTTTGTGTTAAAACCGTGATGCCTACCAGAGACTTATTTTCTAACACTGAGGTAATAAATAATTGAAACAAATCACTATGTTTTTGGTGATTTCTCTGGACATTTTTTGATTAACACAGAGATAAATAGGTAGGTAAATAAATAAATAAATAAATGAGTAGGTATACAGGCAATGAGGTCCAGCTTTTTAATATTGAACAGGATTTTCCATAACAATGTCTTATGTTTGGTAATATTGCAATATTCTTCTGCCCATAAGATCTACAAATCTCATCAAGCATACTTTGTCAGTGTTACAAGGGAAATAAAAAAGACACAGCATGCATTTTGTAATTTTTTTCTCCTTTTTTAGATTTATTGTCTAGAATAGACTTGGATGAACTAATGAAAAAAGATGAGCCACCACTTGAATTTCCTGATACCTTGGAAGGATTTGAGTACATTTTTAATGAAAGTAAGTCATACTTGCTTTGTAAAGACTATACTTTGAATAATGTCGAGAGGTTATCAGAAGTTGAATTATACCTTATAAGTCCCTATTAAAATTTCATACTTTCCTGTTAAGAATAAAATTTTAGTGCTGATAGACTTGTAAATCTAAGACCTGTTTTTTATTTCATAAAATTATCAGAAAAATTCCTCATTTCATACAATGTTATGGAGTTGTACTGGGCCTGCCTTATGACTTCCTGTTTTCTGTTACAGAAGTATTGATACAAAAATTCTGAAAATAATTTCTGTAGCATTTAAAAATCAAAATAAAGATTGGTCACTCATTTAAGGAATGTTTTATTTACTGATTCATTTTTATAGCTGCGGAAGAAGTTGTTTTTCAGATAATAATTTGTCCCAACTATTCCATTAATACCAATAGAAAAACACCTATGTATGGTGATGGAAGGATAAGGAATGTGATAGACTGTCTCTTCTGGTGTGGGACGTAATTTTGCATTGCAGCCAAGTGTGTGATGACTGCAAGCAAGTACTTCCAGCTAGCTCAGTCTGTGTGTTAAATGACTTATTATTTATAATTTCCAGCGCATGCATTTTAAAATGCTGGTGAGAAATGAGCCTCTGAGCTAAAGTAATACCAGACTGCAGGAAGTGACTCTTTCAAGATGGTTTAAAACCTGTAGGACAAATGGGAATGTTTACAATTCTACTTCTTTGCGGTGCCTGCTCTGTGAGCAGAGGAACTTTACTTTCTAGATCTGCCTGTTTTACATCTTCTACTTTTAAAGGAAAAAAAAAAAGCGCTTTCCTTTAAATGATAGTCATTTATGCAACACTTAGCTTTTTAATACCCTGATGGCTTTCACAGGAAGGTACTTAGAGACTAAAAGTGTCATGAAAGTGATGCTCTTTCTTTGATGGAAGGAGTTCAGCTCTGTCACTTTTCAGCTCCTTATTTTTAGATCTGCACAGTGTCTACTGTCTTCCTTACTGACTTCAGAGTTAATGGTTCATATGTGGTTGATAAAAAGGGCTGAAATTTGAATTTTGGGGAATGAATTATGTTACTGAATATTCCATTACTAACCTCACAGCCTGAGTGATTTCCATAGAATGGAGAAAAACCTATTACATATGCTACGGGTCAGCAAAGCAAAAAAGTCACCATTTTGCTTTTGTCTATTTAATTCAAATGTTCGGTCATGTACTTTTATGTCATAATCATGCTCCTTTTTATGGTGGAAAAGTACGGAAGTTTTTTATCAGATTATTTAAGTCTGAAGAAGGCAGGGTTTCCAGAAAGCCAAAAGAAAAGTATAGCAGATATTTGTTACTTGTGGCGAGAGCCAGTTCATGTACTGTTGAATGGCATATTTGAAGAGTATGTATCTAAGAAGGAACAGTTGAAAGTGAACTTAAGATGAAAAATGTGGGAAGGAGGATATTGGAACCCGACACAGGGATAGGAAACTGTGGAGAAATACTTCCTTGGTGTGTAGTACATGAGGAAAGGCAGATCTGGAAAAAAGTTAAATCAGCAGATAAGCATAACTATTATAGATATCACATCTCAAACATTTTACTTAAAGCATCAGGAATCGAAGTGTAAAGGTTCTGAAAATACATGAACCAAGCAATTTTCTGCTATTCAAGAGGAAACATTGCAGAGAAACTTTTGTTCATCATGCAGACATTTCAGCACTCAAAGTTTACTGCACATATCCCTGTTTTTAATGTTTCCCAGATATACTGCAGTTTTGTGATACTCTGAGATCATAACTTGTGTTTAGTCTGATAGGCTGAAGCATTGTTGGTAAGATACTTATTTTCTCTAGTTTGCTTCCTACTGGTTCCCATTTTATTATTATCATTGTTTTAATGCAGTCTATGTCTTCACCCGTTATAAACAAGGCCAACTACAGGTGAAGTTAGAATGGAATGTAAGAGTAGCATGTGACTTTGCTCTGAGCAAGCATTCTGCATTATTCTACTGTTGTAATCTCAGTGTAAATCTAGGAGTTCTTACTTGATTTCACTGTGCCTTGGAGTTAAAATATTTTCCCTAGCTGTGGGCATGTTTTTTTTCAGATTAGTTTAGAAAGTTGTTAGGCTTGAAGATAAATCTTTCCCTTGCTTCCAGCCCCTTTTGTATTAGTATTTCTTTACAATGCAGTTGGTTTTGAAGTAGAGGATTTGTAGTCACAGTTTGATCACCTGCAGATCAAATATTAACTGCTAATGTTTACATTTCACTGTTAATTCATAGCAGTTGAGAGATAAATATGCCTTGTGAAGCAGTTTGTCATTTGATATCTGCATGCAGTTTCACTGTCATAATTTCTGTTTAGCTTTATCTACCAGTATATACCATAAAATGGGAATGCATTTTGTTATGCTACAATTGTTTTCTGTTAAAAAGCCTATAGCAAAAAATGAGGAGGAATTCACAATAGCTCAATTTTTAGATGTAGACTTCTTTTAAAATTTCCAGCAATTAAATGTGTCTTTCAATGAAGAAGTATATTAACTGTAGTGATTTTGTTTCTTTTGCAGAAGGGCAGTTAAGACACATTAGAACTGGAGAGCCATTTGTTTTTAATTATCGTGAAGATTTGCACAGATGGAACCAAAAGCGCTATGAAGCTCTTGGAGAGGTACATAATTTGTGCGTGTGTATATATAGTGTGTATACTTATATATATATGTATATATATACACGTATGTGTGTGTATATATGTGTATGTGTACACATATATGTATTTGTATGTATATATATGTGTGTGTGTTCATGTGCTATGGGTTTTGTTTCCCTGTAGAAGTGATACCTTCATGTTTGTTAATAAAGTTTTAGTGAGGCTTCAGTCATTTAATAGAAGGTATTTCAGGATTTATTGCGTATTAATGCTCTAACAGTAATTTCTATTGTTTGCTGTATAGCTTCGGGTGTGATTTAGACTAGTATTTGGCTTTAGTGTATCTTCAAAATAGAATCGCATCTACCTATATAAGTCAGAATATTACTGAGTGCAGTATTTTCTTTAGCTTAGCCACTTCATGGATTACAAAGCTGTGGCATTTTACTTTCTAGCTGAAGATAAATGCATTGGCTGAATTTTCTGATGTTACCAGGAAATGCCAGGAGCCACTAGATAAAGTAGAAATCTAAAGATGAATTGATTAAATATTTGTTGATATATTAAATATTTGGATGCTACAGGTACTTCCTAGGTGGTTCGGCCCCCCATAGCTACCTGCTCACTCCTCACTGTGGGATAGGGGAGAGAATCAGAAGGGTAAAAGTGAAAAATTCGCTGGCTGAATTACAGTTTTAATAGGTAAAGTAAAATCTGTGCACACAAGCTGTGCACACAATAAGAAATCAATTCACTTCTTTACATCAGCAGGCAGATGTATAACCATCTGCAGGAAAGCAGGGCTTGTTTGTGCATAATGATGCCTTGGGAAGACAAGTGCCTTATCCATAGAATCCTAGAACGGATTTGGGTTGGAAGGGACCTTAAAGGTCACCTAGTTCCTACCCCCTGCCATGGGCAGGGACACCCTCTACTACGTGAGGTTGCTTGAAGCCCTGACCTTGAAGGCTGACAGGGATGGGGCATCCCCAGCTTGTGGGCAAAGTCTTCTGGTGCCTCACCACCTTCGCAGTCAAGAATTTCTTTGTAACATCTAATAAACGTACTCCCTTTTGCTAAGTTTGAAGCTATTGCCCTTTGTCTTATTGCTCCACGTTCTTGTCAATAGTCCCTCTCCAGCTTTCTTGTAGTCCCTTTACTGGAAGGTGCTGTAATTTCTCCCTGGAGCCTTCTCTTCTCCAGGTTAAGCAACCCAAACTCCCTCAGCCTGTCTCCATAGGAGGAGAGGTGCTCCAGCCCTCTGGCGCTGCTCCATGCTTGCTTGCTCAACCACTGTTTCATGTGAGTGTCAGCCTGGGCTCTCTGCTGAATGTGCTGGAGCTGCCCAGCTGTTTCTCCTGCCAGAGCTTTGTTACCAGGGATTTAGGAAGCTTGCTTTTTATCTTCTCCTCCTCATTCCTGCAAAAACAGTGGCAGGGGGCACAGTGGGCGGGGCTACTGCAGATGCCTCTCACATCTTTTCACTTCATTTAGTTTTCTAAGAAAAGGGATTGTGCTACCTGGGGACACAAGATGTTGCTGTTTCTACATTGTCCAGGTTACTTGATACACATTTCTTCTGAGAGGAAACACTGTTGCATTGGCTGTGTACAGGCGTTTGTGTGTGTCTACATTGTTCAAATATTCCTGTTTTCCAAATAAGTGAGTTGGACAAGACAGGGCTCTAAAGATCAGTATGCAGGTTCCTGTGCCACCACACCTTCCTGTGCATGTTTGGAAATACATGGCAAATTTCACATTCTGTGCGTCTGGAAAGTGTGTGAACATAGCTTCAACCTGCAGTAATATGAGCAAGTTCTTGTGATTTTTGGTTAACTAGGAGGTGTATGTGTTCTGGGAGTGGGGATCTTACATCTGTGATCTGTTGTTCATTTTGTCTTAGTTAAAGTGATTCTCCATGTTCAAGTTTGAATGATCTTTGAAAATCCACTTTGTTTATGCTGGTAGGTAAAAGGCAAGGAAAGCTTAAGGTCAGGTATCTGACACAGAGAATTATTCTAAGTTGTCTATTTTGTATTTTTGGAGAAAAATCTTATCTGTGTTTCAGTCTATTTCTCCTGGGTGCTAGGTACTACGAAGTTGTTCCAACAAGCCACAAATGTAGGAATGTTCCGTTGTCTAGTTTTGGCGCAGTTATTTGGGAACACAGGGGATGCTGATCCTTGGCGTTTATTCACATAACTAAAATCTCGTTTTATGTCACGAATTAGTGGGTCACTGATGCAAATGTTGAATAGTACAAGAGTGGTGTATCACCCTCTGATTAGTTGTTTTGTAGTCTAAGGTGAAGATGTGTTTAGCAGTCTGTGATAGCTTAAGGAGCAGTAGCTCAAATGATTTGTAAAGTGATGTAGTAAAGTCTGGCCTTAGGCCTTTGCTTTGAAACATCATCCTTTGGTTGTAGGAGTTCTTTAATGTGCATTTATGGTTCAATTATGTAGCTGGTCATACAGTGAGATGATGAAGTAGCTAGATTTGTATCCCTGAACAAAAGTGTTTTATGCTTGCAATGTTTCTGTTGTTAGCTGAGTCATTGCATGCTGGTTTTGTAATTTTCAAAAGGATATATACATACTGCACAAGACAACTTTTTTTACTGTACGTGTATATATGTTATGGGCTGCTTTTAATGTGTTTTACTGATTGTAAAGTGAGTATGCTCCCTGGCCTTATGGCACCAGCATCCTTCTCTCTTTCCTGGAGCATTAATAAATTTCATTTTGGTTATCCATGATTTTTTTGCTGATAAAAGTCATGAATACACTATCTGTGATGTTCTGCCATTTTTCTGATTGTATGGAAATTGATTCTTCAAAAATTAACATGATTTGTCAACATATCCACTCCTTACATCTCTTTATTCTTCATTCACTGATCAGTTATTTCAGGCACACAATTTTTTCTGCAGCCTTTTGATATGTGTTGTTAATAGACAATTTAGTGAACTGTTCATAATTTTGCAATTCTGGTTCAGTCATTGCTATTGTGGCATTGAATTTTGTAGAGAGCCTCTCCATTTGCTTTTTAAAAATTAAAATGGCAACAGAAGTGCATAGAACATAGTCTTGCAGCTGCTTCGAACTGACGAATAATCCATGTGGCAAGTTTGAAGTATGATTGAGAAAAATTTTGTGACAACAGTTTAGTTGTTGCAGACATACCATTCCAGTTCAAGGTCGAATTTTAAATTTTTTTTCTAGCTTTGGGTTACAGAGATTTGGATTCAAGGTTAAACTCCAGATTAGACTCACATGATATGTATCTCCTTGCATTTTAAGTAGATGTGTGTGGTATTATTTGCACTGCACTTGCAGATGATATTATGACTACTGAAATTGCCAGCAGTCAGCTTCAGCCCCTGCCTTATCATTACATTGAAATTAGTTGGAGTTACAAAGAAAATACTACTAATACCTGTTTCTGGGACTTTACTTTTGATTTTGCCAGTCCCATAGGTTGTGTTGATAATGAGTTTTTGTATGAAAAAGTGTATGTTGACCTTCTCCTTCCATAGTCGTGTAGTATCCAGAGTATCTCTAGCATCAGAATGCAAATATTGTCTGTCACTTTGCATGTCTCTTATAGCCTAAAGGCAGTTATAATTTGTTGATTACTTGGAGGACATTGAACACTGGCATTAATATTTTTGAGAGTGCCATGACTGATGACAAGACTTTCACCTGTACTGACAGTTTGCTTGTCTACCAATGTCTTGCGAAATTCAAAGAGGATTTGTAAATATGTAGATTATGATGTGGACCGTGACACAAATGTTTCTGCAGTGACCCTATTCAAGTTTATGCCATGTCTTGTAATTGCAGCCTATCTGACCTGCAGAAGTCTGTTAGCAGGTAGCAAAAGAATTGTGGTTTTTTTGCAGTTACCACAGTACAATATTTTGTAATTATGTAGAATAGGCACGTAAAGCAAAGAAATAGAACACTTAAATCAGAAATTCCTTGTATGTTTCGTGTGTGATAAGATACAGTTAATTTTGTGTCATCAGAGAAGTCTTGTTCCACTAAATAAACTGCTTTAAAGTATGTTCACAGTGTTAGGTCCAGCTCATCATGAAGTAGATTGCCACCAAGGTTAATATTTGAGTGGTGTGAGTGGGATCAGTGTGTAGAATTATGACCTTGACAACCCATAATTAAGATGGCTAAGAAGTAAAATGGGATTTTTTTTCCAGATCTCCTTTAAGTTAAAGAACAGCTTGGTCTCAACATGATTTAAAAAATAAGCATTCACCTGCTACTAATTTCCTCCTTGGTTGCAAAGTTCATTATTTGTTTTGATGACTGAGAGGCTATTTACATAGCACAGATGAAAGCATAGAGCAGCAGAAGAGGACATGTAAGTTAATGAAGAAGGAAGCATTAAGTAGTCTGCATTTGAAAGGGTAGCTTCTTGCATGAATAACCCAAAATCTGATGATAGGCTGCACGTGCACCTGATAGTACTTAAGGTCCAATCTTGCAGCCAAAGCTCATGTGAATAAACTCAATAGGTCTGATCTTGTGAATAAGGGCTGCAGGATCAAGTTTCAAATGAAATGTGCAGATGATTAGTAGAAATCCTTACACTGTTAGTTTCAGTTTCTTTGCGGTTTATCATTGAATATTCCAGATTTTCTCTGGCTAGCAACACTTCAATATAATAAAGTACATGCTGCACACCATGGATCCAGCAAAATTGTTCATGTACCTTGACTTCTTATAATGTATTTGCTGTTGGTTATTTAGTGATTGGAAAAAAAGTCTTACTGAGTCAACAAAATAAATTTATACTGAGGTAACATATCATTGGATTCATGAATATTTGCCTTTTTGGGATGCCTGCTTGGCTTGGGCTACTGAAGAGGTTGTTCAGAGATGAGATGCCAAATACTTAACAGGTGTCTGTGGAGCATGTGTGAATTGAATTTTTTCAGTGTCTTGTATTACAGTCAAATAAGGGTGAACTTCCATGGAGGTAGCAAAAAGGCTCACTAAAACTCCTTCTAGCTCCTGTTTCAGAGGGAGAGTGAAAACATCTAATTGAAATATCTCCCACATCCTTATTTTTGAAAGTGGGTAATTTCTGTTTTGTGTGGTCTTGTTTGATAGTGCTATTTCTCTGCGTTACCCCCCATTTTGGGTGCCAGGGAGTAGTACTCTCCAGTTCAGTTCTCCCACTGCGCTGAGGCACTCCAGACCATGTGCTGCTTCCTTCCTTCCCCCTCCCTCTCCTTCCCCTGTGATGGGATGGAGAGGAGAATTGTGGGCAAAAAAAGTAAAGATCATGGGTTGAGACAAGAACAATTTGTTGGAAACAGCAATGAGATAAGAAAACTAACAGAAGCAGCAACAATATTAATAGCAAGAGTGTACAAAAGCGAGAGAGTGATTTACGTGCAAAATGCTGAGGGCGGAGGTCTGACACATGCGGCCAGGCTCCCTTGCTCCGTAAGTGAGCACTTCCCTGTTTGTGGGAAATGACAATGCAGTACAGAATAACACTGGGTCCTAGCAGTGCCCCCACTCTGGCTGCTGCAAAAGTGAACCTTGCCCTGGCCGGAATCAGGACACCCATCTACTAATAAACATTGCAGAAGGTTTTTTGCTTTAGAAGAATTTTACAGTGGAGTCAATGTCACAAAAAATATTTAGAATTGCACCTCTCCTTGAGGTACACATCATGTTTCCTCATCCATCTGCATTTACCCATGAAGTGTACTCAGGTCCTTAAACAAAAATAATCCCACTGATGTGTTTGCCTTTGTTGGAGGCAGCACAGATCCAAACTGTCATCACTAACAGATTCCTCATGTGCACCCTGGTAACTGTCCGTTCTGTGGTATGTGGGGGTTGATTGGCAGGGCCAGCTAGAATGGTGATGCCTCTAATGTTAACTAACCAGGTAGTCTTCAAATAAATGTAGATCCCAGTGTTTGAAGTTCCTACCACCCATTGATATCAATGTGGTTTTAACAGTCCATTGTACTGTTCAGNTGGTTTTAACAGTCCATTGTACTTGTCAGTTTTCCCAGAGGCTGGTGCATGACAGGGAATATGATACCCAGTCAACACTGTGCTCTCTGGACCAGGGGTCTATGAGGCTACTTTTGAAATGAGTCCTGTTGTACAACTCAGTTCTTTCTGGGGTCCCACATCACCACAGGACTTGCTTTGGAAGGCCCAAGATGGTGTTCTGTGGTGTGAGGCACAGGGTGCATCTCCAGTCATCCAGTGGTTCTTT
>VZRR01012248.1:61105-175828 GCA_013398015.1 Oreocharis arfaki
GTTCCTTTGAATAAAGGATTCAGATTCCCTGCCGGTCTGGGTCTGTGTTTCAATCACCGACAATCCACCGTATCATGGAGGCTTTACCTGCCTGGCCTGCTTGATCACAGAGCATGTTTCACAGTTATGGATAGCCTGGGACATAGTGTCCATCGTTAAATCCACCCCATTGTTAAGTCAATCACAAGCCCATCTGTATTGTTTTATATCTTCCCTGATGACCTGAAGCATCATGGGCCCACCAGCCAGCAATAATTCACCCTTTATGCTGCCAGTCCAGATCCACCTGAGACACTTTAATCTTGGCAGCCCAATCTACCTGTCCATTGTTGTGATGTTCTTCAGTAGCGCGACTCCTGGGTATCTGTGCATCTACACAATGAGCTTTTACAGCCAGCTTCTCTACCTGGGTAGCGATGTCTTGCCACAATTCAGCAGCCCAGTCCAGCCACCCCCACAGCATTTGCTACCACTTATCATACAGTGTAGAGATAGAGCACAGGACATCTCCCTCAGTCAGTGATATCTAAAGCCAGCTGGATGCCTTTCAGCTCTGCAATCTGACTTGCTTTACCATGTCTCTCCATAACTTCTGGGACTAGCCATGTAGAACTCCATACAGCAGCTTTTTATTTTGCATGTAGCCCTGCAACACAGCAGGAACCATCAGTAAAAATAGTGCATAGCTTTTCATTTTCTGGTACCTGATTATGTGGAGGGACTGCCTCAGCACGTCACCTTTTCCTCCTATGACGATGATGATAGTCTGAGATTTTTACCTTCAGGCCGGTTCAGACTTCCAAGATCCATGGGTGATTGGGGTTTCCTGTTTGAGCTCGCTGTGTGATTGGTGCAATCCACTTGCTCTATGTGGCATCAGTGGCATGATGTGCATAAGGGAATTTCCCCTAGAACATCCCACCCAGCACTGTCAGTCAGGGTGCCAGGAGGAGCTGTGCTTTGCTGCCCATCACTTCTGAAGCAGCTTGAACTCACTCATAAGCTGCCAGGATCTTTTTCAGTTATGATGTAGTGGGCCTCGGATCCTTTGTATCCCCAGCTCTAGAACCCTGGAGTTCATCCTCTAATCTCCTCGAGTACTTCTCCAGAGACTCCAGAAAGGACCATTCTCCCTGGCTGCAGTGTAGAGCACATTTTTCACATCTTTGCTGTCCTGATTGGCCCCAAGGCTACTGCATGAACAGTCTCCTGTTTGATTTGTTTAAAAACTTGTCAGTTAAGATCATTCTTTTTCTGGGTCACATGACAAAGAGGGTTTACTACATGTGTTCTGGAATAAGCATTCCCAAAACCCCACAACACCTAGGAAAGCCTGGGTGCTGTGTTTCCTTCTTGGTGGTTGGTGAGGACACAGATGTTGCTATATTGACCACACTGGAATCTGATGATTCCATCTTGCCATTTTACCCCTACAAACTGAATTTCCTGGGCAGGTCCCTTGACTTTGCTATGGTTTATGGCAAAATTATTCAGAAGGATTTGTATTATCTTCTCTCCCTGTTCAAGAACTTCCTCTGCTCTGTTGTCCCACACAATGACATCCTCCATGTCTTTCAAGTGTTCTGGAGCCTCACCCTTGTGCGGGGCAGTCTGGATCAGTCCAAGGCAAATAGTGGGGCTGTGATTCCAGCCCGGGGGCAGTCAGTTCCAGGTGTATTGGATGCCTCTCCAGCACAAAAAAACTCCCTGTGGCCTGCACTCTGCTGCTGAAGACATAAAGAAAAATACATTTGTGATATTAATGGTGGCACCACTTCGCTGCCTTGGACTCCAGCTCATACTGAAGTTCCAGCATGTCCAGCACAGCAGCACTCAGCAGTGGTGTGACTTCATTCGGGCCATGGCAGTCCACTGTCAGTCTCCGCTCTCCACTGGACTTACACACTGCTCTAAAGGGCTGTTAAAGAGTGAGCAAGTCTTGCTAGCCACTCCCTGGCTCTCCAGTCCACAAATCATCTCATGCATGGGGGTCATGGAGTCCTGGTTGGTGCGATATTTGCCAACACTGCACTGTTGTGGTAGCCATCGGTACCTGCTGTTCTTCAACCCTCAGCAGTCCCACAGCAGAAGGGTCCTCTGAGAGAGCATGGCAAGGTGTTCAGCTGCCTAATTGCCTCTGTCTACAGCTCTCCCAAATGCCTGATTTCTGGGTCCTTGAAATTACTCTCCTGATGTAATCTATGCCAAGGATGCACAGGGCCTCTGGGCCAGACAAAATGGGGTGTTTCTGCCATTCATGCCCAGTCAGGGTCACTCCAGCTCCCAGTACAGTCAGCTGCTGGGATCCTCTGTCACCCCAGAAATAGAGATGGATTCTGCCCCTACACATCTTGATGGCATCAGGGTACACCGTGCACCTGTGTCAACTAAATCTTGATGCTCCTGTGGGACTGACGTGCCAGGCCATTGGATCCACACAGTCCAGTTGATGCTACTGTCCCTTTCCTCCACCTGGCTGGACCCCTCTAATTCTGGTCATGGTACTTGTTGCTCACTTTTTGTAAACATAAAGTGGAGAACTTTAAGAAGATTGGAAATAACATCAGCCCTTCTATTCTCTCTGAGGACTCACCCACTGGAAACTGGAGTGGCATTTACCCTTGAAGAATTTCCTGCAGTGGTCGTTCTTCCTCTCAACTCACGTACCTGTGAGGTAGAGGTGGGGTTTCCATCCCACTTCCTCATGTCCTCTCTGTGGTCACACAGCAAAAACCACAGATTGCCTTGTGGTTTGTACCCTCTCTCTTGAGCAGGGGGCTGCTTGCTCCCAATAGCAAAGACTGGTCCATACTGGAGGGGCATCGGACATTTCCTCTCTAATCTGCTGAAGACTTTTGAGTCTGTCCACAGGCTTGGACAGTCTTTCCACAGCCAAGGTGCAGGTCAGCAGGGAGGAAAACAGATGATCGTCATATTGCTGGAGTCAGGCAGTCACCTAAAGCACTGTTTGTTCTCCTCCTTTCACAGACACCGCTGCCAATGAGTTGGCGTATGATGATGATGAGCTCCATACCGATTTCTGCCACATGGATTGTGTACACGGGACCTCACCTGGTTCTACAGGGGACTGCTTGTTATTTGAATCCCTACAGATTACCTCCAGCACAGCTAATTCTCTCTAGTACTTTTCTCCATGGATACTTTTCTCCATGGTATCCATGCACCTGCCTGGGTGCACTACTAGATGGTTCTTGAGAGAGTACCTTCCTCTGACACTTGACAGGAGCCACCTCCAGAGGCTGAGAGTTTCTGTCCTCTTCCCAATCCCTTTGTCAATGCCCACAGGGATCCCCACTCCCAAGTGCTTGGCTTCACTACCACCTAGTCTTTTATCGTGGGCCGTGATACCCCAACATCAGATCAGCCAGGTCAGCAGGGGCTCACCCAGCTGGTGGTGAAGTCTCTTTGCAGGTCTCACAGCTCAGCCGGGGGTAGGGATCAGTGACTATCTCTGGCCCTGCCTCTTCCTCCTGTTCTGCTTCTGATTCATTCCTTACTAAACCAACTGATTTGGCTTCGGATTTCTTCTTCTGTACAGGAGCAACTGCTGCTGGCATGGGCTGTTCCTTGGTTCACCTGCAGTTTGAGTGGCCCCAGTGCATCTTTCTCTGCTTTCCTCCCCTCCTCTCTAAGGGTGCTGTCTAGTATCAAGTATAGTCCAACAACTAGTAGTCAGGGTCCAGGCACACTGTAGAACTTCCCTCCTTTCTGGGACTGCCACACCATTTTTCTTTCAAATACTCTGCCACTTTAACGGAGTCCTGTAGTTGTTCAGGGGTGAATGGAAACCCTTCCAACAAGAGACAAAACCAGACAACTCCCTCTGCCACAATCTCTCGACTGGAAGAAACCCCTTCTCCTCAGAAGAGAGTCCTTACCTCAGAAGGTGCAATGACAGGAAGTGATATAGAAAAACTTCTGGGTGTTGGCCATGCCCACTCCCAGCTACTGCAAAAAGTAACCCTGTCCTACCTAGAACCAGAGTGTTGTTTGGTTTGGTTTGGTTTGGTTTGGTTTGGTTTGGTTTGGTTTGGTTTGGTTTGGTTTCTCCACAGATTTTAAAAAAATCCTTTCCACTGCCTGTTGTACCACAGCAGTACCAGGTTTAAGACATGAAGGGTTGATACGGTTTTACCTCGTTTGCCTACAGTGACTGCAAGACAACGAACAAGAGTCTGTGCATCTGCCAGAGGGCTATATTGTGGCCTGCCCAAGTGGAAAGGGCAAAAAAACTTGCTTTGCATGATAGACTGCAAAGAGGCTGTTTCAAATATTTTTGTTTTAGTAATTTAAGCCCAAATTTTGTGCAGCATTGTGAAGAATAGGCCTGCAAATAGAAGACAAATAACATGAGTTGCTAGCAAGTGTCCATTCCGAAGAAAAACTTTCAGGTCCCCTCTAGGCTTCTGTCTAGTGACACGGGGAGAGAGGTCCCTACAAAGCAGAACGAGGACTATGCTTGCCTTTCAGAACTGTATCCTTCCCCAGAAATCTTTATAGGCCAGAGCATCCGCAAGGGGAGAGATGTTTGTTTTCTTTCCTCCTGCAGGGGAGCACATGTACACTTTTTTCTGCAGTATCTTCATGAAAATTGTGTAAATTTTTGCCAGTTATACTTCCAAATTTTTCTGTTACCCACTGGAAGCCTCCAATGCTGCTGCCACTCTCTGCCTCTGCTGTCTCTTGAACAGTCAGTCCTGGTTCCTCTTCTGCACTGAGCTCCAGCTTCAAGAGGACCGATACTCTAATTAACTAGATCCACTATCCCTCTTCCCTCATCTGAACAGCCTCATGTCTACCACAGCATCCTCTTAGGAAATATGTGTCATTGGTTTGGGTCCACTCATACTAAACAGAAAGTAAAAGTGTGGTTTCCTGTCTAGGGCAAGTGCCATGCCATCACACTTAAACTAAGGAGCTGCAGCAGGGTAGGTGTCATGTCACTGGAGCTGTGGTTGTCACCGTCACAGCTCTGCATGTCTGTACTTGCCCTCCAGCAGCCCGGATGAAGGTGACCTCTGTCCCCTGCTGCTAGAGGTCAACTTCTGCAAAGTGTTCAGGGCTTTACCAACACCCCTCTCAGCCATTGCCCCTATCACCAGAGGAAGATGTCTTTCTGAGGTGGGAATACGACCCCCAGACACTTATACAGCTTATGAGAAATTGAAGGTGTTTTATCAGTCCTTATGGAAACACGGTCTTCATTTTAGAAAAGCTACAACATAAGATTGGCTTTCCCATCTGTTTCCTTTGATGAGTAGGAAGCTTTGATGTCACCTGCTTGTCCTCCTGATCCCTCATAGTGTTTCAGCTGGGGGTTTGGGTGGTAGGATGCTTTCAGTTCTACTCTGAACATAAACCACGCAATTTTCAAAAATCCTTATCCTTCTTCCATCAGTCAAAAGAAACTTGATTTTTGAAAACCTGATATACATCCCCACCCTCCAGCATATCAACAGTACCCCTCAGCTTGGTGTCATCTGCAAGTATGCTGAGAGTACACTCAATCCCCCTATGTCACTGATGATGATATTGAATAGTATCGGCCCCTGGACAGACCCCTCAATCACACCACTTACTACTGTTCTCTGTTTTGACATCGAGCTGTTTGTTGGCTGCAATACTTTGGGTGCAGCCATCCAGCCAATTCCTTAACCACCAAATAGCACATCCATCAAACTTACTCCATTTTAATGTCACACACCTTACAAAAATACTTGTCCACCTGATCTGTGTCCTCTGGCTTAAGTAGCTTGGTTATGGGTTAAGACTGAAAATGTATTTCTTCGTGTAATAGCAGAGTCTATCATATGGAGTCTACATATATTTGATGTTCTGTAGTTCTGTCATGGCCGAAAGTCTGCCTTTGGCAACAGGCTAAATAGGGCTGAAGTTGGGAGAAAAGCTGTCAACTGCATTTCATCACTGAATGTGTGGATTAAGAAATTAGTTTTAAAACATATTATTAGTAAATAACATCAGAGTTTACACATTTCTTATCATCGAGATGGGAGAATTTGAGATACATGGCCCTGCCTTGTTGCATGGATGTGTGATGTAAGGGGAATGGCTACTGCCCAGTATTAGCCCTGGAAAAACACTCTACACAAAGGAACTGAAGTTTCAGAATAGGAACTGGGACTTCTAAAAGAGCAGGACTTCTCAGTTACCTGCAGTGATGTATGTCACATGCCCTCAACTATGTATTCGGACCAGAAAGAGGTTTAACATTCAGGTTGAGATGGAGAAGGCTCAAGAAACTCCCTCCTTCCCTTGGACCATTATGCATTTTCCTGTTGTACACTGATCATTTAAATGAGCACTCGCAAAAATGATGAACTAATGCACTTGTTTGAGACAAGGAAGCTGGGCAGATGCTCCGTAAAGCTCTTCACAGAAACTGCATCTCGTGCCTCCTCTGTTACAGCCATGATAGTCTCAATTACTGTCAGCCATGCACAGGGTTGGCAGCTCTGGGACAGGATACTTCAAGTGCTCAGCTCTCTGTATCCTCAATAATACATGAGGCCAATTTCCTACAACTGACTGGCAGGTGCAAACTCCCTGCATCATGCAGGCAGTGTGCACCTGTGACTCTCTTTTGACTCTCCCTTTGCTTTATCAGAACTTTGCTTTATCACAACTTAAAAAAGGTAAACATAAACCCTGGCTTTAAAATTCCTGGCATTTGACAGCTTTGACACCAAGTGATGGAAAGTGTCAGCTAATTTAAAAATTAATTTCTTTTTCAAATGCCAGTCTTTGTTACGAAAATGTCTGCTCAAAGTGCAGCCTACACATTACCCTGTAGAGAAGGAACCCAAACTGCAACAGTCATAGTGCTGTATTTAATTATGAATCAGAGGATTTTTACAAAGAACAGTAAATTGCATAGTGAAAACCCATTTTCCATGATGGAGAATACATTAAAACAATCCTCTTCAACTCCAAGCAATCCATGCTTGCCACAATTGCTAATTTTAGACACAAACTTCGTAAACTACAGGTTTTCTGCTTTGGCATGCCTTTATGTTAATTGTTTTCCTCACAGATCAAATGCCTACTATGACTTGATGCAAGTCACACAGAGGTCCAAATCCTTCAACCAGAGCCCAGAAAAACTGCAAGTTCAGACATTTCAGAAGCCACTAACCAAGAGCAAGATGCATGCATATCACAGGAATACTTACACAACTTCCAGAAATTTATTTTCCTTTAGATTTTCATTTCCTTAACTCTTCTTTTCTGTGCTATCACAGAGAACTGCTTCAAAATATGTCAACACAAGGGACTGAGGAGTAAAAAAAAGTCTGAATGTGTAGTACCATGAAGAGATTGGTCTAGATGGAAGTCACTGCAGGTCCAAGAAAAACAAAGCTGGTGAAAGACAGGTAGGTATGACTGCTCAATGCAGCAGTGAGAAACCAATGGTTGAACTTCAGAGGTAGGAGGTATGTGAGGGAAACCTGAAATGCTGACACAAAACCGGCAGCTGAAGCTTTGTGACCATATTGTCAAGGAGTTATATCTATAAAAAGGTGAAGAAAAGAAGCCCATCAAAAGAACAAGTAGGGAGAAGAAGCAGGAGAGAGTAACCAGGCAAACAGTTTCAAATTAAGGTTTAATAGCTAGTATCAGTGGTGAGTGGGAATGAAGATTTTGGTCACCTAAAGACTGCAGGCTGAAGTGGAAAAAAGAGGGACCATTTACACTGAGAGGTGTAGGGACAACTCCATGGCATGCTATGATCAATGTCTAAGCTGAGAAGAGATGGGAAATAGGGTGACAGTCGGAAATACATGAACGTAACTGTGGTTTCAAGCTGTGGTCTCCATAAGCATGTCAAGGGAAAGTATGTATCTGTGTTGTGAAGACAAAACTTGAACAGGCTGCTTCCAGCATTATAATCCACTGTAATTCTTCCTCAATTCTTTTCCAACTCTGTCTTCTCAAAACTGTACTCTGCCTTAGCAAATTGCAGTGACTGAAAAGATAGTTACTTCCAGAAACACAGCACAGAAACACTTGTCTTTTACACAAGTCCCAGTCCTTAAAAAAACCTGCAAGAATTGATGATATATTTAGCAGTTATCCAATTTCTCAGTAAATCTTTTATTTACGCAATCCAGGCCCTTCCCCATTTCTTCTTTCCTTTTCCCAACAGATGTGTTCAGGAACACTGAGCCCGAAGAATACAAACACAGTGTAGGAAAGGACTTGCTTTAGTCTCCAGGCCCATTTCTTCTATTCAAGCCGTTATCTCATGCCTGAGAGCAATAGACTCCTCTTGATACAAGTACACTTGCTTGTTGAGCTTGTTACATGTCCCAGGGTTAGCAATCCTATGGAGAAGGAAAATATTTTTTCATCTTTGTTACCATATTTGTTCAAGAGGCAGCAAAACCCCTCCTTTTATAAATGTAACTCAAGGATAGACATGTGCCCAGCAGTCTGGTTCCGAGAACTAAATTTCTGCAAGTGAGAAAATTTGGTCGGTGCACCACACGGCGAATTAGCAAGGTCAGTCCTGTAACGTGGCAAAAACATCACTGGAAAAGAGATTTTTTGTTGAGCACCCAGCTCAACAAAAATCCAATACCTTTCCCTGTTACCAGTCAGGGAGAAAGTGGCAGAGGCTTGGAGCAGACTCTGGGAGTTGCTGTGCAGAAGCAAGTGGGTCAGCGTCAACTGAAGAGTCTCTGCCACAAAGCTCTCTATCTGTGTTAAACCACACCTTGGGATTCCTGGCTGCTGGGCAGAGAGCTGCAAAGCTTGTTGCTGCGTTTTGTGTAGCATACATGCATGTGTAATCTAGCAATGATGAAAGAAATAAGTTTTCCTTTCTCTTCTTCACTTCATGCTCCTGGATTACCTTCAAATGAAACACCTTAGCATCACACAGTGCATTTGCTGGCAGCTCTTCCTCTTGTTGGTAAAGCCCATGCTCTCAGGGACCAAATCAGCTGATAGACTGTATGCAGCCTGCTTAATTACTTTCTCATTATTCCACTGTTTGTTTAATTGCAATGGAAAAAAACATGAGGGCTATTGCACTTGGATTTACAATACTAGAGCTCTTCCAGTGAAAAGCTCATTGCTACTATGAAAAATATTTAGGTGTGCCTGCAAAGAGGAACAACCGTAAAAACAGGGTAAGCAAGCCCTGTACTCTAAGTTATCAGCAGGAATGTAACAAGAACCTCTCAGATTAATCAGCCTTGGTGGATTCTGAGTGCTCTGACATCCATTCTAAATATGGACCCCAACTAAACTAACGGCTTTCTATGAACCCACATACAGTTGTTAAATTTTATTTTCTGACAATAGAAACAATTTCATCATTGTGAGATGCCTTATTCTTTTTTGATTGCTTACGAAGAGACAAGTTGCTTTCAGAAAAAAGCCTGCCAAATCTCACAGGTTAGAAATAGACTTCAG
Source organism: Oreocharis arfaki (assembly GCA_013398015.1). NCBI lineage: Eukaryota > Metazoa > Chordata > Aves > Passeriformes > Paramythiidae > Oreocharis > Oreocharis arfaki. Next base: position 70,565 of record VZRR01012248.1, read on the forward strand.
AAGCAGTCTGGAAAAGGAAGATATATTGGAATATTTATGGCATAAGGCAGGACTGGCTCTTTATAGAGGCCACTGAGCAGAGCAGACAAACTAAAAATAGTGAAAATGGGTTCACTCACAAACTATTTTAAATCGTGATTTTAAATTGTCTTGTTGTGGCAAGAGAATCATATTTAATCAATACGCATTCTTAGCCTTGCCTCTGTGCATTGTATTTTCAGTGAGATCAATTCTGAGTGACCGAGGCATTTAAAAGGAGACTACCATTTTTCAACAAACATATGTTTTTCTCCCCCTGCCCCCTCCCCCTGCATGTTATAGAACTTAAAATACTGAAATCCTGCACACAAAAATAGGATGTTTTCATTCACTTGCCCATCACTGCACTCACGGAAAAACAACAGCATAGGATTTCAAAGACAGAATTTCATAATATCTAATACAGTGATGCTCAGAAGTGTGTTTAATGCAGGAAACGTGCATAACCAGCTCAGATATTACCACCAAAGTAGACATTTGAAATTGTGTACAAAAGAAAAAGACAACAAGAAATCACACGCAGGCTGGGGGGCAATGTTAAGAAGGTACAAGGCTTGCAGTGTATTAAAGAAATGTGCAAAACTGACAACAGGCAACAAACATTCACATCTTGTGTCACAAATCTGGTTTTTTTAAAACAAAACAGGCTGACCAGTAATTCTGATTTCATCAATAATATGTTGCTCTTCAGGCAGGATACAGCCAAAAGGTTACAGAAGCTGCAAAATTAAACTCTTTAAAAGTCATGATGTGACAAGAGCTTATTTAGGTCCAAGGCTTTCTGCAGAGCAGTCATTTGATTGGCATTCTTTTAAATATACAAACAGAAGGATCAAAATAACTGTCACATAAGAGCTGGCAATCATCTTATCTGCAAAATAAAGAAATCCGGGATGATCCTTCACGAGCAATGCAGCTAACACATATTTCTTTGGACAAATACATATTCACATGTGCTTGCAAAGTATTTCTAAATAGACTTTTCAAAAATTGTTTTTAGAGTAGTGCAATATAACTTTATCTGCAATTGCAACCGGTGAGAGGTAATCCAGAGAGGACCACAGCCCCCCTTGAGGATGCAGTCCTGTTGCTCTCCCCTGGGCAAAAAATCCCCTTTAGTGTCACAGGGAACTATAATGAGGAGCTGTGCACAGGTAGTCCCTCAGGAATGAGTCTCTGCTCACTATGTGGGGAGCTGAGTGTGGAAGTCTGCATGCAGCTACCAGAATATATCCCCAAGTACTCGTTATGCAGTGGCCACTAAGACATTTGAAATGTAAATGTTTCTCATCTATGTTCCATGTAATTTATAAGATAATGCAGTTTCCATGCAGTAGGGAAAGATCGTATCAGAAGAACTGACATTATTAACTAAGGAAAAAACCCCAGTATATCAGTTTTACCACAACTGCATTTTTTTCCTCTACACTGTATTTCACATTGGTAACAGGTAATGTTATACCATAAAGCATATTACTATGACCTTGTGATCTGAATGAAAAACCTTTTCTGCAAGATATCCATATTAAAATACTCATGTGCACAAAAAGTGTTCATAGCATGACACCCAAAGCAGTATGGAGTTAGTCTGACCCATTACAGCTAAGATATGTAGTACAAATGAAGACTATTGGTACATGTAGAAAAATATGATAGGCAATCAGTTACAAACTTGGCAGTATTTCGAGACAGAGATTTTTAGGTCTTACAATGGAATGATAAAGACAGCAGGAACTGCTTTTGGGAGCTCTAGAAAGAGATTTGCACTTCGTGTTTCTCATCATCTTCTAAGCAGCCCTACCATATAGAAAAATGTTGCACCAGGAGTTGACATCAGGGTCTGAAATTCAAAAAAATCTGCTAGAACTTAAGTGCAGGAGGCTCCACTACTTTGTATTTCTCTTGCAATATACAAAACATAGAAAATTGTAATGATGACTTACTGGATAAAAATATTAATGCTCACAAATAAATTCTGAGAAATTTCTGAGTCAGATTTAAAGTTACACATTTTGTAGGTTTAGTTGGCATGATTTGACTACCTCGTATCTCTGACCACCAAGTAGCAGTATACACTCCCCATTTTAGACTGACTTGTTTAATGCGTAACATTGTTTCCAACAAGGCTTTCAAATGGCAAAACCCCTGCCTGAAACAAATGTCTTTACAATGAGAAATAGATCTTCCATGAGAAACACCTTTTAATACCATTTACAAAATCTCCCCACTAGATAAAAAGGCAAGATAAATAAAAAGCTTAGAGAAAGGAAATGCATCTTAGGCTTGCTCTTTTATCTTCCCCTGGCAGATGCTGGTCTCCTCAACACATGAAATTGGCTAGGCAGGATTGTTTTTCTTTCTCTTGCTCGGGCTGTGAGTAGGATCTTGTTTCAGTTCATGGTATTGCATCTGTTTAAACATAAATTTCAGAAAGAAAGGTGTCAGGTGGCGCTTGCTAGAAAAAAAAAAAGATATCTTTTTTTTCTGCTAGGGGATTAAAAGTTAAAAAAAGGAAAACTTTCCCCCTAAAAATGACACAGGATTTGCAGATGTAACCCATCAACAACAGAATGACAGATAGAGAATAAGAAGGAAAACCAACACCAGGAATATCCTGCCAGGAAATAACACTGCATGCTGATGTGAACTTATAAAAAGCCAATTTTTTTTGTGTTTTCTCCATGAGCTCTAACAGACAATAAACATTATCATCTTGACCATGTTGGATACCATTCTTTGTAACGTTTCTTAAAAATTTGGTTATTTCCAAATGCCTACAACAGAGGGTATCAGATACAGAGAGGGTATTTGCACCCATACCTACTACTTATACCAGCTCTGAACTGAAACTAGAAATATGGGAAGTCTATAATCTTTGTGATACCGGGTGTGATTTATGTGCTTGATGTTATCCTAAATCTTGCATGCTCTCTGGGGATTGTGTACTGCATCACAAAAGCTTGTAACTCACAACCAGCTTTTTTTTTTTTTTTTTTTAAAGGTGTTTATGAGCACAGTTGAACTGTGGCAAAAAAAAAGCAAAAGCTTTCACCCCAGGAAAAGAAAGACCAAAGTGCTCTCAGAGTGCTGTCACATGACACTGGGCCACGCTGCCTCCCTCTTCCATTATTTGACCTTCCTGTTCCTTCTCTGCATGTCCTGAGAGCCTCAGCTCCAGCGTTTCCTACACAGTGCCCTATCCCAGAGAGATTCACACGGGTCTGGAGGCTGTTCAATACAAGCTCTACCATCTGCTACCATCCCACAAACACTTGTCCTTCTACTGATTGCTCCTACGGATCCCCAGAGGCACAGCCAATGTAGGAACTTCCTTCTCGCTGGAAAATGATCTAGCAGCCTCCTTATGGTTCATGGACTATCCCCAGCTTGAGTTTGCAATTTCTTTCTGCCAAAGAATATAATATGAAATCAAAATAACCACTTTAAAAATACGTTTAAAAAAAAAACAAAACAGAAAAAGTATATACACACCACTTGCACATCTGAAGGGACTCTGGAGAGAAAGTCAAGTAGCTCATTGTTATCAATTGCATATGGATTTCGAATCTTCTTTGTAAATTTATTGATGCCTGCAAAAGTGAAAGTTCAATGTTACTACCACAAGATATCAGATATCAAAAGATACATACTTTTGGCAAAGTTTTAAAACAGGTTTTAGGATCCATTTTGAAGCCTGACAGTAGCACCGAATGAACGCATGAATTGTAAACTTGGACTCCAAAGGTTGGACTCTGGTGCTGTGGTTCCCTGTTTCAAAATGCAAAAGTTCTAGGGACATTTTCAAATTCCTTTAATACATTTTTTTTTTCTGGAAAGTAATAGAAACTGTGATTATTGTGAGGAAATTGGGAAAAGCAGAGACAAAAAAAGTATTTAATTTCCGTAACCAAGACGATGAGTAGAAATGGGCTTAATTGAAGGACAGAAGATTCAGAAGATTCAAGGAAAATATTTTTCATGCTAAGGACATGGGAATAGGATAAGGATAATTCCTTTCATGCTAAGGATATGGGAAACAGTGAAGTCTGCATCATAAGAAGGCTTTAGAGGAGTTTGCACAAACCTCTGTCTGGGAATGACAGATAGAGATGAGCTGATGGCAATGCAGAGAAGAGAGGGTATGTCTCCTTTAGACATCATGGTCTTATAATGCCTATTGACAATAAGCATTCAGAAGCACCCAGAGAAATCGTCCACAAAATAATCAGAAAGCAGGCTTTTAAATTAGACTTATTTTCTTACCATTACATACCAAGTCAGATTCATACACTTCGAGAACCTGGTTTGTTGGCTCTGGGAACACACATCTAAAACATGGACAGGAACACTGCAAACTGCATTGACTCTCATGTGAGCAGGAGAAACCGAGGACACTATTAAAAATATGCCTATCTGTGAAATCTATCCAGGCTCTATCAGATATAAGATAACATAGTTTATCTTCCAAAATATGGATTTTGGAAGATCAGATCTATAAAGCCTTTGGTACCCATACTTTTTAGAAAGCTTTAGCAAGGACATAAAGCCTTTAGATGGGGCATGCAAGACTCAGTGTCAACAATACCTACAGCCTCCCACTGCATGAATCCTCAGTTCTGCAGTGCAGATAGGAGATGCTGCCCTTCCCTCATATGGTCATTGAATAGTGAGTGCTAAGAAGGAGTATCTGAGGTTCAAACACCTTTGTTCAGGAAGATGTTTTGCACCAGCAAGTGACTGTGAAATCCCAGGGACTACCCATGGGTGAATTCAGATGGTACGATCTCACTTTTATCACATCTGATAACAAAAAATACCAGTCAGAGTGTGAACCTTAAGAAAGGAAAAGCACTGCAGAGATGAGAGGATACACTACAAGAGAAGCAGAATACAAGGGGATCGGTCTTTCCCAACAGTTTGAAAATTTCCAGATTAAAATAATTATCTTTATAGTTTTTTCCGCAGAAACAGCTGTGGCTTTTACCAGGACTCTGCACTTCATCAAGTGGAATTAGGATGGATCCACCCCACATAACACACCACATCTTCAAGGACCAGTCTCTGCTGGGAGAGACATGGCCAGGAAAGAACGGAGAATTTCTTGCTAGGGCAGGCTGAAAGGGGCTGTTCCTATGGATGCACAGAAAAAAAGACAGCTATACAAAAGCTGAGACATAGTATGGAGAAATTTTCATTTAAAACCTCTACCTTCCAGAGAACAAAATGGGCAGATGCTGCTACAGACCAGTTCAAACATTCCTACGGAAATAAGTCAGAAAACAGAGACCAATGGCTTCCACAGGCAGGATGGATGAATAAATATGCACAAGAGAGGCTAGAAACATGCAGTGATGGAGAAAACAGGTAGGTGTTTGGAATACCACAGTTTTTGAAGGGACAGCTGCTCAAAGTTATGCTCAGCATGACATGGCTCTGTGAGAATTCATTTCACCCTGAGGAGGTCAGGATTGTGGGAGCTGCAGCTGTGCAGTGCCTGTCTGGTCTCCTGGCATGATGCAAGAGAAAAAGGTCCCTAAAGAAGGGATCCACTTACACTTGCTGAGTGAGAAGTCACCTAAACTGAAGTGCAGGAGAAAAACATGGAGTCAAAACCTCCAGTGAACAAAGGGGCTTGAAGCTGTATCTACATAGCCTGTCTAACTTGAAGGCAGGGAGAGAGGAAATGAAAAAAGTGCAAGGTGCATTTATAATAATTTCTGCTTATGCTATCCATCCATGGTTTGGGAGCCTTGCGAGTTGAGACTCTGCCTTACCTGAAACAGAGACATTTCTGTGGGAGGGTGACACTTCCAGGGGTATGTGTCACGAGCTTTTCAAAGAACAGTTCTGGCTCTACAGTTACATGGATCTTGGAGGGGGCATTATAATCTCAGGTTATTGTATCAAACAAAGAGGATGTAAGAAAGCAACATCTCAGACTTGTCTGGAAAATGACAGAGAAAGGATGCAGACAAATACTTCAAACTTCCTCTGTGTGTGCTAAAAGGAATTTGGGAACAAACTAAGAGTTTGGGTTACACTTTAGTGACACATGGTATGGGGGAATAAATAAAAGTCAAAGACAGGAAAAGAAAGGAAGACCTTGCTTGTTTTTGTTAGTTCTGTAGAAATACTTTCGTATTTTGTTCATATCCTCTTTACTGCTTCAGCTATGATCATTTAAGAAAACATTCTATGAAAATTACTAATACTGACTGACAAATAAAAAATAAATTCTTTGGAGTCAGTTCCATGATTTTATGCTGTCTCCTGAATTCGAAAGTTTCCTACAAAAGTGTGATTGCTATTCTTTCTCCAGAAAGAAAATCTAGCCGCTGATGTAACTGAGACTGTGCTACTCGATAAGTCTGTGCTACTGGGTAAGGGTGCAGCTGCTGGTGGTGTAAGATGTGTGAAAAGATGTACAAATGAAAACCTGGAGCATTATTTACAACAGATGTGGTGGCAACAGCAGCTTTTTAAAATCAGTATAAAGAATAGATATAAGGACAAGTAGTGAAAGCTTGGATCAATCATAATTCCACCCAGAGTTTCTGTTCATTATCTACCAGCCAACTACCACCTATTCCTTTCTGTCTAACTAAAGGTGACCTCTTAAACAGGTTTCTTGCTGCTATGTTTGCATACACTTCCACAAGATAAAGTACTGCAGTAAAAAAGGCATATTGTCCTAAATGCACTATATAGATTGAAATGCCTCTGTTTGCGTGTAAGTGGCGAAAATAAATCAGAGTAATATCTAGACAAAGCTACACTTTGATATATGAAGAATGCTCATGGCTACATGTTTATAGTATGATTAAGTCTAGAATGCCAGCCAAGAAAAATGCATTTTGCAGGTGGGCCTAAATATTTACACTGTTGCAATTTTTAACTAACATGCCTATTTCCATCACAGGGCAGCTTCATGACCATAAATACCAAAACCCATTGTCAGTGTAAGTCATCCATTAAAAACCAGGTTTTTTAAGTGGTATAGACAGTTTAAAAGAGCTTTACTTACCCCAGACAAGGACAATGTATCTCAGCGGAATGAAATACAGGATGACAGTGAACACAGAGAGGGCAACAATTGCCAGCCAGCTCAGGAATGGGACAGTCCAGTTGAATGTACTAAAGAAAAATTAACAAAAGTCAGAACTGAGGTCAGCCAACAGAGCCAATAAAAGAGCAAATAATGAGCAGGACAGTGGGAAAAGTGCCAGTTTCCACCAGGGAGAACAAACTGAGTCTACAAATGAATGCATGGATGCATTTGTCATTCATCAGGGAGAGCCTAGGCTTGGATCCACTGTCAATGGAAAAGAAAGGAGGTCTTGGCTTTGCCCACTTGCCTGCTGAATTTTGCCTCTCCTGGCTCAGCAGCGCACATCTCCAGGTGAACCACTGCTCTGCTTTTTGGAAATCTCAGTGCTTAACCCCAGTTTCAGCATCAGGCAAAACCCACAGAGCTCCTTTCTCCCCAAATGTACTCAGGCAGACTACATTCCCTTCTCAACACCATGGTAGAGTAGGATACAATAGCTGGAAAAGTACTGCTAAGGCTTTCTTATTTCAGCTCCTCCCTGTTCAACTGTAAGGACAGCATAAGCAGTTCAAGGCTGAGCAGGAACTTTCCCCTCTGTCAGAGATATAGGTGCACTCCTCAACCAGGTGCCTTCCTGTTTTGAGGGAAAAGGAAAAGGCAAGTGCATGGCTATGCAAAACTGGAAACTCATCCATGTGCTTAAGAAGGAGAGGGCTAGGGAAAAAAAAAGGAGGTGATAGAACAGTCAGTCATGAAGACAGGGATAATGCAACAGCAGTGGTTGAAGGAAGAAATAAAATCCCTTTGGGTGTCAAAAAAAAAAAAAAAAACCCAAACCAAAACAACCAAAACCAAAACCCAACAAACCTAAAATAAGTAAAGGTTATTTATCTATGAATAAAAGAAGAGAATTTCTGGGATCCCATCAGAGTTTCAGCGCATTACCTTTCCAAAAAAAGTCACAGATAAAAACATCCTCACTAAGGGTCCCAGACTCTATTCTCTGATAAAACTCTGCTGGTCACCACATTCTGCAAAAGTTGAGGTGTGAGGAAGGGAAAGTTAATGGATCTTGAAACAGGGTGCTGTAGCTCTTCAACCCCTGTGTTCAGTGAAGAGACAAAGACCAGATGATAATTTTATACATATGTCCCATAGGAATGTTGGTTAAGGGGAGCGTGGCTCACTGGATTTGTTCCATGAAGGCACCACTGTGTCAGAAGTGTTGCATGACATTTATCCAGAAGGAATATGTGGCTTTGGCTCTAAATAGTCTCATGATACTCTTTAAAGTATTACTACTAACTACGTTCTCAATCAATGTGATTACATTATTTTGGCTTCTCTAGATGAATAATTGCAATTATCTGAATTGCAAGCCATATTTTTCATAATGAGCTCTGGCTCTCTGTGTTTATTTGTCTTCTTTTTTTCCCTGCCAATTTTGACATGTCTCCACTAACATTATGTTAGTGTTACTTAGTGTAGGATCCCTCCCTTTATCCTCAGGGGACACCTGCTCTTTTCTCCTTCTCTGTATGCATTTGGGATGAACAGAAGGTTGAGGGTCTGCTCGTGTTCCTGTGACTCGGCTTTGTGCAACGGATCACAGACACACCATGATGTGTGGGAGCACTGGCTCCTCACTCAGCAAGCCTCCTTATGCGCTGTGTTAACACAGCATTCAAGACAGGTTTCCCATTATAGTTTTAGGAGCAAATTACAAAGATTTATAGACTCAGTCAGTTTACAAAATTCTGTAGCTCTCATCTGGTATATAACAGAACAAGCCCTACCTCCAAAATGCACAATTAGAACTACTTAATCATCAAGACAACTTCCATGAACAGCCTTTTGATAAAGGACTTTTTTCAGAGATTGGCTCATTTTTCTAACTGGAGAACTTGTGTGATACAATATGCTTGCACCTGCCTCTCCTGCTGTGAACACAGCCTGCAAGGAATTGTCCCTATGGGAACACTTTCCCAGGCTGTCCTATTAGAGACTTTACTCTTAAATGCAAAAATGGCAATCTCCTTTTCATCAAGACAGAACAGGACAGCATTAGAGATGATCCTCAGGATTCCTGCAGACTGACCTCCATCCAAGGCATAGGTTCACTAAAATTCACTTCTAAAAGTGAATTGGGTAGTGGTGAGATGCTTTTGGCTTTTGAGGTGCAGAAAACCAAGTCAATCCTCTCCATGCTTTGCAGCTGACAGCTGGAAAGTGTCTTTCTGGAACCTGTCTGACCTTAAGTAATAAACCTTGTGTTGCTCTTCACTCATCATGCCAGAAATACACCAAACTTCCTGCAAATCTCTGAACCTCTCTTTCTTATTGTTTAGATCTGTTGGCAATTTTTATATATCATGTATTAGGTGTTACAGATTATGAATACTCTAAAGGAAAGGTTTTGCTGACTTATAAATACAACTTCCAGTGAGTGAACATACATACATCCTTAGAATATGAAACCCCTATTCAGTTCTGCTTATTTCCTTTATCAAAGCTGCATTTTTTATTATCAGTTTTAAATAACTACCTCACAACAATATTTTCTTTCTGTTTTATTTAAAAACCTTAGTTCTGATTTTTGTCCCAATTAATATAATTATATAAATTCCAGAATTAATATGACAGGATTTCCACTGACTGAGGGCCTCCATAAGGCAAAGTAAATACAGATGGGTTTGAACAATGGCTCATCCAAAACTGGACTCCTTTCAAATAAGTAAATAAAAGTCTAACATTTTGTACCTCTGCATGGAAAATATGTTAAAGAATATTGGAGAGCAATCCAGCACCCGTGCCAGCACTTACTTCTTGATCCTTTCGCCAAAGGAAGCGATTTCATCAAGGATATTCTGGACAGTGACACACACCTCCTGGATGGCATAAAGTCTATTCATAAATCCTTTTTTTTCACTGTCCTAAATACATAAACAAAAAGGATTAGTTGAGTAAAAGAATTTCCGACTGTAGGAAAAGGATTGTGTAGCCATCAGTTAAGTTTCAAATGTCCCTGTGTTACAGATTCATGTAAAAGGAATTGGTAAAACCTAGCAATAAAAAAATGATTCCTTGTCCTGCAAACAGTGCTTATTGCAGTATGTATGGCTTGGTATAGAAGCTGAGCTCCACACAATTTTGTTTGTCACTGCATTGGTTTCTAAACACATATTTGAATAAGCCAGGTCTCTAGGTTTCAAACATGCTGAAGGCGCCAACCTTGTATGTTGTGTGCTCTTTCAAGCGGTAAGAGTCATAAGGTGGAATAAAGACTGTTGAAATGTTGGTTTTTGAGCTGATATAGGCAGAGGAAAATAAACACTTCCGGTGGAAGGCACAGTGCAAGAAACCAGAAGAACTCAGCTCCTATAGGGACTTGTTCTTTTTCCCCCAAATATCTATCTCTAAAGCCAGACAGGTCTGCAGCATCAAATCCAGTAATAATGCTGTGTTAGATGGGATTAAAATGAAGTATCACCATGGAAAAAAAATAGCTACTCTTCATTTTTTACAGACTACGGATAAGTCAAAAGGTGATGTTCAGCATTTCCAATGGGTTGATGCCGTATTACACTATCTAGTTTGAATGTGATTGTTGTTTTCTGAAAATAAGAAATGGAAAGAAAATTTTTTACTCTTAGGAAAGTATTTCATTAGAAGTTCAACTTCTTGTTATCACAAACCACATGACACAATAGCCTCTGTCATTGACTCCAAAGTCCAGCATCTAAGAAATGTATGTTACATTTAATTTTTTTTTTCTTCCCCTGATGCATAACTAGCAGACAGTATATTTGTTCACTCATTTTGTTGACATTTTTTGCTGCCTTATAAATTAGATTGGAAGAAAACATCATTTTTCATTTAATCATTTCAACAACACTGGTTCTGCAACGGTGTTGTCAAGATTACCTGTGAAGATGTTTGAAAGCATTTAGTTAGAGAACACAGTTTATCTAAAAAACAACCATGAGAAAAGCAGAGATGGAAAAATAACTTTCAGTGATTAAGTGTAATTTATAAACCAAGCACTTCAGACAAAGCAAAACGACCAGTCTTCCAGAATGTGAAAGACCTTATATTCTCACATAAGATTAATAATTATTATATCACAAAGAAATATTTTTGTTTTCTGAGAATGACCATAATGGATCAGAACCAGTGATATCAACTACATCCAGCGCTGCACAGCAACACAGAGTCATTTATGTAAGTTATTTCCTTAATATTTATGGCATTCTTGAAGCTTTTGCAATGACACCATTATTCTCCTCAGGTATACAGCTTCTGAAGACATGTATCATATATCCAGCATGCTTCATTTGTCATCAGGAAATAGGCACCTGCTCTATTCTTTCATGTAAAACACATACTTCCAGTATAATGTTTTCTTGTACAGCAGAAGTGAACAATAAGCCATACAGAAATAACAGGTATTTTTCTCCTTTCTAAATATGAATAACCTTTGCCTCTTCAATTTTGTTTAAGAGATTCTGCCCTCTATGTAAAGCTATTTTTGATTTATAATTAACTTGCATGAGAAAAGAATCATGACACTGTAACAAAACCAGTACCCTTTGTGGCATATCCAGAACTCAACTGGAGTTACATTCAAAGGTCCCGAGGCTGTTTTAATTTACAAATATCTTACAAGATAAATTTGTACCTTTATTCATGCCATGATTTAGGAAAGGCACTTTCCAACTTAGTGCTCCCACTGAGACTTTCCAAATCCTGCTGCTGCTCGCTCACTCCCTCTCCCTCCCCACCCCTTGTGGTGGGCTGGAGAGGGGAATTGGAGGCACAAAAGATCACAGCTGAGATAAAAACAATTTACTGGGAACAGCAGTGAGGTAAGGAAATGAACAATAACAGCGACAACACTAAAACAAAAGAGAGAGAGTGATTCACGTGCAAAATGCTCACTGCAGAGCTTGACTGACCGCAGCCACACCACCCTGATGGCTCGGAGACAGTGCCACACTTACTCAACCAGAAAGAATCCCCTCCCCAGAAGAGAGCCCCTTTCCCCTGCCCCCAACAATGATGTGAGGTGGTATAGAATAACCTCCAGGTCCCAGCCATGTCCCCTCCTGGCTACTGTAAAAATTCCTTCTGTTCTAGCTGGAACCAGGACAATTCAAAAATACAGCAGTTTTAGATCATTTCCCACAAAAACCCTAAAGACAGAATGAGACAGAGTAAGGCTCACTATTTCCAAACCACTGCACCTTCTGAGCTTAAAGGAAATTTGTTGACATACTCTGAGGCAGGATTAGACAAAACAGCACAGGAAAGAGGAAGCGGTCAGCAGGATCATGGTTCATCTATTAAACATGTGGGTTAAACTATTCCCACATGTCCCACAACTATTAACTGGTTTTTATTTCCTGCTCCAAATATTCGTGTAAAAAATAAGCTGGCCTAAGGAAAAACTGCACTTATTTTCTTCCAGCAAGATGCCGTATTATCAAATACAATACATGAGCTACCTAGAGTAAAACAAGGTTCATAATAATTTTTCAAACACTACTGGCCTTTCCTTTCCAGAGAAAGATGGCATGAGATACTGGAGGAGATTGCTGGCTTGAAACATTTCAGGTGCATGTGTGGGAAAAGCGGCAAGACAAGTCTTGCCCCGGTGAGGCAGTGCGTTGCTCCATCCACCCCACCCCCTAGAGCCTGTATCCCAGCCCCCAGTGGCACAGCAGAGGCAATGTTCCATACCTGCCCCAGGAGCCCCCAACCCAGGCCCAGAGTGGCTATCAGAACAGATGTCTCACCTGGGGGAAGAGCCCAGGCAAGCCAAAGGGCAGTCAAGCCAGAGCATGAGGCAAGCACGTCTTGACCACTGGAACCAGCAGTGGCAGTCATACTTGTTTTTTCTATATCTCTTCTCTCTTTTGCTTTGTTCTTTTTCTTCCAATTCTTTCTTCTTGAAGTCTAAGCAACTTAAAAGCAGGTGGGTTGGAGTTTGTTAAGTTGGATGGACTTGGAGCTTCCTAAGTTAATGCTTTGTGAAATGTTCTGTGTTGACTGAATGTTGCTTTAAACTTTTCCCAAAGTTCCCTGTTTTTCTGACGGTTACCAGTAAAGTTTTTGTTGTTTTGACTCTTGAGGTGTCTGTATTTCTCCTTTGCATCTAACTCTGGGTAAAAGAGAAAAACCAATCTGTAAGCCCCTTTAAGAGACTTGGCAAGTGAGTTCTGGGACCTTAAAGATGGGCCGTGACTGGAATCAATTTCATCACTTGCATGACTACAACTGCCAACTTTCTGGATGAAACCGTCATTTAAATAGCAGATAAAATTTATAACACAAAGCTAACAAAGCTTAATACAAAGCTTTATTACTATTTCATTTGTGTGATTTATTTGTTTGCAGTAGGCTTAAGGTATCTGAAAAGTAAGAGATGGTTTTGAGCACAAACTGTGAAAGCAGAGTCAAATTGATGTTGATAGTCTGACCTGAATTTAAAAAAGGGAATGAACCCAAAGTAAAGACTGAGACAATGTCCTCCTCTCTTTCACAGCAAATTGTAGATTAAAGATTGATATACTGCTTGGTGAGTAGCAATACTTAACATTTACATACTGATTTTCAGCCAGAACTGTATTTTCCATTTTGTGAAACTAAAGCAGAAAAAGTAAATGAGTGGCTCTAGACTGTGTCAAGCTAACTTACACGAATCCCTAAATAAAATCCATGTTGTGTGAACCTTTTTATTCAGCAGACTGTGCTTCCAACCCCATGACAAAACAGGGTGATTCAGGAATGGATTGTATCTATAACGCCAAACCTCTCCCACCAAGTGAAAGTGCATTTACAACCCAAACATTTCAAATGACCAGGATACCAGGAGAAATAAATAAGCCAGACTCAAAAGTAAATTGGTAAAGGTAATGGGTTTAAACCTGAAAAGAAAAAAGAGTTTTAAATACATAGAGTAAAACTCTGAACATTTTATGGTGGGTAACGGTCCTATTAGGAACTTCTAATCTGGAGAGAAAGGCACAGATCACAAAAACAACATGAAAGGAGAGTTCTGAGAATAGATGCAAATTTTGAAATTTTTCAAGATGCTGCCTGGGAAAAGACTCCAGACGGATCTTCCAAAAACAACCCTCATTGCCCAAGCTGGTATGATAGAGCACCTCTGCACACACCACAGCAACCAAGGCAAAGCCAGATTAACTTGTGATGGGCACAAAGAGCAGATACAAAGTCAGCACTGGGGTGCCATCAGTGCTATGGTGTTGTCACTTGGCCATTAGAAGACACATGAACTCTTCTTTGCTTGTGTCATACTGGATTACCTGTTTTAACGCCTCAATAAAAGGACTTTACAGTGGCTCCTGTACTCTGGGTTAGATGCAGAGGAGAAATACCAAACATATTCTCAAGAGGCCAAAACAAGACAAAAGTTTACTGGCAAACCTTAGAAAAATCAGAGAACTTCAAGAGAAGATTTAGTACAACATCCAATCAATATAAAGCACTTGGGCATTAACTTGGCTCATCCAACTTAGTAAACTTTAAACTTGTTTGATATTAAGTTACTTAAAATGTTCCAAGAAGAGAGAGTTAGAAGAAGAAAGCGAGAAAGACAGAAACTACATAGAAAAGCACACATATAGCTCTCAGCTCCTGGGTTCCAACCATGCTCAGACAGAAACTCCAAGAACAGGTAGGGTGGAGACATATGCTGACCTCCTGCTTGGCCTTAAATACCCCTTGGCCTTCATTGGCCCTTCTCCCAGGAGGGTCATTTGGCTGGTCACCTGGCCACTCTGGAGCTGGCTTGGGGTAGAGTGGAGCCCTGGCTCTGGTGTGCCATGGTTGGCAGCTCTGGCAGGCCGGGATACTGGCTCTAAGGGTGGAGGTGTGGGGCAGCTCACTGCCTCACCAGGGCAAGGCCTGATCCCTTCCCCTACACAGGTATCCCAAAACATCTCAAACATCAACCCTTCCAGGCTCTGTCACCTGTGGCCACAAAAGCAAAAGTGTAGCCCTGCTGCTATCAGTAACAAATCCCTCTAATCAACCCCTAACTTTTAGTAACAAGCCAAAAAATCTCTATTACTTAAACAGAAGAATACTACTTCTGTGAGAAAATTCTTCAGATTATTTCAACTAGTAACTAGTGCCCAAAGTAGAGTCCATAAATAGGCACATACATCATCCCTCAGCAGGACACTCAGCTAAACACAGGGCTCTAACACAGTGGTAGATTTCCCTCTGCGGACTGATGAAACAGACCCAGAAGTAGTTGGTGGTAAATGCCTTAGTCCTTTACTAGCAGGAGTCATTAGTACTTCCCAGAAAAGCAGGCAGACATAGACTGTGAAATACTGACTTATGGTCTGGCCACTGCTCAAAACCCCACCTCAGTAATTACCTTCCAAACACTAACCATGGCTTTCTGTGAAGCCCACCAAGAAGAAGACAGTAAGCTAACACTATTCAAGCTCTGGAGGCATTTGATCTCCTTGAAGTCTTCTGGATCTCTATCAAAAGGCCTCAGATCCGGTGATGGATACCCATTTTTACTTTATTGAATTCTCAGGTAAATGGAAAGAGGACAGACAACCATTATGATACTGTTATCTTAAAGCTGACAGTGGAAGTAGATCTTGAGGTAAAGCTGAATGGTCCACAGGATCTGGAAAGCTGCACGATGTGGCCTGAGACTGACCTCCTCATTACATCCTATAATGAACTGAGAGAGTCAGGTTATTCTAACTGTTCTTCTCCCTTGCAAGGCTATCACTCATGGAACAGCACAACCACATTATTCATCCCAATTCTTAAACTGAAAAAGCATGGGAAGACTCTTGGAGACATCAAAACTTTCGAGTGGGACCTTAATGGCACAGGAGTTTCCACCATTTAAGGAAGCCAGATTGTAACTCTTGAGACTGGTAACTCTTGAGACTTTCAGTTATTTTAAATAGTGACAGATAGCCTGTCCAGCAGACAGGTACCTGCTGTTCTCTCCTCAGCATGAACAAACTAGAAAACCTGTTTGGTACTCCTTCCACCCTGAAAAGAAACAGCAGGAGCAGGCTTCCTTCAAGCACTGGCACCATTTCACCTCAAACATTGAATCCCTGGGTTACACAGATGAGCTTTTAAACTCTGGGCTTCAATTTTGCCCCTATTGCTGGGCACCACACCTTCAGTGACTGCAGTTTTCAAACACTATCAGATGTTTACAAATGCTCAACATGCCATCTTTAAAATCTACACGCTAACACGTGTCTTTACACGTGCATGGTGATGAGATCTGAAAATAACTGCTCATGCCTAAATGGAAATCAGGCTGAGGATTTTAAAATATGGAGAAAACCACCTAATAATGAAGAGTAGGGTTTTACAGAGAGAAATTGTATTTGTGGTCATGATTATTAAAGAAAGAAGCAATAAACTGTCATTGCCTAGTAAGATCCCATATTTAAAACAGAAGACAGTAGGCACAACAGAAACTATATAAACACGTGGAGGAAAACACTAAAGACTCGGTAAAGAACTGTTAAAGAGACACTTGTTTCACCACTGCCCAGCCCTTGGAAAGATCTGCAGTTGAAGACCTGGTGTAATAATGGGCCATGATCATCCATTGATAATGGGCTGTCCTTGATGGTGGCAATGAATGTGCCCTGCCATTAACGGTGAATGACCTGCAGGGACAGCTTACTGGGTATATCAGGTATCATTGGAATATCCTCTGAATACCCTGTCCATGGTCCCAAGCTGGAGTGAAACTGGCCAGTCCCTGCAATAAAGCACCATTTAGCCTCTACACAAGGAATGCACAGCAAGTCTGACAGAGCTCTCCCCACAGAGAGGCAAAGGAAGAAGGATCTTCACAGGATGCCACAGATTCTTGGGGGTGATTACCTTTCTTGCTTTCTGTAATTCTTCGCTTTTTCCTATTTTTCTGTTTTCTTTCGTGCCCTCTTCTTTGATAGTGAGTAAATGTGCATTAACATTTAGATTACCAACATTTGACCTCCTTTGTGTCTTAATCTCACTCTGGGTATATTTGAATCCCGCCCCTCTCCATGCTTGCATTTTAGGACTCATTTCCAGATTGGGATAGACTCACTGTTTATGAAGTCACCACACCTGTCAGCATGAACAACCTGCTCTTAGCAGGGGGGTTGGACTAGATGTCTCCAGAGGTCCCTTCCAACCCTAAGAATTCTGTGATTCTGTGTGAATATTACAACAATCTGTTCTTCCTCAAACATTCACTGAGAGTTGATAAAAATAATTTTGAACCTTCTGTGACTTTTTGGCAGTACCACCTATGTAATGAATTAAGATTTTTTTCATAGACTGCTGCAGTGCTAGAAGATAAATACAAAATTGGAGGAGGAAAAAGTCAAGAGCTACAGGAATAATTCTAAAGAAAAAGAAGATACTGCAAGCTTTCCACAGAGTAAAGAAATAACACTGTAACGGCAATTATGTAAATTATGTTAAAATTGAGATTTTTTTACTAGTGCACTTTGTTTTCTCATTCTCCCTATCGCATTCCACAGTGTTGCCCAGTGCTTTTAAAACATGTTCCTTCCTGATCTCTCCTTCACTGCACATTTGAACACTGTAAAGACAGCACTCCAGACAAAAGACAGAAAGATGGAGGCAACAGACCAGTTTATAGAGCACTGGGCCATTTCACCAAAGGGCCATCTAGTGGGGAGAAACAAAAAATTAAATTTTCCTTGCATGATACCTTTTCGACTAACGCTAAACCTGAGGTGCTCATTTCATACATATTCTAAGCAAATATATTACTTGAAAAGGGTGGAAGCTTGCTTGTTCATGGTGATAGATTCAGGAGCAAAAAGACAACAATGCCAAATTTTGCCATGCCTTTCTTGGCCTTATTTTGGAAGAAAAATCATGGAACTAAGCTGCTGTAGGGTTAAGCATTGGGGTGATTACAATAGACACAAATGAATCTGCTTTAGGTTAATTTTTCAAATACCTGAAATTCTTCTTTTGGATGCCTTTTCCTATGCTTAAAGAAGGGAAGAGAGAATATCTTACTTTACCTGAGCTGGAACAAGACTGGAGCTTGACAGTGATCTTACTAATACTCCTTTCGTACCCAGCCACATCAATGTAACCCAACAGAGGCTAACACAGAAATCTTCGTATATTGTGCATCAGCTGTTTGCAATAGTGAATTTAGTCAGAATTCAGTCCTGGTATTCTACTAAAGAACAAACTTTGGCCATGATTTTACAGTTGAATTCGTAAATTCAAGTGGTTCTATTGTTTACCCTATGCTGAATGCAAAACTGCAATTAATAAGGTGCTCATTAATGCAGCTCTTCAAATTCTGTTACACAAATGTGAGGGATGACAGACACAAAAGTTAAATCTCAAGGGTCTAATAATCCTCAAAACGTAAGGAAAAAGCCTGCTAGTTTTTTTGGAAAGAGTGATTTTAAATAAGAAGAACCTTGATATGCAAGAGCCTGGAAGAACAGTGGAATGAAAACAAGACATACCAGCTAGTATAAAATTTCTGCATGCAGGTAGGCATGAAAGAGACAGAGAAACCAGAAAAGGAATGCTGAAAGGCTGAGCTTAGCAAAACATCTGAATTGTTGAGATGCTTATCTAAATCACACACATTTTTGTTGTCCCCTCATCATCAACAAGAGGCTCATCAAAATAATACAGTACTCCGTTTTGAAAGTTAAAACTAACCTGAACATTTATCTCTCATAAATGCCTATACAGCTGTCACTAATTGATATGCAGGGATTTGATATGCGGCAGTACTGCTGGAGTTAGCCATTTAAAATTTCAGTTACAGTTCTGAAATACATTTTCTTGAATGGAGCAGAAGTAAAAGTTAATTTGATATTTTAGCGTATGTAGAATGTAATTTTCATTTTCTCACTGCAAATATTACAATGATAACCACGCTTTTGCACAAAGGACAAGACTGGCTATTGAAGATTGCCTCCACACTGAGCTAGGACACTTCTCTCTGCACCAAACTCTGCATTTAGCTTTAGATTTACTGTCTCTGGGAGTTTTCCAGTCCTGTGTTGACAGGATATTGTGATCTTAGAACCCTTAATGAGTCATGCACCTAAACAACCAGCTCTATTGTTTCTCTCTCAGAGTCCCTACTGTTAGCAACATCTTTAGATCAAACACAGAAAAAAATAATTTCGTGCTTCAAAATTCATGTAATCATACCTTGGACTGCTAATGTTTTCAGTTCACAGAAATCACAAGAGATTCCTTCCCCTGAAATTTCCTTACCCAAACTAGCACAGATAGATTTGGTATGAAATTGCCTGGGCCTGGTCAAGCAGACCGCTGAGCACAGGACTACAGAAATGTCTTTACTGCTGGTATTTGCTGCCCAAACAGTGCTCCTTTGGAATAACTAATCCAAACTTTTTAACGTCTGTTTCAGATTTCAGTGATTTAACTCGATGGCAAGTTGCTATGGGAAAAGACAAACAAAACCATTTTCTTGGGGACACTATTTGTAAAGAGCAACTGCACAGAGAGACAAAATCGTTAGTGGCTACATGTTGCTTCCATATCCTGAAGTCAAGACCGCCTATACCCGTTGAAGAAAAAACCCTAAAATCTTAAACAATTGATTGCTGTCAAGAGATCAATCAATAGGAACATGATCTGGAAAAGAAAAACATTACACTTTAGCTCAGCTAAACCAGCAAGGGTAGATTATCTGAAATACTTAATTCTAAACATGAACCTATAGCAATGAAGATGAAAACAGTAGCACGTGAGATCTGGTTGGCATTCTTTGTATGAGTTGAATGTTTAAAGGAAGTCATCTTGAAAGCACCTTGGGATTGAAAAGGATCGTCAAAAGAACCATGAACACTCAAAATCAAAAAGAACAATTCCATGATCATGATCACTGGCTCTGTTACTTTAGCTCAGAAAAAATCCTCACAATGTCTAGAGCAGGAAAGATTATGTGATGTTCCAAAGTGGTGGATATATAAATACACATTTCAAACAACAGGTACAGTTATCCAGGGAATCTATCAAATTAGTAAACTGAAGAAAGAAAGAAAACAAGTCATTCAAACCTACTTCTGTTTTACATAATCCACCTGGATAAACGTTCAAACTCTGCTTTTGGAAAATTACATAGTGTAGAAAAATAGTTTGGCATTTGAGGCAAAGTAGTATAAAATGGAAGAAAACAGCAGCATCTAGAAAATAACCCTGCATATATTCTGGTGGTACAATGGGCAAGGAATAATGAGTGAATCAAGAATGCTAGAGTCTTTTTTGAGAAAATCTTGAGAAAAGCCTGAAAAGGCTCTACTGCCCATTTTCTGTCTATGCTTACTTCACTGAAATCAGAAAAAAAAGCTGCAAAACCAACCAAAAAACCCAAAACCAACCCAGCCCCCCAAAACCCAACAAAAAAATCCAACCCAATCCAACCCAACCCAACCCAACAAACCCCACAAAACCACAAAAAGCACCCCCCATCCCCAATAAACACACAAAAAGACACAAAAAAGGAAAAAACTGAACCACAAACCAAATCCCAACCCTTTTAACTTATTAGGAATTACAGAAATTTTGGAAAAGATCTAAATCTGAGCCATCTAGTAAAGACGGGGTGGTATCGTGAATATGCAAAAATCACAACAAAAGGTAATCTGTAACAATGTTATTTTAATGTTTGCCCACTACAATAGTCTGTTCTACATTAATTCTAAATATGGTTCAGCATGCTAATTTCTCTGAATTAAAAAAGCACATATTTATGTTGGACCACAGTAAATCACACTCTGAGTGAAAACTGCGAGACGTGCACACATTCTGGTGATGTACTGCAGACTACAACATCAGAAAGAAAAAGAGTAGCTCAAAGGCATTTATTTACTCAAATGTCTATTTTTCTTTCCAGAAAAACAACTCTTTCTAGCTTAGGGAAAGGCTTTGACTGTGAACTGCGTGTACATATCCATTACTTTACAATAACAGATGTAGAAAAAGCTCCCAGCTTATCTTCAGTCACTCTAAGTGAATTTCCTTCTAGAATTGAATAATAAGACTTGCTTACTTGAACTAATAATGAATGGAGATGCTTTAGAAGGAAGAAGGAAACATTAGCAAAATGTTGTTAAAAGAGCATACAAAATCCAGATGATTACTGCAATGTTGGAATGACAGTTGAAAAAATAAATGTCAGGAAATACAAACATTTGTTGTTCTTCAGGAATGACTAACTCTGCCACTGAGCACTCCTGACTCAGGAAGCATACTGGGTCACAGATGATACTATTTATACTAAATCTTGCAACTAAAGAAGAAAAAAAACCCAGCTGAGAAATACCTAATATACTGAAGATAAAAAGCAAGCATTCAACAGAATTTATCTGCTTTCCTAAAGAATCAAATAAACAAAGTACTTTAACCAGTCACCAGGTGATGTGCACTTCCCCAATTTACCTTTTTTCCCATCCACTCCTAACTTGTATACTGCCTATTTAAAAACTTTAAAGTACCAAGATCAACAGACACACAAATGCCAGATGAGGAGGGCTGGGAAACCTGCAGCTGTCAGCAAACTAACAAATCGCTGCTGTTTAACAATTCAGAGTGGATATTGGACACTAAGCAAATAAATGAATTAGACAGACTCTAGAATAAGCAAAAAGGGGCACCTAACAGCAGTTAGCCTGAAAAGCTGCAAAAGAGTTGGCATTCAACCCATGATACATCCCTGCTCAAAGGGGATGCTTTTGAACACAGAATTATTTTCAGGAGAGAAAACAGGAAATTGTAAAGAGAATTGAAGACCATCTCTCCCTCCCTAAATTCCTCATCCTTTTGCATCATTTTCACGACTGCCAGAGATACATATAGGATGGCATCAGCTTCAAAAGGTTTGCTGGCACCAGCTGTCCACAGATGCAGGAGCACTGTGCCATCTCCCGCTTCTCCAACTCCACTACTGCTGTCTGATGGCATGTGTTGTATAGTGCATCATCCTTAACAAAGTGCAAACTGTTTAGGATAACCTATTTTATTGACATAGGCCTTTTCAGCAGAGAACACAAACGAGCCCTCCATACTTGAAAAGCTTGCTTCTTCCAAAACTTTAAACTCATTGCTTGTTTTTGTGATACTGAGAAAAGCAACAACCATCAGCCACACTGAAATAATTCAATGACAGTTCTCTTCTTCAACTTTCAGCAGTCTTTGTATTATTTATTGTCTAGTAAATAAAGTTGAAATGCTTTTCAGCCTTGGTTGCCAACTCAGTACCCAGCTGCAGTCCGACAACAGCAGGGAATAAAGCTGCCATTGTAAAATACCTTTTTTTCTCCTTTGGAAATGCTTTCCGTAGATTTCATTATTTCTCCTGGATCTGCACTTTGTCATATCTGGGGCACAGCAATACTAAGTAAACAGGGAGAAGGGATGTGAAATTTTTTATCACAGAAACAACTGGCTAGGAGGTGATACCATATTCAAGCTTTTCCCAAAGAAAACATGGAAGAGAGCAGGTGCCACTCTTCTAGAAAGCTTTGCTATTCTAGTCTGACAGTTTGGGACTAAACATACACACACACTTGAGGTATTTAGACCTTGTGGCACAACAATTATCTGAGAGGCTGTAATAAGAAACTTCACCGGATTAAAGCAGCTTTTTGGAAAGCGGCAGCTTTGTGTGACACTTAGAAATAGCCCGACTGCAACACAGTTCTTTGCTATTAAACACACGGAAGGACGGCTTGCGCACAGCACGGGGTGGATGTGGCCCTGCACAGAAACAGAACAGCCAAGAGCAGAAATGAGCATGTTAAGGTCAAACAGCTATACCAACTTCTCAAAATATTTCCCAGGCTTTCAGACAATGGTGGTGCAGGAGTTTGCACAGTTGTTTGTTCCAAATATCTTTCAATGGCTTTTCCTTCCCTGAGTTTGCCCACTCTTACACTGGACCTACATAAGCTTCAAGAACCCATAGCACTGCCAGTGATTCAAATATTTTCCCCCCAGGTTCCTTCAGAGTTTTTAGGCAAACACCATCCAGTCCTCATAATTTGTTATTACTCATTTTGTTGATTTTTTTCTGTAACTTCTTTTACCAAAGTTTCATTTGAAGCAGACAAAGCCTACGGAAACCTCATCAAAGTCTTCCATAACAAATACATGTGAGAGAAATTATGATTACAGCTTGAACTGAAGGCCCTTGGGTAGGTTGTTTTGAGTTCCTAGTGCCATACACTGAAATTTTCAAATTAGTCATCACAAATTTCTTGAAGCTTTTTAGAATTTTAAAGCAGTCAAATCAACAATGAAAAGGCAAATGATAATTTACATTGTGCTTAAAATAAATGTCAGGCTGTTGCTAAAAGAAAAAGGATATAAAAATAGCTATGCAAAGAGAAAGAAGTAAAAGAGCATATATATACATATATATACGCTGCAGGACTAATGGTAAACTATCCTAAAATTTTGTATTAGAGATGATGTTTAATATATTTATTAATCTAGATCAAAAAGAAGGAAGGTTGAGATGCCCAGTTTGGAGGTGACAGAATTACTTAAAGATGTGATGTCAAACTTCTGAGGAATATAATGAATTTAATTGAATTACTAACAAGAGCAGTTTACTGAGTGCCACTGGATAAGCCTAATAATTTCGGCTAAAGTACAGAATCAAAATTAAACAATAAAAATAATTTTAAAAAAGCAGATTCAGAAAAGCAGACATTATATTTGAAATAATGAAAATAATTGAGGAAAATTAAGACAATGAGCAACAAAAAGTACTAGGACATTTTAATTTACACAAACGATGAATGAATATAATCAAGATACTCAAAATAATGAAGGGTTTAGAGAGAGTAAATTGGGAGTCTTAATTACTCTCATAGGACTGTAGAGAGAAATTTTTCATGAACTCGAAAGGCAGAAATACAGCTGATAAAAAGTAAACTCTTTTTTTTCCATACAATGGAAAACTCACCAGTGGACCTTGCTACCAAAGCAGCATTAACATGAAGAACTTAGTAAAACTGACAGCAGAATTAAATACATACAGCATCATTTTCCTAGTAGGTAGGACAACAACCCATCATTTCACACAAAAATATAACACTTTAGAAATGTCTTCTGGAACTCAAACACAAATTTGAGTCAGAATACAGAGCAAAGCTTACTATGAATATTAAGTATAGACAACATACACATGATGGTCTTAATGATCCCTTCTAACCTAAACTATTCTTTATGATTCTATGAGCTGAAACCTTTCCTGTTTACTATTTGAGGCACTTGAATTTTTGTTAAAACATTTCAGAGCACTAGTAGTAGAACAAGAAATTGGTAGACAGAATTATGGAACTTCTGGTATTTTAGCCAAGAAAAGAAGTACTGAGAAGTACAGTCCACTACTTTCTAAAAAGGATTTTGTACAGATATGAAAAAACCTCAACCATATAGTAAAACCAAATTTTCTATGAACTTTCTGAACAAATAGGGTCACATAAGTGTTTTCCAGCTACAGCACTGATTTCTTTCAGAAGGAAAAAACCTTGCAAATACTACTTTTGGCTAACCATTCTCATCCTATGAGAATAAATGTGCAATTTCATTGTGTAGTATTTTTCTTGTTATGAAAACTGGGACTAAGAGAACGGCATGGCATGCCCATGGCTGCAACATTTATCACTTGCACCAATCCTGATGTCATAACACCTATTTTATGTTTCCTTCCGTTGAACTCTGCCAATCCACACTTTGAAATACATTCATTCTTACTACACAGTTGTACAATAGCATGTGCAAAAACAAACACGTAAGAAGAACTCAGGTGTTCTCGGGGAAGAGAGGAAATCTGAATACCCAAATATCTTCAACCCTATCTCAAACTGAAAATCACATGAGAACACGGGTTTTACATATCAAAATACAGCAGCAGGGAGGGCAGTGGTGGTGGTGGTGTGGGGGTGTTTGGATTTGCTTACTTTTAGTAGATATCTGCTAACGACCAGTCATTACCTCTGTACTGAGCAGTAATTTCTTCCTCCTCCTCCAGAGATATTAGGCTTCACTCTCACTTGGACTCCAAGCTTAGTAGAAGCTGACACTCCTGAGCACACAGCTCCCACTGAGCACCCTACCACACTGCCTTGGTGACAAAATCACACTACCTTTGTTTCGACTTCAATGCTCTCGATTCCTGTGCAGCTGAAAATACTAATGTGATAGCAAATATTAATATAGTGCTACAAGGGAGAGAAAGCAAGAGAATTCACTAAGAAGCCTTACTCAAAACCAGGGGAGCACGGATGTGTGTAATATGCAAAGCAGCTTCCTCCAGTACCTAGAAGACACCCCTGTTGTGTTATGATAATACAAAGGGAATGTAGGGAAAATCCTGTGACTCCTGGAGATAGCACAGCCTGATTGGGCACCCTTCCAGGGCTGTCTTTGAGATTGCTCCCCACCACAGAGAGATGGCTGAAGCTCTTTATTAGTAGTCCTATTGACATTAATATGTAATATTATTAATATTAATAATTAATGACCATCATTAAGACTTTTTTTGTTGTTTGCCCTAGGAAGGGGAGGGGGCACCTGCCAGAGCAGAGCCTGCTGGGTCCCAGCATCCCCCGAGGACGAGTCTACCTCGAAACAGAAAAACAGTTATCTGCTCCAAAGAAGTTGATTCCAGCATCAGAAGGTTTAAGATCTGCTCAGTGGCAAGAGGCTATTAACTATCACACCCTTCTGCACGGTCATGTGTTTCCAACTCCTTTTATATCCCATTTACCTTGCATAAATCCCCTGGCTGATTCCAGTGGCAGAGTTGTGCTGAGCTTCACCCTCCCCACTGTGACTAATCTCACGGAGCAAAACAGAAGGTTTGTTTTTTGTAGCACTGTGTTTTAATTTCATCCATGGCACATTCAATTTTCCTTACAGTTACTACTTTCAATCAACATTTTAAAAACCTCAGACACCACTGAAGATGTTTAAATAAGCACCTAAACCTGTAAAACAACTAAATGCTGCAAAGTGTATGGAGTTTAAGATGGAGATAATTTAGTGTATGTAATCAGGGTTCCAGTTTTCTCCTAGAGCATAAAAGTAGGACAAATTACATGTGTAAAAAAGGAGAGAAAAAGAAGAAAATAAAGCTTTCCAAGCACAAACAATTTTCAGAGTCCTAAGAGCAGGTATTGTGTTTAGTGCATCATACTTCATAACCTTGTGTCAGAGCTCTGGCTATGCTCAAGCCTTGTGTCCTTACATGCTTTGTTAGGATACAACTCTGAACAGTGATATTGAGAGTGACCTGAAGAAAAGTACAGTGCCTCGGTGTTATCAACATCTCCAAAGAGAAAGAACAATGCTTCAGGCAGGTCAAGGTAGTAGAGCAGTGTTGGAGTGCTCCCCATTCTTGACTCACCCCCTCTATCTATGATGGGAAAAGCAATGCGGGATATTTGAAGAGCATGATTTTAAAAGTGTTCTGCTGAAACTAAAGTTTCATCCTTGATGAAATACATCCTTTCTGACTCCCTGGAAGCTATTATAGACATCATCCTTGCAAATTACTTTATTCAAAACGTTAAGGAACATTGAAATGAGAATATAGTGTAGGATGCCAGTGACTGCAGATTCTTCTATTTTAATGGTTTTTTTTAAAGTAATACTATTTTTTCTGGATGTTTTTCATGTTCAGATTATGAAATTTACATTTTATAACTACTCAGATTTGATAATAACAATAATAAAAAAAATCTGGTTTTGTTCTCCATACTTCATCAAACCTGGAGTATTGTTCTACTTTTCCTTGTACTGTAATGCTGACCAGCAGCTTTTAAAAGCCAATGGTATTTCTACAAACTCAATAGTGTCTATCTGCAGTGACACCTTAGGTCTTCATCAAAACACTAATTTTGAATTATAAAATTTGGTGAACTTTCCCTATGTTACTCTCCCAGCAGGCTCCCAAGGAGGGGTTGTGCTGTCCTTCGACCAGATTCAAAGATGCCTTGTCAAACAGCTGTGTTACTAAGGTGTTTCTCACCACATTCTTTTGGGGAGCTTCAACAGGATGCAGTGCTGCTTTTGAATCTGCTAGTTTTTGATTGGACCTTTTTGGCACTATGGTAGTTCCAAAAAGTCTAACTGACATAAGAGGAAAAGACAGCCCCAGACCAAACTGCTGCGGTTTCCTTTCAAAGGCAGCCAGTCTCAAAACCAAAGAAAGTCCAATGTTCAATAAACAGACAACATTTCACTGAGGGGGAAAAAAATCTCTAGCACTTTCAGGGAATGACATTTCTGTATTTATGCATTAAGACTTCAAAATTCAGCATAGAGTTTTTCTTCTAAAAACATCATGGTGTTAAAATACATTTTCTTCTGAATCAATAAATCCTGAGGTAGATCCTGAAAAGGATTATACGATGGAAGAACCACTCGAAACAAATATTCAGAAACAAACTGACTCTTGGTCTATAACATTATATAATGTAATTTCTGATAATATACCTTCAAGCATTCCCTGAACAGACTATAAAATCTTAATCTTTAATACACTATACAGAAACCACAACTGTTACGTAGTGAACCATTCTTCTACCAAAATGCAGGGGTGTGTATTATACTTCAGAAAAACAGCTGAGTAAACTGTTTCTTGATCTGCACTATGCGCAGTGTATTGATCTAAAATATTCAGGCAGCATTTGTTTTTCAAGAGTAGGAAGGAAAGCAGCCCTATGAGTGCAGAAAATACAAAAGAAGACGCTTTGGTGTACATGAACACATGCAAATTTCAAATTCCTTACAAATTAAAAAAAATAATAATCCAGCTACAAATTATCGTCCAATGCAGCAGTCGAGAAGACATCACAAAGAATTTCCACCTACTCTTCTTCTCCTGTTAGTGTTTAAAATTCTAATCAAACAGTAATTGAAGGTCAACAAATGGCTTTTCCATACTTTATTTTGAATTATAGCTAATACCATGCATTAAAGGCATAGCAAGGCACTGGCTAATATGTTGAGGGTAGGAGGAATCATACCATTCTTCTGTGTAAAATACTAAAAAGCACATCTGCTGAGCAATTGACCCAAAATTACTATTTCCAATTGCAAAAAAGTTTTGGATTAGCAATGCTGTTCTGACTTATTCACACTGCTAAAGACTAACAGAAAGGAACACTTTTTCAACAGAGTGCTCTTCTCTCAGGGCTCTCTGTTACTCTAGCATTAGAGTATCTATGACATCACATAAAGGAGTATGTAAAAATCCATTTTGCTTTTCTAAAGCTCTCAGCCTTCAGAACAAAAACAGTTCGCTAGAATAAAATCTGTTTTTCCCATCCTGGACTTTGTTACCTTAGCACCTGAGCAGGCCAATAAATACGAGAAAGAGAAAGGAAATAGGAGAAAGAAGAAAAAAACAATACTTAAATATTTATTAGTAATTTTTCTTATATATTTTCGATACATATTAAAATAATCCATATACATTTCTCAGCTCAAATACTTACAAATAACTTATCTGTAGAATCAAGTAAATCTGTCAGCTGCGCAAGTTTATTTTTCCATGTGCTATCTTGAGATAAGCTAGTCCGTAATATTATAGTTCCACTGACATAATTGTGCATGAATTCTGATCTGATTTAGTATTACATGGTGCAAAAGGTGACACATTTTCTTTAATGTAGACCATTAGAAAAGGAAAGGAATTACCAGTGTATGAAATCTAAGGAGTTTGATTGAAAGACTCTGGGACCTGGGGGTCAACTCAGTGGAAAAGTAACTTGCTCAGCTACCCCAGGCACTAAGCACTGTGACAAGCAAACCTAATACCCCGGTGCATTTACTGAGACAATCAATAAAAACACTGCACTATCAGACTGCTACAGCTGTACATTAACCTATCATGTTACCTCAACTGCTCCTAAACCAGTCAAACATGCATTGGTTGATCATACAGATAACAAAGATACCTCGCTGGTCCTTAAGCCACATTTAATAACAAGTCAGAGTGCTAAAACAACCATTTATTGCTTTTCCATATGTCATAAATCCTAATTTTCCAGTCTATCTAAATTGTATGCTGAAGACTACATTCAAAGAACTACTAAGATGGTGAAGCCAACTGCTCTGAAATTAATGTATGGGAGATTTAAGGTAAACTCTGCACATTCCTACTTGGATCCTCAATCCACACCTGTTATCCTAGCACACCTGCACCCGGGGCTTTCTGGCCTCTCCCTGGTTCCTTGCCTTCTCTTGATGCAGGTCTCAGCATCATCACATGCTTGCTTGCCTAAAGACTGGCAATTCCTGCTCCCTAAGTTGTCTACATTTATTTTTATGTATTATTTCTGCTACTCTTTCTGCCCATTCCAGCTCTAGTTGCTGCAGACTCCTCAACTCAGAGCTGCTCCAATAGGGTTTATGGGTGGGCATCTGGACTCTTGCATGCAGCTCAACAGAAAAGTCAGTAAATCCACACAAAAACCATTGCCCTCCTTGGCACTTAGTCCCAGTGCTTGACCTCTCATGAGTACAGGCAGGAGCAGCCTGGACAAGCTTCTTACCTTTTGAGCTTTTCTAGTAGTTATCAGTAAACACACAGAATTCCTATCACAGAACAAAACAGAAACAGAATGAAGCAGTTGTATACACTATTTGTCCACAAGCTTTACTTATGCTAAATTTGCCTCTTAATCTGCCAGCAGATTACACCTGAGCAGAGGCAGACTCTGCTCTGTACCATGCTGTGATGCGTCCTGGATGCTGCTGCACAATACCAACTTTTTAATTCCATACCACACTGCTCTAGGATGAGCTTTGTTCTTAAGTACTTTGGGCACGGATGCCTCTTTCATTTTTTCAGGATTATATTTTGCCTAGATGATCTGTCCTGCAACTTCATCACTGATCCACACATCAACATTAAGTAAACTATAAAATTTTCCACTGACACACAGATATTTTAAACTGCAAACCAAGTACATGCATATTGTTTGCAAAAGCTTGCAGTTTATTTTCCCATATTTTCCTCCATAAAGCACAGCAAAGCCTGATCAACTGTCCTGGCAAATTTTTGTAGCTGAGATTGCAATTTTCCTCAGAAGCCTACCAGCGAAGTCAAAGACAAACCCCTAGCTTAAGCTGTGGATTTTCAGATGTGCTGTAGGCGAGCCTCATCATCACACCTCAGCTGAAAACCCAGACTACAATACACCACGAATTTTGCACATAGCCACATTGCTGAGCATCCTCTTCTCTCACAGCATCACCTCTGCCACTCATTAGTTCTTATTCACATATACCGTTTCAACCACATGCTCCAATGGGAACTGGGTCCATGTAGCACTTATCTGATGCCAGCACATCTCAACCACCAGTTTTCTCTACAAGGCTTCCCAAGTTGTATCTTACTCTAACGGGTTTGCATGGCCAGGTTTTGGTAGTGAGCGGGCTACAGAGGTGGCCTCTATGAGAAGCTGCTGGAAGCTTCTTCTATTGCTGGCAGAACCAGTGCTGGCCAGGATGGACCCACTGCAGGCCACAGCTGAGCTCATCAGCAGTGATAGTAATGCCTCTGTGATAACATATGTAAGAAGGAAATAACAGAAGTTATTGCACAGATGTTATTGTGGCCAGGGAAGAATGAAGGGAAAATGTGTGAGAGGAACAGCTCTGCAGACACCAAGGTCAGTGGAGAAATGGTGAGGAGGTGCTCCAGGCACCAGAGCTGAGATTCCTCTGCAGCCCATGATGAAGGCCATGGTGAAGCAGCTGTGCCCCTGCAGCCCTTGGAGGCTCATTGGGACCTGCAGCCTGTGGGGAAGAGGAGAGGGTGGATGCCTGAGAGGAGGCTGTGACACTGTGGGAAACCTATGCTGGAGCAGTCCTACAGACCTGTGGAGAGAGGAGCCCTTGCTGTAGTGGGTTTCTTGGTAGGACCTGGTAACCCTGCAGGGGGCCCACACCGGAGCAGGCTGTGCCTGAAGGACTCTACTCTGTGGAAGAGTGACCCACATTGCAGCAGTTTGTGAAGAACTGCTGCCCATGGGATGGACTCAGGGTAGAGAAATTTGTGGAGGACTGTCTCCTGTGGGATGGACCCCATGCTGGGGCAGGGCAAGGACTCTTCTTTATGATCTGAGTGGCGGGAACAACCTGTGATGACCTGACTGTAACCCCCATTCCCCATCTCTCTGCCCTGTTAAATGGGAGGAGGTAGAGCCTGAGAACGAGGGAGGAGTGGAGGTGGTTTTAAGATTTATTCTACTTCTCATTATCCTGCTCTGATTTTGCTAGTAATAAATTACATTAATATTTTTAAGTTGAGTATCTTTTTCCTGTGATGGTAATTGGTGAGTGATCTCTCCCCGTCCTTATCTTAACCCACAAACCCTTGGTTATATTTTTTCTCCCCTGTCAAGCTGCAGAGAAGAGTGATAGAACAGCATTGGTGGGTACCTGGCATCCAGCCAGGGTCAACCCGCCACACTTACACATCACCGTCTCTGCTTCCTGTGGGACTCGGAGGAAGATTTGTTCTGTATTATGGGCTCATATTTAATTGTAGAAAAAGCCCAAAAGGCATCTCTCCAAAGGTGTTTGGGGCTGTCCTTTGGAAGGTTAAAAAATGGAGTTATGAATAAACTTGAAGAAACATTCAAGTGGCTGGCAAATCAGTGACTACATGGCTTGCTTAGAGTTGCAAGTGGTTCACGGCAGTAATTTAAATAGAACTCAGATCTCACGACTCTGTCTGAAACGGCTTCAAAAAAATTCTGTTAGAGAATGAAGAGTGGTAGTGGTCCATTCTCACCATTTTTGAAACCCTATGGAGCTAAGATATAAACCAACCTGCACACGTAGGATGGTTTCTAAGAGAACCCAGAAATAAAGGGCTTTGGTTGTTTCCTTTAACACTCATTATTTCCTCTCCTGAGCCACAGAGAAGACTATACAGATGATTTCAACTACACCCTAAAATTACTTTTTGAGGACCAGGTGAAAACAGCCCTTTGCTTGGCCTCAAAGGATCTAAATCTTAGTTACATTAGGAAATAATATTATGTGTAGAAGGAAAAGTATGTCACATTTTTAAACAGCTAACATAATTTAGACATATTCTTTATTTGATTGAATAATTCACCCAATTATACCTCGATTACTTCATAAATGAGGAACATCACCCACATTACATTGGTCACAGGTGAACAACACCACGGATAAATGTAATTCATTCAACAGTTTACAGAGTGTCCTCGGGTAACCCATAATGTTATTATATTCCACATTTTCTGTGCGCAAACCTTGTTCCTGTATCTTTAAGACCCTACAAACGAGAACCTTGTGTGTAGGAGCTGCTATCAGGGGTGTTCTTAACACCGGCCTTCCCGGGCAGCCTCCTGTCTCTGGCCATGTGCTGTTTGCTTCGCTGGCTGTCTGGTCTTTGCTTTGGCAGAGGTTTTGCTTCTCTTTTTGCGTTCTCTTGTCGGTTTTTTTCCCTTTTTTTCTCACCTCGGAGAGGCTGCCTTGGGGCGAATTCCAGAGGCGCCCCGCCGCTGCTGCCGAGCGGGGCAGCCCCGCTGCAGCCCACGCCGCTCCCCTGCGCCGAGCTGCCCAGCCGAGCAGAGCACGAGGGGCCGCGGCCCGGCCCAGCCCGGCCCCCTGGCTTTGCCTGTCCTGCCGTTTCCTCCCGCAAGGAAGGTGAAGTCCCTCCCCGAGTTCCAGCCCCTTGATCGGGAGGAGGGACTCCAGTTGTCGGGGAGGAAGGCGGACACCACCTCTCCCTTTGTCCTTCGAAGCACGCACTCGACTGCGGAGTAGCACCTTGGAGAGGAGGAATGTCCCCACCATTTTTGGGCCTCTCTTTGTTCTCGAGACTTAGCAATTTTGTATCTAGCAGTTATTTAGTTAGGGTAGTGGGGTTTTTTGGTTTTTTGGGTTTTTTTGCCTGTTGCTGTTCTTCTTGTTAGTAAACTGCTATTTTTTTCACTTACCTCTGCTTGCATTCATTCCTTATTGGTGGAAAGGGATTGGTTAAAGGAGACAACTAATTCTAGAGTATTCTCCTTTAAATTGTCTCAAACCAAGACACAGATCCATGATCCCCCACGGACTATCACAGACACACACACAGACACACACACACACCCCCTCCTCAAATGCTGAACTTCAGATATAAATCTCAGATTCTGATCTCATTAATTCTTATTTTACTTCACTGATTTTGATAGTATTTCGAGACAGCACCAGGACAAAGAAACCTGATCTCATTAAAACTAAACCTCTCAGAAGGTTGTCCAAGTACCTGTTTTCAAAGATGTGTACATTAATGATAAAGCCTATATGATGTCCCAGTACAGGGCAGGATGAAAACTGCTTTTTTGTGAAAGTTGCTATGCAAAGGCTCCACATGATCCAAGGTATATCCAAGCAAAAGTAACTTCATGGCTGTGACTTGGGGGTGATCCAATGATCAAAACCAGCATCAGCTGTTATTCCAGAGTACAGGCTGAAGCAGTCTACACCATCAACCCATATATTATGTACAATTTTTATAAAAACTACACACCTCTTATCAACATCTCCACATGAATAACTAAACTGAGATGAAACCAAACTCTACCAGGAAGTTTGACTTCTGCAGCCATGTACTGTAGATTGCTCTGTTGTAAAGATTTTTTGTAAGTACACAGTCTCATAAGCTAAGCTTTGAGAGGATAACAGCTTCATACATAACTACAGTTTTCACTGGAAGCTGCTGTTGATTTTTTATTTACTGTTAGTATTGAGATGCTATGTTCATATAGAATTTAAGGGTGGAATCAAGCTATACATGAACCAATAGATTTACTTGTTCTGGAATTTCATGTCTACTCACTCTCTATTTCTGTGTATCGTTTTCCCACCATTTATTTTCTAGAAAATAACTGCCACTGTAATAGATCACCATCTTCTCTATTAGAGAATATAAAAATGTAGGCTACATCAGAGCTATCTTTCCTCCTCCTCACAATCTACTCTAAGTAAAAATACAGGGCATGCTTCTGAGACAGGTTACAAACATGTCTTGGCTTGAAAACAAAGTTAGTACCTCTCAGCAGCAATGATTAAAAGCTTTAAAACATATTTTAATTTGACTCAACTATCATTCATTACAAGAGCTTCTGGTTATCTTGAAGTACAGTATCATTGACTGAGAACTGCAAAGAATTTTTCAAAGAATAAAAGGCTAAAGAGAGAGTAGCCAAATATGCAAATGTTTTGAGTATTTTTTCTAAATAAGATGTTAATATAAAGGTAAAACAAAACAGTGTTCATAACGTGCATCTTGCTCCCTTTATGCCTGCAACAGTAGCAGTTCTCACTGGCCTGATTCTGCAGTGCGCTGAGGGCTTCCAGCAACATGCTGAGCTGAAAATCTTTGAGATTATTTGAAATCTTACCTGGAGCTTCTTAAAAGAATAAAGCTATGTGAAAAGCATATGGGAACTTCTTAAAAATTAAATCTTAGATACACGGACAAACTAAAATCTTAGATACATAGATTACGCATATTGACTGCTACATTATTATAATGTAACCGTGTAAAAATCCTTTTGATAGCTTATTGATAACTTGACTTCATGTAATTTAACTGACCCTAATTTGCTAAAATATTGTATAAGCCAGCATTCGGAAAGGAGCCAAAAGGAAAAAAAAAAAAAAGAGAGAGAAGTCAGATTAAACTGTAAATCTGTGGTTGGCATAGGTTTAGCAAGCATTACAGAAAATATGGAATGCAGAATCCAGTGCTATTTCTTCGAAAAACTAGTATTAAATGAAGGACAAATGCCTGAGCCAAGCAAACTACATGTTTTTCAATTCCTAAATACATAACAAGACAATGAAGAAAAATCAGGAAAAAAGTGTTCCACTGCTAAGCACCACTTTGTAACCAATACAAGTTGTCTACCTGCTGCTTTAGTTCATTATTCATATTGCAAGTAAAGGTGAAAGTTAAGACTCTCCAGTGAAAAACCACATCCTATGGCCTTAAATTAACAGTCCTGTCTTGACTGCAGCAGAGGATGAAAGAAGTTACTAAAATACAGAACGTTACAATGAGGCACAGTACGTGCAAATCTATCTTGTCAGATTCCTCTCAGTATTACACACCATTATCAATAAAATGCATTACATTAACTAATTTCATATATTTCAGCATTCATCATCCACAGTTTACTACATCTGTAACTCTGCAATTCAGGGATGTCGAGCAATGTCCTTCCATGACACATGACCTACATCAGTGCATGCCCATGCTGAGGTCATCACATAGCCAGAGTTATCCTTTCACCGTGAGCAAGTCACTAATATCCAAGTCAGCTCTAAAGAAAGACACATTTCATAATCACCCAACAATCTGATAAGTGAGAACATATGGATAGGTTTAGGTAAAGCCTGCAAGAAGCCTTTACTAAATGGAAAACAGGTGCTCCAATTCCATGCCATGTAATACCCTATTGATTGTTAAGTCCAAAGGTTACAGGACTAATAGCTTCCTTGTGGTAATCAGGGAGCAAAGACACTGGCCATGGTCAAACAGCTGGGGCATATTTTACATATTTGCAACATATGCTTCAGTTTTAATGAAAGTAAGGGTTTGGCACATTTATTAATCTTGTAACTTTCTTCGCATAAGAAGACCCATTTTCTATTTTCTATTATACCACATGAAAAAAACAAGAGAAATAATAAAAGCCAGAGGCCACTACCAGCTGGTGTTACAAAATGTGCATTTGTTTTCTCACAAAAATTCATTTTGCACATAGCTTTGAGAAACACACATCAACTAAAATAACACAAACCTGCACCCTTCCATTTAGACAAAAAACATAAGAGGAACAGCAATAGTTAAGAGAGTATGTCTAGTGCACCAGAAATGAAAAACAGCCCACTAGCTTCTAACAAAAAACAAGTCAGTCCTAACCATGTGCTTATTACTTACAATTTAACCTAGTGCAAAACACCGCTCACTGCAAACATATTGAGTAAATAGAATAGTCCATACATGCTTGTTTTAAAAGTCTAATTTTTTTCCAATTCAAATATCATATTTAATCTTGAGAGCTCAAAACATCTGCAATAATGAAGACAGCTTTGAATGTCTAAAAATCAACCTTAACACCTTCAGTATAGAAAAACAGCTCTTACATATTCAATAAAAGGGCTCACTGAATGCACACGGTAATGTCAGTACTCACTTTTATTCAACCTTGGTAACTAGATCTAGAGAAATGTTTGAACTCTGGTGTCAGTTCGAGAAAGCTGAATATTAGATCACAACACTGAAACCTAGAGTGATATTTTTAATTAGGTACGTTTTGCCTGGCGTTTGCTCAGAAAATCACCAGAGAATTGGGGGGTGGGAGGGGCTGACCTCTGCCCTCATCTCCTCCTTTGAAGGAGTTTGTTTAGCAATTTCCAAAACACACTACGCACTAAGTACACAGGCTGGTTTAAACTACCAGCAGTCATACACTATTTGTGAACTAATCACAGTGGTTAAAACACAGGAATACACACACTACTGATACTATACATTTGCACCAGATTTCATAACAAAGCAGAAAGAAACAGGAAAAATGGCCTCAAATGGATGGTAGATCAGTGTTTATCAGAAAACAAATGATGATTCAAAGCTAGCATATTGAGATAAAATTCGAGCTCTCCACAGCTACATGATGGTCTTTTGCAATAAATCATATATTTTATTGCTAGAAATGGATGCTCACATCATTCAGTGTTAAAAAAATCACATAGGTGTTTTGTAAAGGAAGATTTTGTTAGTACAGTGTTAGCTGATTCTGAAATTATGCAGCTAACAATTTAAGTGATGTATGGAAGAATTTCACATAATAATTGTAAAATGTTTGACCTGGCAATGGAACAAGGAAAATACTCTTGTTTTTTTATCATCTCTTACATCTTAGGTGTTAGCTAACAGAAAAATAATCAGTGAGGGGATTAACTAATCACAGTGAATTTTCTGACATTTCAAATGCTGCTGCCAGCATATGAATTCTTACGGTGGTGTATAAATGTACACCTCAGCCAGAAAAAAAGGTCAAGAGCATAAATTAAGATGCACTGTTTTTCTCCTCTCAGAAAAAAAAAAAATTACTTTATTACAACAGAAGTGGGGGGATACCTGTGAAGGTCAAAATAATCTGAATTTTAATACAGAGTTGTTGTAAAACTATCTATTTTCTCCTTTTTTATTTTCTTCCACAAATATCACCTTTCTGATAGGAAAATACCAGCAAGAATTGGGCTGTCTTCACTGTACTCATCTCGCCAGAAAGCCATCCTGCCAGTGCTAACCATTGCTTCAGTGGTGCAAGGTCATCCTGATTTATTTCTTTGGTTTTTCCCTCTCTCTGGGGGACAACCAATCCAAGAAGTCCCATGGCTTGGCTCAATAGTATGCAGAAATGAGTTGTTATTTACTGTAGTTGCAATCGTCAACCTAACCAGCAGCATCTAAACTGAATCGCATCCACTCAAACAGGTGAATGATCTGCTATGCTTTCCCAGCTTGCAGGGCACAATGCAAACTTCAAATCAAGTGGATGTCTACGAGAATTGTGATTATTTAAAAGTCATATGGAGTGCAAACATTCAAGACATTCTTCTATCCAGCAATTCTTTGAGAATTTTAGATGTCAATATCCCATCCTTAACCAGTATAGAGTTGCTATTTCCAAACGATTTTTCCCCTGAAGCGCAGCCCTATTTGTAGTACTCAAGACAGGAGGAATTTCTGTCCTTCAAAACCAGTTGCTGCTGCAGTTATCTTCACAAATGCTATCAAATTCCAGACAGGCTGAGTTATTCTTGCTCCTGGCAGAAAAAAAATTTGATCCAGCTCTGGACCAAGAAAAGAAGACTAACAGGAATAGAAGGAAGCAGCAGAAGAAGCAGAAGAAGCAGAAGCAAAAGCAGAAGCAGAAGAATAAGAATAAGAGGAAGAAGAAGAAGAATAAGAAGAAGAAGAAGAAGAAGAAGAAANAAGAAAGCAGGATTTGTAGACCCCTAACTTTTCCCTCAACACACTATAGCATTATTAGGATGATAAACAGCTCTGTCCAATTTTCTGGACTAAAACACATCAACTCCTTTTTTAACTGTCGGTAAAAACAGTGTCATGTCTAAATTCTCCCATCCCCAGATACCCAAGTGCTAGGAAAGATAATTACCTTGTCATCTCTGTCATCCTCTTCTTCCTCGTCCTCTAGCATGTCCTCCACTACCTGCAGACAGAAACAGTAGTAGTTGTCATCATTTAAAAAGAAAGAGTTTTGTTCTGTCAATTCTAAGCCTTTTGTAGATGAAAACTTTATTAACATTTGAAATAAATGCACAGAGGGAAAATGTACAACTAGGAAAAAACACTTGATCTAGAGATTCAAATTTAGGAAAGTGTTATAGCTTTAATTGACCTACATTGGGGAATTACATACTGAAAACCCTTCCTTTGCAAAACGCTTGCTTGACAATTTAAGTATTTAAAAGGTAGTTCAAAATTCAGTATATGCCTGCTTTAACTAAAGGAATCCTTTGTCAGCTCCACTGGTGCCTATGCAGCACACACACATGCTCACTTGAAATTTACGATTAGCTGCTGAAAAGGGCAACACTTTTAATAGAATTTACAGTATTCACCAAGAAATTATTGAAGAATACAAAGCTGGTAATAAATTCATAGTAGCTTATCTCCCTATCATGTTCAACAATGATATATACCATATGCTCTATTAACATTAGCACTCTGTTTCTTAATAATAATTTTATACAGTCTGTGCACCTAACTTTATGCACATTAATTGCTAGCTGTACCTGCCACATGTCTGCATCTATGTATTTTTCCATATATAGTTTTTCAGTCCAACACCATGAAATACAAACATACATTAAATTATTTCTCCAAATATTAGTATTTATTATATCATCAGCATGAAATAAACCACTAAGTTTAGTTTACAGAGAGATCAAATGATTTTCCAAAGATAGGCTATGTCAGATTCAGACTTAAAAATCCCTCTCTCATGACACTGTGATCAATGACCCTAACAGGAAAATTCTCTGTTAATAGAATGAAAGAAAGTTGTACCTCCTTATAACCAGAAAATAATGTGCTTCTGTATATCTTTATGTATATGTATATAAGTACTTACCAGGATATAAGAAAATCCATAGTGAAGGTCAGCAAAGACCCAAGTGTCCTATTACGGGTGCAAAAATTTTACACTATATATTATAAAATACGCATAAAGAAGAAAGGTGGAGGCAAAACTCACTGATATGAAACAATTTATGTAATTTAAGACAACACACTAAAATTACAACTTCATAGACACCCTCCCAGACAATGCTGCAAGGGTATTCCCACATCATGTACAAGAACTTAAGGGACTTTATCCAAGAGCCAAATTCAGGCAAGAGAAGAACAGAAAAATGAAAGTCTGTGTATCAGTTTCCTTTCTCTGAGTTAGCTCTACCATCAAGAAGGTCCAAATTAGCCCTGTTACATGGGCCCATGCAGAGCATAAATAACACATGGTTTGATGTAAGAGGCCCATCTAGTAGAGCGCTGTGCATGCATGCAAGTCACCCGCACAGTTCAAAACATTTGTGGTTTCAGCTGTTGCTTCTTGTTTGAACCCCGTCCCAGAACCTCTTTAACAACAGTTCTTTGGAGGGGAAGGAACCTTCAGTTCTGTATTACTGGCTGCTCTGTCCTGGAGCTTTGAATGAAGTAAAATGAGAAATATAAAGAAACTATAAAGAGCAAGCGTGTCCAAAAGCACGAGAAGGAAGGATGACCTGAGAAATGAAGGAATTACTCTTGAATTTTTCCCTGCCCTGAATAATAATTTTAGCAGGAGGAGCCGGACTGACCAAATCTTCTGTAGCCTCTGACATGGTGCCAGCCAGGCAGGTGTACTTCTGAGTCCCCTCAGGCAGAAGAAGGAATCCAAGGCTGTGCTCTAGCCACTATGCATGAAGAAGTCTCCCTCACCAGTCCATTCTCTGTCGGCCTTTTAGGCCAGCTCTGCTCCATCTCTCAAAGAAAGCGGATCACAGACAGTTACCAGAGAGTTTTGATCACAGGGAAATGTTGCGAGCATATTGCTGAAATGAATGTAGCTCCTGCTTAATTCAGTACACCTTTTACAACCCATTGAGAGGCGTTTGAGAGGTCCAGCCTTCACTGATCACTGACCACTCTGAAACAAAGGCATTTTATGTTTCCCATGCACATGCATCACCTTCTTTTTCCTCTCTTGGTTGCTCACTGCTATATTCCCTGGGCTGTTCAAAGTCTTTGGGGAGCTGAACTGTAAACTACTTCACTGGAGTTCTTCAAAAGAACCCATTCTCAGATCTTTAATGCAGTTGGTTACAGTGACCCAGTTTACTGAGCAGCTTCACCAGCTCTACCAAGAAAATGGTAAACTGAGAAAAGAGGAGTAAAACAAACTGTTAAGGGCTGCAGGAAGATGGAAACTCTTTTAGATCAGTTTTTCCACATGCAAAACACCTAACTACACATTAGTTGACTAATGCCCTAGATATAAAACGGATCTGTTGACTCACACACTGCCTAATGCCCACAGCTTACTAAGTCAGTAGGTCTCTTACTTTTCAACATTAATATTCCCCAGACACTCAAAGATCTCTTTAACATATATATCCAGAAATTCGTTGCCTTATGAAGGTTGAATAGCAGGATGCCTATCTCACTTTACCATTCAAGTTAGCATGGAGCCAATCCGTTGAACTGGAAATCTCTAAAATTGTGGTAAATGATGGCACCTCACAGAAATCACTTGCATGACAATATCCATTCTAAATTATCCAGATAATAACACTTCAGACTCAGGTGTGTTTTTTTCTTCCACATCTAATGATCTCAAATTACTTTACAAGCTTCTATAGAGAGGCAAAATGTTAACTTCTTCAAAGAGCATAAAAAGTCATTTGAAATTACTTGAAGTATCAGACTAAGCCCAGATTTCCACCTCCTCCATTCCTTTTTTTAATTCAAAAGCCACTACCAGTCTATGTTATTTTTCTAGTTTAGCCATTCCCTCAATTACATTGAGATTTGGAGTACTGAATTGTTTGGGAAGAAAAACAGAATTCATTTTTTGTGGCAAAATAAAATGTAATGAAGTGTTCCAATGCCCAAGATGCATAAATGATTCTTTGAAGTATACGAAACATACCCATGCTTTTACTTGTCTTGAAATTGAAAAGAAAGGGTTAAAAGAAAAAAACCCAGGACACACAACATTTAGACAATATGGACACGATAATAAAATTCATTAAAGCACCAAAACAAGTGTTTTCAGAACTTTGCCACAAATTAAAACAAGGAAAGCAGATTCTTCATAGTTGTATGATATATGAATTATTGGCACACTGAAGCCTTACAAATCTGTACACTGAAGTACAGTCTACTGCAGAACAAAGCAAGGCTGTTCAAGAGAGGTATGGTAGACCTGACCACAGATTTCTGTTTAACGTTGGATTAAGAATACAGTAGAAAAATCCCCCACAATGGATTTTTTTATCCTTTGATTCTGCCTCATTTCTATTCAAATAAAGTGCCCATCTTCCACTTTGTTTTGAAGGAATACAGTAGTTATTCGGATCCTTACATCAAGCATTATAACTAGAGAAAGTGTAAGGAAGGGAGGGAGGTGATGGGGAAGGAGGGAGAGGAGAGAGAAGGTGAGAGGAGAGAAAAACGCAAATAAAGATAAAATGAAATGTTGTGTTTATTATAATAAAAGTTCTCTGGCAAAAATCTTACATTGTCCTTACAATACTCACTCTAAATTATGCCTTCTGATACCTTGTTTGAAATCAAGCAGTATTAATCAAACAACGGAAGGGCACTAGGGAAATCAGGAAGATCTAATGCAAGCAGTTAAAAGTGACATGACCTTCAGTAACATCACTTGTCACAGACTTATATGATGCATATTTGTAGAAGGTCTTGAAAGAAACTAGACATAACAGACTGGAGGGCCATTGCTCTGTTACAGCAGATACTATACACCAGGTCACCAGAAGGAAGCACAGCCATCACACTTGCACACCGAAGAAAACCTCAGCATCTGTGGGCTAGAATGCACTCTTCTGAGGAAACTGACATTAAATACAAATTGCATTTATGCTAAAGATCTACTGGCTAACAAAGAAGATAGAATTTCTGAAAAAATAATTCATTTTGACATCTTACCTCAAGACCTGCAAAGCAGAGTTGGATTCTAGTTATTTACAAGCATGTTAAATCAAAGCCC
Organism: Oreocharis arfaki; assembly: GCA_013398015.1. Taxonomy (NCBI): domain Eukaryota; kingdom Metazoa; phylum Chordata; class Aves; order Passeriformes; family Paramythiidae; genus Oreocharis; species Oreocharis arfaki. The sequence goes on from VZRR01012248.1 coordinate 113,069, forward strand.
TACAGCTGTAGAGAACTTAGAAATACCTCCTCAATCTAAAGAACCAGTGGAAAAGTGACACACTGAAACTTAACACCACTTTAATGAAAGGTCCTTCTCTCTTAGCATCAGCCTGCCATTTCTCACACAAAGTTTGCAAACCATCGTTAATTGTCTGTTCTACATTTTTCAGCTCATCCAAAAGAAACACCTGCACAGAAGATACTCTGATGTCTTTACATGTTAATAATACCTGGTATTTTCTCTGCATGGAGATGTAAAATAAAGAAAAGGAAAGGGAAAAAAAAGGCACTAACTCTGCAGATAGCCATGACGCCTGCCACCTTAATACTTTAACATGAAGCAATGCCCCTCATTAGAACTTCTCTAGATCCGCTTAAATCTTACTTGGTGTAGTCCTTCAAATCTAGATAGTTTCCAATAAAAACAAAACACTTTCTATGCCACACACGTTATGATCTCAAAATATCTGCAGACATTTGTATTTCCATATTTAAGTATTAAAATTCATAAAACAAATCAAAAGTGAGGACGAGATTTGTTTCCAAATTAAACGCATTTTAGATTCTGCAAATAATGTACTCAGAATTATACTGTTTGGATTTATATTCATATGGTCCTGACATATCATGTACTGTAAGCTTGTGAGCCACGGAACTCAGTGTATGCCTGTAAGTGTAATATAAAATTATGCAATATGTATGGATTAATAAAGATGCATAAAACCACTTGGGATTTCTCAGATCATTTCCTGGTACTTAATTTGAAGGAAAGATATCCATTGTCCACAAGCCCACTACAGCAGCAGTTATGTGCTCATTTTCACAACATGACATCTGCTTCTTTTATGGAATTGCCAAGGAGAAACTTTACAGGAGATGCACCTTTTTATACCACATTTGTAAGTAAAATAAAAATCAGATTAACAGATTCTGATTTAAGAGTACAGTATATCTGAGTCCAACCAGATTTATACCATTAATGTTTTGATCTTGGGGTATTCATCTGTAGTAATCACCAGAATAACTGAACTACTAGACACGACAATCGGAGTGATAAGCTCCCCAGTAACGTTGAATATCTTGCGGTACAGAAGACAGGAGAACAAAAAGAAAAGCATTAATACGTTACTGCTAAAATACTTTCTGATTTTTACATAGGCACTCAAATTATGTCTTCTAACAGAATGCATTTTGTTAGCTTCTTCTGGGAAGTGCTCATAATGTAATTTATTCTGATTCTTAATAGGAAATGAGACTAATACGGCTATCAGGGGCCTTTTGATGCATGCTGCTGATTACACAGAGTTCTGTACTGTCAACAGCAGAATTTTATTTACAGCATAATACATTTCTTGGAAACATGTATCAGCAGTAAATACAGTTGATTATACAAGAACATGTAACCTTTTTGCTGTTGTCAGCTTTATATGCCCTCAATATTCAATTGCCAATGTAGTAAAGAGCAAGTAATTTTTAACATTACATTGGTACAAGTACCATACCATTTCTCTCATTTTCTTTCAATATTTGGTTCTCTTTTTTTTTAGCTTTATCTTGTATTTACACAATGCATTGAACTGAATATTAGGTGTTTATCTGAAGTATGTCTCCATCTAAAGGCTTCAATATGTACTGTACACTTGAAATGTCAAATCTCTCAGAATGCTCCATTTTTAGTTCAGCAGAATAAAACCAACTGCATTCTTTGCTTGGCTAAGTATCAGTGAAAGATTACTATGCAGGACTATTAAAAATAACGCCTTCACAAAATATTGTGAACTAGAATTCTTAGGTAAATCCTTGTGATAAATTATCTTATAAAGAACACCATGGCTCATTATAGGTTTTTATTGTTATTATTACTTTTTTCCAAATATAATGTTTCCATATTCTAGTAGGACCAGATATGCTTCTGTTATAAAATAGCATTTATCAAAGTCATTTTAAGCTTATGGGTGTGACCCAGTCTATTACACTCAGATTTGAAGCTGACCAGCTTTTTGGTCAAAAAAATTATTTTACATATTTTAGGTTAAAATGTATGTCACACACATACTGTTGTAATTTCAGTTAGGCAACTTTCCCCCCGTGTTTATACATTTCTGTAAAATCCCAAAGTTCTTAAAGTCTTGGCTTCATTAAAATGTGCTACAGTGGTAGAAAACCAAACAAAAATGAATCAAAATCTCACAATTCTAGGGAAATTTTTTCTAGAAACTAAACTTCTATTAGGTTATATGGTATTGATTATTTATAATAGCCACTACAACCTGTCAAGTGAATCTTGTTGCCATTTAAATCTTCAGGCAAATGCAAAAAAAACCCCAAAAACCAAAACATTATAACAGTCTCATGAAAAAATGCCTCCACTGTGCAGTAAACTTCAAATTTGTTTTAGATGACAGCAATATTGAAGGACTGTGGAAGTAAAAAGTAGAAAAATTTAAATTTAAAAACCAGTTGGTATCTGACAGGAAAAAAAAAAAAAAGCTTCAAATTAAAAAAAAAATGCTGGAGATATTTAGGGTGGGGTTTTGGTTTTGGCCTTTTCTGTTCGGGTGACCAAAACAAGCCAAAACATTCCAATTCTATAGTGCGTTTGGACTTTGCAGCTGCTACTGGGATAAGAAAAGGCACGTACATTTTTACCAAGGAGTTTACTACATACTCTGCTACTGCAGGCAAACCTCTGACACAGGGACTACGACTGCAGCATGGACAGCCTCTTTTAACTGCAGCCCAGGCAGCCACTTGCAGCACCACATTCTGTTATGCTGCAGAAGAGAAATGCTTGCCACCCAATACATATCTTTACATAGTGTACTATGGGACAGTTGAATTGGTGCCCAATGCATTTAAAATATTGATAGTATCAACATTTAGTTAAATAACCTTTATGTAAGATTTACCTTGATTTGCTCAATTCTCATTTAATGGCAAATTATGAAGAGGATGTTTCATAAAGATAATTCTCCATTTAAATGCAGCAGGCCACCAAACATTAAAATTATGTTTCTGATGCAATCTAGAGCAAATTTGTCCAGCTTCAGTGATTATATGCATTCATAAAAATTACGCTTGATCAATAAAATTTAAATGTATGATTAAGCTGACATTTTCATGTTTCTTTTCTGATATATTAAAAAAACCCCCACCCTGTCCCATTGTGGAGCACTACACTGTATTTTTATTTCCTGACTGTATGGATCACATAGAAAAAAAAAAAAAATCTGTGTAGAGACAATGATTCTTAGTGGACTACTTAATACTCAGGCACATGTTGCCAGTAGTCCTTGGTCTTTGACAGCACCCACCCTTGCCTACAGACAGATTATGACTCATTCGCAAAAGCCCTTCTAACTTATTTTATTGATAACAAATGAAGACAAAGTTTATGATTAGTTAGGAGCTACAAAATACAAGGTAACATCAGTTCTGCATAATGTTGAAAATAATTTTATAAAAACAACTGTACTTCCCTGACTTTTAGAGTCATAAACCTGGCTTGTTTCACACACATATTGCTCTGTGGCTAACTCTGTGTGCTCCCACCATCCCCTGTGCTGGGGAGTTTTGCAGATGCTGCAGTTGCTACCATACCAGAGGCAAAACTTCTCGGGAAAGTTTAGTCAGAAAGAAGGCAAGATGTACTTGCTCACCTGACAGTGTCCTTTTTGTATCTTGTGCAAATGACATATTCCAGACACTGTCTAGCTAGAATATAGGGATAATGACATTTTTTTCCATTAACTCATAGCAAGAATTTAGTCAGCAGTTAGAAATCTCTGCAGATTCTGCAGTCCAGAGTAGAACTTCTGGACTTGAAGCTCAAAACCTCAAAGTATCACACTAGCAAGGGATCTGAAGCACTAGGTGTTTGTCCTGTATTCAAGTCCACACGAAAGCCTTTGAATCTAAGAACTGTCAGGACTCGGTCCTTAAGACCATAAAGTGAAAAAACCAGAAAAAAAATCAAATTCCTGCTTTGTTTACTTACTTGGTAACTGAGTTTTCAATTTCTAGGAAAACAGCTGGTTAAAGTTAGGCACTCTCCTGGTAGGGTTAGTTTATGCATTGAGTGTACTGCAGAGTGGCACTCTCAGCCCCAAACAGAAGCAACAACAAATCCACCTGACAGTGCTCTGACAGACACTGCAGCCTGGCTCCTAGAACAAAGTGACAGGATTCTAACCAGAAAAGATCTCCTAGGAGCAAGTGAGCTGGGCTTCTACAATCAGCTCAAGCTCATTGTGCTCACCACCTTTTCTTGAGTGAAGAAAGAATTCACTGAGATGGATATATTCATAAGCATCATTCTTCCCATTCTCACTTCTGTTGTTCTTCATTTGGCAATTCCCAAAACATGCATGAGGATTTGAGTCCTCATATTGGAGGACTACAGAAAAGTACCCAGAGAAAACGGCTTAAAATCTCAAAATAAAAGGCTGTCTTTAACAAAATTATTTTTCTTGTATTGTCAAAATTTCATCCCAAACATGGCTAGTTCTAACGTCTAATAGAAACATACACATATAAATCATTGAAGTTTGAAGGAAAAAATCTACAGGAAAAAACGAAATTAGAAGATGCTTTGTTGTCACTTTATATAATTCTTAAAAGAAAAATAATATATATATATATCATTATGCAAATTCATAAAAAATTGTGCATGGCACTTCCATTGTCTATGCAATGACATGTGCATCTCACAACTTCAAGAGGAAATTGGCTATTTAATATTTACTTAAAAGCTCTAAGTATTAACTATCAATGCAAGATGTGAAGTGATCAAACCTCTTCTCCATGGGAGTATATACGGTAGAAGAACATTCACAGATACCTTCAGTGATGTGCATTATTCTTCTATTAAATGTTAAATTGCTTGGAAAAAGTCCCTAACAAATAATAGACCAAGAGGAGAGAAAGATTAGTATCTTCAGAGAATATCGGAGTGGCAGAGGTTGGCAGGAACATCCTGTCCTCTCCACTCAGGCAGACATCGTCAAGCCCAACCCCTCTACCCACACAAGGTCACCTCTGAGCACACTGCCCAGGCCCATGTCCTGAAAGGTCTCGAATATCTTCACGGATGAACGTTTCACAACCTCTCATGGCAATCTGGCCCTGGTTGTGACCACAGCCACAATGAAAATGCTTTCTTGTGCTCAGATGAATTTTCACGTGTTTTGGTTTGTGACCATTGATACTGTCCTGTCATGGAGCACCACTGAGAAGAGGCTGTCTCTCTCTTCTCCTGCTCCCTTCAGCCATTTATACACATCATCAAGAAGCTCATCAAGAAGCGACATTGAGAAAGAACAGGACCAGCTCGCTCAGCGTCTCCCTGTATGCCAGATGCCTTGATCCCTTCATCATCTTCCCTTTGTTGGAATGAAGAGCAACTCCAACTCCCCACTTTCCCCGACTGTCCTAACTATCAAAAGCCAGTATACATACACTGCATAATGGACACAACAGCAATTTCACCACACTTCTGTGATCCTGAATGAATGTAGCTGCACGTGGATCTCTGAACTCCTGCTGGTTCCTATGCACACTAATGTACTTAATGGAGAGACCTCTGACATGCTGTGCTCTAAGAGAGGGTGTGAGAGAATTTTCCAGAGGCATTTCCTTATTTGTGTGCCTACACCTGGCTTGGGGGGCACATCTGCCCTGTTGCATTGGTTTTGAGGGCTCTCCTGTCCATTCACGCTGCACCCTTTTCTTGCCAACTCAGACCACAAATTTCTCGACAGAATGAGGGGCAATAGCTTCAAACTGACAGAAGGCAGATTTAGATTAGACATTGAGAAGAAATTCTTCATTGTGAGAGTACTGGGGAACTGGAACAGGTTGCCCAGAGAAGCTATGGTTCTGACAGAATTCCAAGGCCAAGTCGGACAGGGCTTTGAGCAACCCGGTCTAGGGGAAGGTGTCCCTCTGAAGGTCCCCTCCAAATCAAACTATTCTGTGATTCCTCACATGGGGAATCACTTTTGTGGGTCACCATCACCTCCCTCCTCCATTTATTTTTAGTTTAATACTCTTCTCAGCAGGTTTGACAGCCTTCTGGGAAAGAAGATTTTGCCACATGTGGTGAGGTGGATCTTTTCCAAACAGTCCTCAATCCTCAAAAACTACCCTTCAGTTGTAAAAACCAAGTCCCTGCTGTCAGTAAGAGCAACTGGTTGTCGTCCTTCCAGATCTGTCCACTCCTCCACAGGCAGGATGGAGGAGAAAATGACCTGCACTCCCTGCTTGCTACCTATTTGGTCATGGAAGAACAAGAACTTGCAGTGTCACCAGAGGAGATCCAATGTGCTTGTTACGAGAGTTAAGCATTATAGACCAACAGCTGAGAGACTGTCACAGTTTGTCCTAATTGTGGTAGCCAGGCTTATGCACACAGGGTAAAAATAATGATTCATACCTATGCAAACTTAATTCTCCATATGACACACTCCAACCATACAAACAACTGTTTCATCGCAGGGAAAAGGACAAGAGCAGCTGGACATTGGGACCATTTTAAGTCACTTTGAGAGATTATCTGACCATTCCTTAAGTTAGGCAGCTCAAGCAGGTAGTCAGAACATGCAGAACACAGCCTGAAGTAGGAATCTACAAGTAACAAAAAACCCAAAACCAACAAAATTTTTTCCCCATTAACTCCATGCAGTCAATAATGACTGTGACTTTGCTTAGAAATAGAAAAAGACCCCAGACCAGTCAGGAGCACTGCTGCTTTCTCCAGGCTACAAAGGTGAGGAATTTTTTTTGGTATATTTGAAATCATCAAAGTATTAAGTAGCTTCTTAAAAATACTGAAAATAAGCTTTTCACCCCAGCATACTTTCTGTTAGTTTGCAGTACCTTCCAGAGAGGCAGGGCTGGCAATATGTAGGGGCAGCACTTCCATGCTGCTCCCCACCACACAGATCCAGCACAGGTGACAAGGAGCAGCAGGGAGTGGTGACAGAAACACAGCAGTGGTTGATACTTCTCCCACAAAGGATGTGAAAAAGATTATGGAAAAAAGGCAGGAGAAGAAAAAAAAATCTCGGCCTAGTAAGATTCTCTCAGCTCTAATCTTGTGTGTTTAGGTGATAATGGGTCAATATGACAACAGCAGTTGCACTAAAAATAAAATATTTTGTGAGGACAGATACTCAGGAGTATGATTACAAGGAAGTGTAAAGATCCTTGGAGAAAGCAGCTGGGTGTACTTCAGGCAAAAATGGTACTGTAAAATTCAGAAGATGGCATTAAGAATGCCACCTTTGTTATTTTTTCCTCACTTAATACTGGCAAGAAATATTTAGAATGTGATTTTTATACCTGCCATGTGACTCAATGACAGAAATTAATTTGTTTTAGTTCAGTTCAGAACCATCCACTAAATCTACATCTATCTACAGTCATTTACACCAATGTTTAATGAAAGAGTTCCTATCTTTCAGAAATACAACTAATTTTGATCAAAATGTACAAAAGATAAGGAATCCAATGTTTCTTTTGGAAATTTGCATCAGTGTTGGACTAAAACCACAATGATCATGAATCCTACAAAGAGTCCAACAGAATCCATGGAGGCATAGTATGCTACTTCACCTCTCTGCTGGGCATTCCAGTAGACTTATCTCCTACTAGGAGATGCACTTGGGCCTCCCCCTTGCCCCAACCACATTGCACCCTGAATTTAAGAAAGGAATCACATTTATAACTCATTAGGAGTTGTAACAAATGGCAAAATAACCATCCTTGCACCTCAAACAAGAAACACAGGTTCATGTTATAACAGAGGTACCCAGATCCTTGTTTGGCAGGTGAACTACTCCACGAAGAAATAAGCTTCAAACTACTTGAAAAATACCCTGATGCCCAAGAGGAAAAAGCAAATGATACCTTATCTATAGAGATGGTCAAACAAGGATGAGTTAAGGCTGGTCTATCTGCCAGACCCAGACAGAAACTCAGTGATCACTAATCGCTGACCTGCAGAAGGAGTGTGGTCCCTAGCACATGGACTGATAAGACAACTGACAATTGTTTTCTGATAGAAATATTACAACAGAAACCAACTCTTCTGAGCTGCTTTGTATGGTCCCAAATTTAAGTATGTTCCATAGACATCAAACAGGTACAAAGCATATACAATTTTCAGCTATGTTTGTATAATGCTAATCAGGCAAGAAAAGTTCACAAATACATTTGTACCTAACCATTAGCCTCAGGATTTTGAAGTAACCTCTAAAGTTAGATGATATTTCTAAGATAAGTAGTTAATGATTTCACTGAGACATACAAGGAATCTCTGAAGACTTGGGAACAGAAGCCAGATCATGTGAATGCTGAAGTATTCTCTAGCTACTAGGAAACATGCTTAATTAATTTAGATAAAAATTACACACTGCATAGGAAAATGTAAGTATTTAAATGACTTCTATTCTAATGATACTGTGCTAATAACATGAGCTAAGGACTCATGATATTACTGAAGACTCATGAGTTAATTAGAAAGGCTTACAATAAATCTGCAGATGACTTCACTGAAGGCAGATACTCAACATGGTGGTAATCAAACTCAGATCATTATAAACAAGGGCCCAACCTCCTTCTGATATACATAAAGAAAAAACAGTCATTAATGGCACAGATATCAAACGTTTGGGATCAACATGGTTGCTTGACATAGGCTGTATTAGCTTGCTCTGAAGCACTCTCAGCAAGAGGAGAGTTTTAGGAGCAGCATTTGGTATCCTCAACTGAGAGTCCATCACTAGCTTCATTAGTTTGTTAGAAAAGTTACATGACCAGATAATCTTCCCAGGCAGGTGGTATTTCTGAGAGAAATTAAGTGTATTGCAGCTCACAAGTGAAATTTCTCCATTCACCAGGGATTTCAGGTACTTATATAATCTTCAGGTTGAGAAGCTTTAAGCATTTCAGCCATCAGGAGACAATGGGCTGTGTTTTAAGTATTGCATCTTTTAAATCTTGGTCTTAGGCTTTTTCTGTAAGTGTAATCATTTTGTGTTAGGGAATACTTCTACCATCCCCACCCTTAATTTTAGATGATGCTTGGAAGCATAACAGTCTCAGTGATGTAGACAGGTGACAACAGGGTTGGGATCGGGGCTGTATGGGTTCTAATAATTGCAGCTGCTAGACATTAGGAGATGACTCAGGCTGGAAGGGATTTCCAAACTCCTGCTTAAAGCAGGGTCAGCCATGAGGTCAGACCGGGTTCCCCAGAGCTTTACTCAGTCAGGTCCTGGAAACTTCCTGTAGCAACAGCACTTTCCTGGGCAACCTCTTCCATCGCTTAACAATTCTCATGGCAAAAAAGGTTTTCCAGTCTGAACCTCTTTTGTTTCAAATGAAGCTTGTTGCCTCTTCCACCACAGACCACTTGTGAGGTCTAGCTCCATCTTCTTGTTAACCTCCTTATAGGGTGTTCCAGTTGCTAGAAGCCTTCTGTTCTCCAGGATCTTTCCAGGCCACTTCCCGCAGCTCCTCCTCAAGGGCTGGTTGATGAGGGCCTAAGCATCTGATCATCCTTGTAGCCCTTCACTGAACTCGCTGAAGTCAATCAACAACTTTCTTGAACTGGCGTGCCCCAAACTGGACACTATTCCAGATGCCTTCTGGCAAGTGCTGAAGAGTGGAGATAACCACTTCCCTCAGTTCACTGTCTGTGCTTCAGCTTACCTAGCTGCCTTCTAAGACCTCTAGGCCCAATTCAGACAGCTGCTTTCAGACAATCAATTCCCACTCTGCATCATTGCAACAGATTATTTCTCCCCAAGAGCAGGGTTTTTCCTTTTTGAATTTCACGGGGTTTCTATCAGCTCATTTATCCAACCCACTTAGATCACTTTGAGTGGCAGATCCACAGTGTCAAATGGTCCTACACACCTGATATAACCCAAAAACTTGATGAGGTTGCACTACCATCTCCTGCCCATCACCGGAAGAGATACTAAACAGGACCTCGCACTGTGGTAGTCCACTTGTTACTGACCTCCATTAACCACTGTCCTCAGAAACCAATTATCTAATCTGTTTTGGCTTTTCACTGCCCATTCAGTTATCCATTCAGATCATAAAGTATGCAAACAACATGCTGCTTTTGAGATACGAAAACTCGTACAAATATCGAATTCGTGATGCTCAGCAGTACCGCATGCAAAATCCTTGATCTGCCTGGATGCTAGAAAATTTGGACAGCAGAGAATACAACTTCAACTTTTAATATGTACTTCTAAAAATCTAAACTATTTTAATATTATTAATAAATGTCAATTATTAGTAAATTTCTGCTATATTATATCCCAACTACATTCATTTAATTAAATGATGGCATTAGATGAGGAGAAGAAAATAACAAAAGGCTAATATTAAGCTCAATGCATATTAATGATGAATTGTGAAATACAGTAAAATGTGATACATTCTGAAACTGTTAACAAACTGAAATAATTTTAATCTTTAACTTCAACATGTGAAATAAAAAATGTAACATAAGGACTTAGCTATACAAAATAATTTTCAAAGAATTTGCCTTTTCCTGAACAATAAGCCTCTCTGCTCCCACACAAAACAGATCCTATAGATAGTGCATGTTCTATTATATTTTTACATGACATTTCAACAAAACCAGACACACTTATTGGACAGCCAGAATAAAATTAAATTGCAGGTGGGAAAATTGTCCATCGAACATTGTGAGGGGAGACATTTTGAAAAAGATAATGTAGTTAAATGCAGTTTAAAAATTTTACCTAGTTAAAAAAAGAAAAGGACATGTATGCCCTTGAAGTAGAGAAGACTTACTGTATCATGTTGCCTGTTATCTTTTCCTGATACGATCAAGAAGTAGTTCCATGCCAGCAGCAACAACAAAGCCAGTGGTATCATGTAGAGCTCAAAGTTCCAGACCACAAAAAGAAAAAGCTAGAAGACAGAGCAGGAAAAAAAGTGACTGAAATCAGCATTACATTAAACTCTCGTGCAAAGTTAAGACCAATAAATTAAAACAATTCTAAAGAAACCCACATCTCCTTAGACAGGAGCAATGTTCAACCACTTTGCTGATTCACACTTAACCTGCATGATACAACTGCTACACTTCCCAATCCTTCCTACCTTAATTCTTGGAAAAGAAAAATTGATGTACTATCATCTAAGAGGAATATTAATTTTTTTCTCATAAAATAATGCTTTTGTGGACAACGAAAAAGAGCATACAAATAAGATTACATCTTAAGAAAGGTTAGTTGCTTTCATGAATCACAGAATCACAGAATGGCTTGGGTTGGAAGGGACCTTAAAGGCCACATAGATCCACCGCCCACCCCCCCCAACAAAAGCAGGGACATCTTTCACTAGACTAGACTGCTCAGAGCCTCATCCAACCTAGCCTTGAATGCTTCCAGGGATGGGGCATTCACAACTTCTCTGGGCAACCTGTTCCAGCATCACCACTCTCAATAATTTCTTCCTAATATCTAATTTAAACCTCTCCTCTTTCAGATTAAAGCCATTACCCATTGTTGTATCACTACATACCCTTCTAAAAAGTCCCTCTCCAATTTTTTTGTAGGTCACAGGGATGTGATTAAAGAAGACCCCAAAGTGTTAGTGAATCTGATTTTAGCTTTGAAACAGCCCTGTAGCAGTTGGTAGGAAAGGTGGCAGAAGAGGTGAATAAAGATTAATTTGCTATTTAGAAAAAAGAATATGGTCATTTTTTAGCAATGGCATACAAACAAGCAGAAGTAATAATCAGAAATCTTTTGCATGGAAAATCAGCAAAAGATCACAGTCAAAGCTAAAATCGTATGATTATTTTAATGAAAGCATAGTAAAATAGAACTGACCACAGACTCATCAAAATGGGATTAAAAAGAATGCTGAGAAGCCACCTAAGTCCACCACTTTGAAAACTTTGATTTGTTGCAGTGTTTGCTGAAAACAGCTCAAGTGCTCTGTGACCAGGGACTGCCAGAAGCCTGGCTGGGTTACATCTCCTAGAGATGTGTGCCTAAATAACTGGGGCAGCTCTTCAGCAGGGGATCCACTTGGGGATCACACTCCTGGAGAGACCCATCCCCACTGCCAGCTCCGTAGACCACCGTCTAGACATTGCTCCCTACTGATGCTGCTACAAAATTAATGGTTTACGGGAAAGAACTAAAAATAATTGGACTTAGATGGGGTCAAATGAAAACCATTTTTACCTCCAATTTTCCCTATGAATGAACCCCCCTTTTAGTTAAGCCAACTATAGCCACAACTTGGGTTTGTTTTCTTCAACAAATAATAAAACAGTGAAACACAACAACAAAAAAAGTGAAAGCAAATCACATTTTGTACCACAGCTGGATAAACATCCAGAAATCCTGATAAGCCTTTTCATCCAAACAGTTAAGCTTTTGAGTAGTTTTACTTTTAATACCTACTAAAAGGAATGAAGGTGTTGTGCTACAGAACTCTCAAACCTAAAGCAATACCAATACCTAGGTAAACCAAAACAAATAATTTTCCCAAATTAGTCACCAAGATGTGTATTAAGATGAGTAAGAAAAAACCACAGATTTTAATAGTCTTCCACTACATTTTTGTTCGGAGTTAAAACAAAATTCTCTTATCAAACAGAAGCTCCCACACAGAAAGGAAAAAAAAATCTACATCTTAGATAATGTCTCTCAAGATCAGCTAACTTACCTCATCCCCATGCTTTCTACCACTGTTCACTGTATATATGCAAGTCCTATGAAACGGCAAGACAAACATGATAAATACTGAAAGAACTGAAAAAGCAGTGTGTGTGAGATGAAAACCAGGATATAGGCACTTCTAACAGTTTTTAGTTTTAAAGAAAAATGCATTTTTTAGGTTGTTTAGTTGAGAAGGAAATTTGTTAGACACGTTAATGTCTAACACCACGCTGTGCTGGTTTCGGCTAGGGTAGAGTTAATTTCTGCCTAGTAGATGTTTTGGATTCAAAATGAGAATGGTGTTGATAACACACTCATGTTTCGGTTTTTTTGCTAAGCTGTGTTTATCCGAAGTCAAAGACCCTTCTTTTCCATCTCTCATGCTCTGCCAGTGGAAGGTATCCAAAATAACCCGGGAGGGAGCATGGCTGGGACAGATGACTCGAACATTCCAAAGGGGTATTTCCACTACATGGAACGTCATGCTCAGGATATTAACTGGGAGGAGCTACCCAGAAGGGCAGGTGGTCTGGGTTCAGGAAGAGGGGTCTGGCAAGGGTCAGAAGGCACTGAGAAATTGCATTGCACATCACTTGTTTTGTTAGGGTTTTTTTTCCCTTTTATTACCATTATTTTTTTTTTACCATTATTATTGTATTTCACTTTATTTTCAATTACTAAACTGTTCTTATGTCAACAAAAAAGTTTCACTTCAATTCTCCTCCCTATTCCACCAGGATGTGGAGGAAGAAAGGGGGGGTTTGAGCGAGTGGCTCCATGGTGTTTCATCTCCAGCTGGGCTTAAAACCACAATAGAAGCAAACAACATCTCATAGCACTGAAGAACTGTTCTGTGACCTTGCTGTCTGTAAGAGTGGTAAATCAGATGTAACCAACTTACAACAAATTTTGTGTCTCAGAGGAAAAGCAAACAATCCATGCATGCTTGAACCCCAGAAATGCCCTGAGTCAATGGATGCACAATGAAAGGTGCTCTGAAAGCCAGCAGACAGCACCAAGTATCAGAAAAGTAAGTATTAGAGATGACCTGTTGAGCAAAGGCAACACATACAGTCTTTCTTAGGGCCCCAGCTGAACTTTGGCTAGAAAGAGGTTAAGAAAATCAAGTACTATTCGAACAATCCCCGGCCCCAGAGAAAAAAAGCCAATAATCTACACAGAGTCTTAGACATGGACATGACTAGAGTCTGAGGAATATGGTAACCATGTACTCCATAATCCAGAATATCAATGAATTCTCATCCAAACACTGCTCACTTGAAATGACCAAATGACCTTCAAGGGCATTAATTCCTTATAGTACTGAACTCAGAGGGCCAGTAAAACATTACATTAAGATATTACCTCTTTACAACTTGTATGGACATACCACTCAAAAGTGTTGATATTACACCTGACATCTCCTGAAGATAATTTTGCTGACCTGCCACCCTAATTTTCATCTCATCTGGCTGAATTTTAACCAGTTCCTCTTTTCAGGCAACTGTCTCAGCCAGGCACTACAAAAACAGTGCAACACAAATAAGATGTGTGCTGTGTGAGACCCACACCGTGATGGCACTGTGACCTAAATGGCCTTGTTATTCCTCCCAGACAAGAAATGCACTCATGAAATGCATATGAGAGAAAACAAGCAGATTTCCAGTATCAGACAAAACTTTTAAGCAAACACAAGCAAACCCAAAATCTGGTGCAGAACAGCAAGAAAACACCGGGACTCAGTTCTTATGCATAAAAGGCCTAACTGTTGAGGTGAAAGAGCAGAAGGGAAGTGGTGTGTACAAACCTTCATGAAAGGTGGGGAAGTAAACCAACATATCCATCCATTAAGCAAGTATAGACCAAAAAATCCCAAACCCAAACCAAACAAGAAAAGCTAAAAAATAAGTAAAAAAGAACAGTTCTGGGAGCTGCCCGTGTTTGTAAAGCATCTAGTGGACTCTGTCTGGCACGGTGTCTTTCAAGAAAATAATGGCTGTCTGTGTAAAAAAAGGATGCTCATCACTACCGAAACAAGCTAACTATTTTAAGAGATGAGTGGGAGTCTCAAAGGTTACAGTTTAATACAACTGCCATTTCCTATACAGAAGAATATAAGGAAGGGCTTTTTTTCTTCTCTCCCATGAGATCAAAGTTTTCAGTCACAGGCATGAACTGGCCTTTTACAACATCACATCAGTTTATACACTTAGTGAGAGACATGCATTAAATGATCATTCAGAGAGACACATGACACTATCCCTAGTGTACAACACTTCAAAAAATAATTTAAGTTAGGATATTGAATATCCTATTCTTTTGCAAACTACAGTATATTTTAAAAAGAAACCTCATCCAAAATGATTAACACTTCCTACTGTTCAGAAAAAAAGCCTGCCCTTTCAGACTAGCAGCTGTGGATCATTAGCTTTCCAGTGATGAGATGTGTTTGATGAGTATTTTTCTTTCTAATTAAGAGACGAGATTCTCTATTTGACTATCTTCTGACAGAAGTGAAGAGAAAGATTTCTGCCTATGTGGAAAGGCCATATTCTACAGAACAATTATTTCAGATTTCTTTTTATCTACCTCCACCCAATCTCTTTTCATTTTTAACAAAATCCTGTTTGCACCCACAGACTTCAGAGTATTAACCCCTGTGTTTCTCAACTCTTCTCCTTTTTTCCTTTTGCTTCTGTTTTGACTCCTAGCAGAGAAGTGCATGTTAAAAAAAAAGGATCATCCCACACAGGGGACACTGACCTCATCCTCAGGTACAGGAGAGACCAGAGGACATGATGAAGGAAGGCTGCAAGAACTGCTGTTTGAAAGCTTTATGACAAAACTAAAAACGATTCGTTCCACAGAAATGCCTGAGTTCAGTGGACCAGATATTTCCACTGGTAGCACCCAGAGCCATGAGCTGTAATTTGCTGGGAGTAAGGCAAAACACAGACATCCCCACTGCTGTTGTCTCACACAGGGCACAGCACTCATGCTGCAGCTTCCTTCTCAAATTGTGGCTTTCCCCAATCATTTTCATGGAATATCTTTACAGCCTCATTTACATATTATTGATATCCTTGCCCTATATTTATTACCAATCTCTTGATTACCCTGGAAACACAAAAGTTGGCTGTGCAGGATTTTGGCACAATCACAAACAGACAATGTCTACAGCTTCAAATATTGTGCTCCAATCACAGGATCTTCCACTTTCCATTTAAGCTTAAAAGGACAATTTTATTACCTGAGGCTTTGTCTCTTGATGTATTCTCTCAAGACTAGACAGAATGAGAGGGAATCCATGTATCTGCTTGATACAGACTGTGTACCAAGTACTGCAGGTTTTAAGGCTCCTGCATGGTGTTTTATACTACGAAACACTTACAACTACTTTGTACTGTACTTTGGAGAGATAATAGCTTCTTCCATTATGAAAGGAGTCAGTCAGTTCTAGCAACCAGAGCTCCTCTTTACATTTTCTAAAAAAATTAAAAAGGAAGCATTTCCTTTAGCTGAAGCAGATCTCAAACACACTAGCATTAATGTAAACACTTACAGGAATCCACTCCAAATGCAGTGCCTTTACTCAGATAAGTCTGGAAGAAATATGCCTTTTAAACATACTCTAAAGCATACTCCAGCAGTTTTTCTTATCAGTCTTGCAATTTTAGTTCCAATTACCTGAGTGCTAGGAGAAGGTGCAGTATGAAAGATTTGAGCCTGAAACACATTCTCTGTTACTCCGTTTTTCTGTACACATAAAAAAACCTAACTTGAA
This sequence comes from Oreocharis arfaki, assembly GCA_013398015.1. NCBI lineage: Eukaryota > Metazoa > Chordata > Aves > Passeriformes > Paramythiidae > Oreocharis > Oreocharis arfaki. The sequence continues at coordinate 129,580 of VZRR01012248.1, forward strand.
AATAGTAAAAGCATGGAATATACAAAAAAAAAAAAAAAACCCCCCAGAAAAAACCCCATATAATTCCCACTTGCTTTATTTTGACAGATTTTCAGTTCAACCTTGGATTAATGTTGGTTCTCCTTTTTAAATGCCTGAAGTCTTGGGAGTCTGAGAAATGTAGAATAATTAGTATTTTTGATTCTCTAAGAATTTTTCCTTTATCTCAGAAACAAACATGGAATTGTTTGAATTTTCTCTCTCTTTGCTGGGATTGGAAGAACTGAGTTCACTGCAATTTAGATTTTTATTAGCATTCTTTCTATTTATTTCCTATAGAAAGAGAAAAAAGAGATACGTCCATGACAAATAAAACAAGAACTTAACAGAACAGATGAAGTATTAATTAATGCCAGTCCCAAAGGGGCTTTTGATGTATTCTGATGTATTGAAAGACATGTATTAGCACTCATTAGAGCACTTGGGTCCCACATCTAGAAGAACGCACCAAAAGAAAATTTAATTAAATGATGGCATTAGATGAGGAGAAGAAAATAACAAAAGGCTAATGTTAAGCTCATTACCTATTAATGATGAATTGTGAAATACAGTAAAATGTGATACATTCTGAAACTGTTAACAAACTGGAATAATTTTACTCTTTAACTTCAATATGTGAAACAAAAAATGCAAAATAAGGACTTACTAGATAAGACATTTTTGGTCATGGGTTTTCCATGTTGTTAATCTGTACAACGAACATGAGGTTCTATTTCATCTTGCTCTTTTTATCTATGTGCTGTGTACCCACTTGTTACTAAAGGAACAATTCTGACAACCAGAGGTGACTAACTTGATCTGCATCAAACCACCCAGTTTGTGAAACACATCTATAGCCAGAGCCACTTTTATGAAGATACTGCTATCCAATCACACCATAATGTGCATTGCATCTCTACAAGATTGTCAGCACCAACAAAACGTTCTATTTAAAATCCTGAAAATTTTTATTTAATCATTTGCTCTTTCCTTACAACTTCTAATGGATGTTTCAAAATCAACAACTTCAAGAATGCAAACCTCAGAGCATGAAAGCAGTGCCACTTTAAACAGCACATTGGATTACAGATGTAAAATTTGTACTGCTGTAACCAGTTGCTATTATAACTAATAACAAAAGTTAGGCAGAAATAAAAATTAGACCCCCCAAAAATATTTTTAAAATGTGGAATCTCTCGGGTCATTCTTTTCCCCCTCACTAAGAGTTTCTGAGCTGTATTATTACAACTGTGTAGTTAGTATCCAGGATAAAATTAAAGGGCAAAATATAGTTCACGGAGGTGATTCCCATACACGCAGCCTCTTGCCATTCTCAGGCCATTTCAAGATGGATTTGTTCTGTCAGACCGCTAAAATGCTGACAAACTATGAGAAATTCATAGTACTTTTCCTGTGAGCAATGACACCTGGCATCAAGTTAAAAATGACCAACTAGGGTACATTAGATCAATGGCACGTCTGAGAATGGGGCTATTAGGGTCATTGAACCTTCATCCCACCTTATTATCACATTTTCTGAACAATACCCAACTGCTCACTGTATGGCCCATGTCTTTGTGTAAGTGACATTACCTAGAAAACTGCTCTACACATCATTTTCCAAGTAAAAAAGTGCTTTTAATGTCCCCAGATTGATTTTCACAGAATTGCGGAACGGTTTCAACTGGAAGTGATCACACTGGGTAATCTGGTCTAACCTCCCTGCTCAACCAGGGTCATCCCAGAACACACTGCACAGAATTGTGTCCAAATGGATCCTGAATGTCTCCAGTGAGAGAGACAGAATCACTTCAGAAGAAAAATCTAAGGTGTTGACTCTGTGAGAAGTGTAAAATCACAACATGGATCATGCTAGATAACTACAGGTGTTTATGCAGAATGCATTGGTGAACTTAAGAGCTCTGTACAGTTAATTGTGTTGTGCTGAAAAAGACCACATACAAGCAGGGATCTACATATTCACATCTATCTTCCTTCATTTTGTAGGCCTTTTTTCACTTTACCTGGGCATCAATTTTCTGTCATCTATGTCTTGCAGTTCAATTTGAAAAATGTAATTTCTTCAGACAGTCCAGGAAAAAAATGTTATCATTGCCCCCTTCCTTTCTCACAGCCTGACAAGGAACAGGTGGGCTTTGAACCTGCCTTCTGTTCCCCCCAAATGCCTCAAGATTGTAAAACTAAATTGTCCATCAAAAGTTATTAAACTGGGTATAGAGAAAAAAAAATTGGTACCTTCTTCAGCTTAATTAGATTGGCTTCACTGTGCATCTCCCGTAGTCCGAACACCACACATACTCCCCAGACACTGGTATGGAAGTTGTTACATATACTGTTCTCTGTACATCACATACTGCATCAGATTAACTTTTTCTTAATCTGCTCCCTCCCTTATCTTCTACTCATTTTTGAAGATGAAGGAAAAGCGTTTAACATTTTAAGAAAACACTATAAGAAGTTTAGTAGGGTAGAAGTAGTCACCACCACCTAAATACTGAAAAATACAAGACTTCCAGACTTACGTTTTGCAAAGCAAAGTAGAAAATACTTTTGTTCAATGAAAAGTAAGTCACTTATTTTAAAAATCCTGAATATGAACTACATATACCTCACAAATGATTAAACTGTGCCCATATTCATTGGAACGACAGAAAACTCCTCACTATTCATTCATGAATAACCACCACCAAAACAGAAGGACCATTAGGATATTAGGAAGTGAAACTTTTGATAAAGTAAGTCCTTTGGTTGTAGGAAAACTGACACTTTACCAACTGTCAGAGTGAAAGGGACAGCAATAAAATTTAAACTGTATGAATGAAGACTAAAACCATGTAGCTAAAGGTGCACAGGCAGACTGTGATTCCCAGTGATAAAATGCAAAAATACTGAAGGTTGGTTTGATGACCACCCACACGTCTGGAACGAAGAGAAACTTTGGCTCCTCTATGGACAGACATTTCCATAAGCTGTTCTGAAGTCTCATTTCACACACTGGAATTGTAATGCCTTTATTATATTGAAGAAACTCTGTTTTAATTTTTGCTTAGGACTAAACACTACAATTCTGTTTCCACCTCTATTTGGAGGTGGCTGAATCAACACACTGGATTCTCTGATGTCCTGGAGATGTCGACTGCTCATGCAGAGAAATTCCTTGCTGAGTCTGTCCTTTCACTCTGAGCAGAAATTAAGGTTGAATCAAGCAATCTTTCTGCTGCTTCTGCTTTCTCATCTGTTCTTAAAAAAAATCTGTTACGTTCTGGGGTTTTGGTTTTTTGCAAGAGACAGAGGCACCAAGGAACAGGATGGTGGAATAATCACTAAGGGACAGGGCCACCATTTGTCAGAAGGATAAGAGCACCCATTCATTAGAGCATTAATACATGAAGCCATTTATATTTTCCCAATGTTTTCTTTAAAATCCTTTTTACATAGTTTTAGAAGGTGCCACTTGCCATCAGCTGTCACTTGGTATCAACCAACTAGGTCTAATTATTAAATTATTTCAACTTTTCAAGACCATCACTCAACCTCAGTGAGCTCTCCAGGCTGATTTTCATATTCATGATTTATGACCTGTTTCATTATGTTGTTCTATGATGTCTGGAATATTGGTTGAGTACAACTGTAAAACAGCAAATATATAAAAAGCCTAGTATTTGTTCCTCTATCACTGACCAGCTCTTAAGTATATAATCTGCAATTTGTTCTCACACAGTGTAGGAAGATGTTTTTCTACCTTTTAATGTACTTATTTGTAAACAAAGTTTAATTAGTAAATTCATTTCAATAATTAATTTCAAGTAGCTTACCCTTCTTTGTAACTTGATCTCCCAGTCTATCTCGTAATTTAACAAAAATTCTCCTCCACTGATCTCAAGACTTTCCCTCCAAAACTTCAGTTCTGAGAGTTTGCAGACCTACGTGGAGCATCTATAGCTGTACATGCCTGTTCCTATTCTCAACTCTAATATTAACCCAGGACTGACGTTACCAACTCCTTCTAGTCTATTTACTCTTTACCTATGAACATCCTGTAGTTTTCCACCCTTCCACCCTCAACGATCTGTTTGAAGTTATTTTTATGCCAGAGAAATCTATGTATTAGCATGCAGGCTATGTGTTTTTCTTCAGTATTCACCAAGTCTTTAAACTTCCCTGAGCAGAGTATGATTGCAGATTGCAGAAATGAGAACCTAGCAGAAAATACCAGTTTAGATCAGAGAGTGAAGCAGCTCCAGGTGTTTGAACAACCTGAATCCTGTAGTTATAAGACTGTCCCCAGGCTGATAGTCACTGAGACCAAGCAAATATTTTTTGTTCTTCAGTAGGATAGCTATAATTATACTCTGCAATGCTCTTTATAAACAAAATGCAAAATAAAACTCTCCACGTTCATTTTTAGCTGGCAGTTTTTTACAGTAGACTAGAGTAAGTCCTGAGAAAGCTAAAGTATATTCACATATTTCTATGTAAAAGTTACCAAATTGCAATATAAAGAAAACAATTACTTCTTTTATCAGCATAAACAGTGCAAACTCCAAATTTTTCAGTGAGATAAACAGAATGCAGAAGTTAGGATGAAGTTCATGAATACATACATATCCTGTACATTTTTGTCTCTTTATATTGTAAATCACAGCACAAAGGAGTGGGAGGATGTCTATTAACAATCACTCCACAATTTGGTAGAATCAGTTATGAATTACTAAATAAATGCAATTTAGAACATAACTAGGATAGTTACTAGTGTATCATCACTCAGTCTTTGGTTGAGTTTACTTCTTTGTGCCTTTGCTAAACTTCTTTGGTCTGCAAAGCTCCACTCAGGTGCATTCGAGAAATCATATCAGACTCACACAGCCTTTCCTGCAAGAGCAGCATCCTGAACTGTTGGGAGTTGTCCAAGAAATGGAGCCAGATACCTGGCTAACAAATACACTAGTCACACCTTATGATGTCTGATGCACTTTCAGTCTCCTGAAAAGTTTCTCTATATATCTACGTAACTGACCTGTTTAACAAGGGCAAACACAAAACTGGTATCTTGAGAAAACCAGAGGTACTTCATGAAAAAGAAGAAAAGGAATAGCAGAGGTAGACTTATCAAACAAAACCGAATTATTTTTGTTAAAAACTACAGAAAGCCCTCTTACATTTTAGTTAAAGTTAAGTAACCATTCATATAAGGCGCTGGAAAAAGACAAGAGAGGTGTAGGCTGAAAGAGAAGTAAAGGTGAACAACATTCAAAAGTTCACATTTTTGAATCACATACTTTCAAGCAACAGTAAACTCTATGGGCAGCAGTAAGCCAGATAGGGCACCACCTACCCAAAACGCAGAAAGAGTACACCATGTAATTAAACAGCCTGAAAACATTTTTGATACTTTTTGATCTGATTTTAAGTTCCACTCTTTTCAGATATACTGAGAAATAAAATTTTTAATCTATAACGTGCAATGTACAAAAACAAATAAACTCAACAACACAAGAGATTTTCTTTCTTATGATCCTAGGTGGAAAACTGTCTTTTCCTGCTTTTATTCAGGTAATGTTTCTGCAGAGAAAAGTATATTTTCATGCTATTGAAAACATCAGTAGTTTTTCTGTAATAAATTTAATTATATCCATATTTTCACAAACTACATTAAATCATATTTAGCGTAGAGATCTGTGCCCTGGCAACTCCCCTGTTGTTTTCATAGTTTTTCTTCTGGTCAGCAAATGCTAGAACCCAAGCTGTATTCCTCTCTCCATATTTGCAGGAAGTAGTGTTGTAGACTCCAAATATATGATGTTTCATAGAATCTACCTCACCTTTCAGTAGTTTGTTGTTTCAGCAAAACTATATTTCATTTATTTAGATGACTGCCACTCCAGCGTGTTTAGCCATACTTTAACATAGAAATGTTCCACAGCTCTAAGAAGCATTTATTGAGCCTGGACCATCATCAATAACATTTACTAACCAGGGAAGAACAGTACATTTTATAGATACTTACTTCAATGCACATCCTTAAAATGTGAATAGGGAAATGCAGAGTATTTTACTGCTACCTAAAGAACAGTGTATCATCATTAATAGCCAATGCTACATTCTCAACTTTCTTTCTTTTTCTTTTCTTTTTTTTTTTTTACAAAATAACATGGCAATGAGATCACCAGTGTTAAAACAAGTACAGATTTTGTATGTCTGTTTAAACTTGCTACATACACCAGGAAGAGGAGAGTTCTCCTTTAAAGGACCAAACTCTGGAAACAGATATTTCATAAATTTAAATGAGCAGAACTCAAGACCTGGAATTATACACAGATATTTCATAAATTTAAATGAGCAGAACTCAAGACCTGGAATTATACACATATGGCTTCTATACTTTAACACTCCATTCAAGCCTCAAAATCTTTCAGTCAAAACAAGACAGCCAAATATTGCATTACAGAATTATTGTCTGCCACTTATAAAAGAATTTTTTTAGATTTTATGCAAGTTATAATGCATTCATTAATCACAAAAGGTCTTTGAAATGCAACAGGAAACTGTCCTTAGGGCAGAGGAGTACAATTTCTTGCCCAAATCCCAAATCACTAACACTAAATCTCTACTCACTGTTGTGTTGCTAGCAAGCCCAAATAAAAACGACATTTAAAATTCAAGATAGAGGCTTGATCTTATGATTCTCATAGTCACAGTGTACGAACTATGCATAGCACAATTACTAACCTTTTATTTTTTACTAAAGAGAGAGCAGACTTGAGGTTTTAGCACACTGTCTTTTCAATGTTTCTCCTCTTTCCCCAGTTCCCCAGCACCTCCCTTCCACCTAAGCTTTCGCTGACACCAAGGAGAGGAAGGCAGGAGTAATTTCACCTGGGTTTTTTAATAAATCTGTAAAGTCCTGTGGAACTGACCTGTCACACTGAAGCAGATTGATGATTTGTGAGCAGACCTGGACTCTTCAGAGCTGCAGCTCATGTCTACCACTCGAGGTAACTCTCAAAATGGCACTGCTTGGCCAATGTCTTCACAACAGCATCTGGAGAGGGGGATAAATGTTTCGCTGATGCTCAAGAAAGCTTTTTGCAAGACTCAGGAATTCAACTACCTGCTCTCTAGGACAGTGTACTTCAGCAGGTATAGACCCCTCTACCCTTCTACTCACTCTCAGACCTCTGATCAGACCTCTGATCAGCTCTGATGGATGTCCTTCCCTTATTTCCTTTAAGATGATTGAGTCTAACCTTTGACCAAACACCACCACGTCAGCTAAACCATAGCACCTGTCAGGTCCAGCCTGTTTTGAACAAATCTAGGGATGGTGACTCCAGCCCTTCACTAGGCAGCCTGTTCCAGTGCCTGACCACGGTTTCAGTGAAGAAATTCTTCCTGATGTCTAAAACTGACCTCTCCTGACACAGCTTGAGGCTATTTGCTCTCGTCCTGTCATTAACTGACTGGGAGAAGAGACCCACCCCATCTCCATACAACCTCCTTTCAGGCAGTTGCAGAGAGGTATAAGGTCTCCCACGAGCCTCCTTTTCTCCAGGCTAAACAATCCCAGCTCCCTCAGCTGCTTCTCATACGATCTTACTCTCTAGACCCTTCACCGGCTCTGTTGCCCTTCTTGGACACACAGTCCCACACCTCAATTTTTTCTTGAAGTGAGGGGCCCAGAACTGAACACAGGACTTGAGGTGTGGCATCACCGCTGTACAGGGGACAATCCCTGCCCTGGTCCTGCTGGCCACACTATTTCTGATAAAGACCAGGATGCCATTGGCCTTCTTGGCCACCTGGGCACACTCTGGCTCTGTCAATCAGCACCCCCAGGTCCTTTTCTCCTGGGCCACTCTTCCCCCAGCCTGTATTCCTGCATGGCGTTGGTGTGATCCAAGTGCAGGAACCAGCACTGGCCTTACTGAACCTCACACCACCGGCCTCGGCCCACTGACCCGGCCTGTCCAGATCACTCTGCAGAGCCTGCCTACGCCCCAGCAGATCAACACTCCTGCCCAGCTTAGTGCTGTCTGCAAACTTACTGAGGGTACGCTCAGTCCCCTCATCCGCACCATCAACAAAGACATTAAGCAGGACTGGACCCAGTACGGAGCCTTGGGGAATCCCAGTAGTGCCCGACCACCAACTGCAGCACCATGCACCACCACGCTCTGGGCCCAGCCACCCAGCCAGCTCTTAGCCCATGGAAGAGTGCACTTGCCCAAGCCATGGGCTGCCAGCTTTTCTTAGTTTAATACAATTATACAGAAGACAGACTCAAAAGTGAGTTATCTACCCTTTAGTTTTAACCACTCCCCCTTCATCAATAAGGAAAGATGAATGTGAGGTCTAAGTGAAAAAGTGTTTACTAAAAAAACCCAATGAGCAGCAACCAAGAAAACAGCAATAACTACTAGATACAAATGTGCTGAGTCCCATGGTCTCCCAGAAACAAAGAAAACAAGATGGTGGAGAAGACCCACCTCTTAAGATGGCTACCGCCATAGCAGCCCCTGTGGACCAAAGACAAAGACAATACGGCAGAGAAAGCCCCCTTCTCTGGACCATGAGACAGAGAGGGAGAACAAAGGAAAAACAGCACACCAACCCAGCCTCTGTGGTTCCAGAGCTCCCTCCTACCCCAAATAATACAGGGGAACAGGGACAAAAGAAAAACCTAACTATTCTTGGACCAAAACAAGTCAACACTGCTGGGACGCTGGAAGAAACTTCCCAGCTGCTGCAGCACTGACCACCCTCAGGGGCTGGAACTCATGGAGAGATGGTTGAGCTTCCTGGCATGGCGCAGCAGCTGTGGGCAGTGGCTGGAACTCATGCAGCGCATTTGACCTCTCCTGGTGAGGCACAGCAGCTTCAGAGAAAGAAATTGCGAAATTCTCCAAAGCCTTGAGAGAACAAAAGGAAATTACCCTGCCAAATGGCATGGCACAACACAGCTCTCCCGAGTGGCAGCAGTGTTACATTGTTGCAAAATTCACTGTGAAGAAGTTTTGGATTGCAAAATGTACCTTCTTGGCTGAGACTCAGAGACCTGTCCCACACCACCCCCTGGCCAGAAGAGAACAGAAGGAGAGTTCCACATCTGTTTCAGATTTTTAAAGGGATTCCCCATTCCCCCTTCCATGAAGCCAGTGTAAAACACTCAAGTTCGGTTTCTGAGGTTGCTGAGTCTTGAAGTGACAGTAAAAACAGGCTACATGGATTAACACAGAAGAAATAGGGAATGCGTATTTTTTGGGTCACCCAGGACAAAGCTTCCCCAGCAGAACGGTGTGGGTGACTGAAGTCCAAGGTAGACAACATCCACAGCCTTCCATCATCCTAGGCAGGTAACCTTATCATAAAAGGAGATCAGCTTGATCAAGCAGGATCTGCCCTTCCTAAACCCATACTGGCTGGGCCTGCTTCCCCGGTTGTCCCGTATGTGATGTGTGATGGCACTCAGGATATCTGTTCCGTAACCCTCCCAAACACCAAGATCAGGTTGACAGCCCTCTAGTTCCCTGAACCCTCCTTTCAACTCTTCTCGTAGGCAGGCATTACACTGGCCAGCCTCCAGTTGTCTGGGACCTCCCCAGTTAACCAGGACTGATGAAAAATGATGGAGAGTGGCTTGGCGAGCTCTCCTGCCAGACCCCTCAGTACCCTCTAGTGAATCCCATCCATCCCCACAGACTTGTGAGTGTCTAGGTACCACAGAATGCCACTACTTACTCCTTCATTGCAGGGGATCTGTTCTGCTCCCTGTCCATCAGTCCAGGGGACTGGCTGTCCTGAGGATAACAGGTCTTTGTGTTAAAGACTGATGCAGAGAAGGTATTAAGTACCTCAGCCTTTTCCTCATCCTTGGTGACAAAGTTCCCCTCCATGTTCAATACAGGATGAAGATTTTCCTAGGACTTCCCTTTGTTGTTCATGTATTATAAGACCACTTTTATTATTTTTCATAGCAGTGGCCAGGTTGATTTCTAGCTGAACTTTTGCCTCTTATTTCCTCTCTACACATCCTAACCATATCCTTGAACTCTTCATGAGTTTCCTGCCCCTTCTTCCAAAGGTCATAAACTCTTTTATCCCAAGTTCCAGTTTTATACCAGCAAAAGCCAGACCAGTCTTCTTCCCTGATGCTTGTCTTTCAAAACATAGGGAGTGCTCCTGTGCTTTTACGATTCCATCCTTCCCGATCCCTTTGTTATCAAGGACTGTTTCCTAAGGACTCTGTGTCCTGAACAGGCCAAATACAGCCCCTCAGGAATCAAAGGTATGTGTTTGGTTAACCCCATTCATTACTTCATATCAAGAATCAAAAATGCTATCATTTCATGGTCGCTGTGCCCAGGATGGGCATTCTGACTACCACATCTCCCACTGGATCCTCTCTGTTCATAGACAGCAGGTCTAGCAGGCACTATACCTGGTAGGCTCCCTTGCCAGCTGCGACAGGAAGTTGTCTTCCACATACTCCAAGAACCTCCTAGACTGCCTTCTCTCTGCCATGTTGAGTTTCCAGAAAACATCCAGCAAGCTGAAGTCTTCCACAAGAAAAGGCATGAAGATTGTGAATTATCAGTCAGCTTAGTGAATACTTCATCTGCCTCTTCATCCTGGTTGGTTGGTCTGCAAGACTCCCGCTAGGATATCTGCATTGTTAGCCTTCTCACTAATTCTCACTCAACCTTAACATTACCCTTCCTTCCCACAAAAGTTCTAGCTTCAGAGCAGGATCTCCATTCCTCTTCTAAGCCTGGAGAGAATAAAAATACAGGGGATTTTCCAGTTAGCAGCTCCTGCATGTGGATCTCCCCGACCTGGGATCATTTGCAGCTCTGGGTTCTTCAGGCCAGAGCATCAAGACTGCTAGGAAAAAAAAAATCTACAGAAGAATATTGCAGCCAGATGGACACATTGTACTGCTTTTGTGTGGCAAGGTTTTGGTAGTGGGGGGCTGCAGGTGTGGTCTCTGTGAGATGCTGCCAGAAGTTTCACCCATGTCTAACAGAGTCAATGCCACCTGGCTCCAGCAAGGACTCACTGCTGGCCAAGGCTAAGCCCATCTGTGATAGTGGCAGCATCCCTGGGGTAATGTATTAAAGAATGTATTAAAGAATGTACAGCTACAGCCAGAGAGAAGAGTGAGAATATGTATATATGCAAGTACATGTAAATATACTCTGCAAACATCCAAGTACATGAAAAAGCATGGGGAGTAGCTACTCCAGTACATCGGAGCAGATATTCCCCTGCAGCCAGCTGTGAGGCAGGCTGTCTTTGAAATCTATGGAATCCCACAGTGGAGCAAATATCCACCATAGAAGATCCCTCACCAGAGCACTTCGATACCCAGGAAAAAGACCCATGCTGGAGCAGTCTGTGCCTGAAGGACTGTACCTCCTGGAAGGGATCCACACTGAAGCAGTTTGTGAAGAACTGCAGTCCAACACCCTGTAGTGTGTTGACCCTGGCTGGATGCCAGGCACCCACTGAAGCTGCTCTATCACTCCCTCTGCAGCTGGACAGGGGAGAAAAAATAAGGGTTCATGGGTTGAGACAAGGTCTGGGAGAGATTTCTCCAAGTACCATCACAGGCAAAATAGACTCAGCTTGGGCATATTAATGTAACTTATTACTAATAAATTAGAGTAGGATAATGAGTAGAACAAATCTTAAAAACACCTTTTCCCACCCCTCCCTCCTTCCCAAGCTCTACCTCCTCCCCTCTAGTGGTGCAGGAATATGGGGAATGGAGGTTGCAGCTGGTTCATCATAGATTCTGCCACTGCTCCCGGAGAAGAGTCCTTGCCCGGCTTCAGCATGGAGTCACTCCCACAGGAGACAGTCCTACGCAAACTTCTCCAATGTGAGTCCTTCTCACAGGAACCAGCTCTTCACAAACTGCTACCATGTGGGTCACTCTTCCACAGGGTTCAGTCCTTCAGGCACAGCCTGCTCCAGCATGGGTCCTTCACAGGGTCAGAATTCCTACTAGGAAACCTGCTCCAGCACAAGCTCGTCTCTCCATGGGTCTACAGCTTCCAGCAGATTTTCATGGAAGCCACCTCTGTAGCCTGCCCACTACCAAAATCTTGCCATGCAAACTCCATACACTGAGATTGGAGAAATTTGTGGAGGGCTGTCTGCTGTAGAAGGGGCCCCATGATGGAGCAAGAGAAGAGCATGAGGAGTCTTCTGCCTAAGGAGAAAGCAGTGACAGAAAACAATATATTATGAAATGACCGCAGCCCCCATTCCCATCCCAGTACAGCACCGGAGGAGGAATTTGGGAGTGGGGTTGAGCCCATGGAGAAGAGGAGAGGCAGGGGGAAGCTGTTTTAAGATTTGCTTTTACTTCTCATTAACCTACTCTGATTTGATTGTCAATAAATTCAACTAATTTTAGACCCCAGTTCAATCTCTTTTACCTGTGGCAGTAATTTCTGAGTGATGTTGACCTTCGAGCCTTTTGTTATATTTTCTCTCCCATCCAGCTGTCATGGGCAGTGATGGAGCAGCTTTGGTGGGCACCTCGTATCCATCCAGGGTAAAGCCACCAAATACATTTCACATGTCTTTCACAACCCATAGGCAGGGCAGCTTTCAAGAGCTGGCCAATATAAAATCCCTGAATCATTTAGGTCACCTTTAAGATCATCATATCTAACCATTAACCCAGCATGGCCAAGTCCACCACTAAACCATGCACCTAGGTGCCATATCTACTTGTCTTTTAAATACTTCCAGGGATGGTGATTCCTTCACTGCCCTGGGCAACCTGGTACAGTGTTTGAGAACCCTTTTCTTGAAGACATTTTTCTAACATCCAATGTAAAGCTCCTCTGGTGCAAGTTGGAGCCATTTCCATACGTGCACAAGCAGAAAACAATAGGCAAAACACTAACATTTGATTGACCCCTTTTTTGGAAGTCCTGGTAAATTTAAATATACAGGAATACAGTGGCACAAATATTTTAGGATAAGGACACAATTTTTGTATGTTAGAAACAAATTAACCACATGACTACATTGAATGCAACCAATGAAGTTTCAGCCTCAGAATTCAATGACTGACAAAAGTCAAAAGCAACTGATAAAATTACAGACAGATCTTAACTGTAGACAGCACTTCTGAAATAACCAATGATAAATATCAGGCAGAAAAAAGGAATTTGGGTGTATAACCAGAACAGGAAATTAGTAACTGGAAGAAGTCTCTACGGAGATTTGAGATAATCACAAAAGCTGTTGTCATCCTTAAAGGGCTGTATGATTCATCCAAAAGCAAAAAACTATCAGGAATTCCTTCTTACAGTCTGTCTTCACATCTTAAAAACATGAAACTTCTTCTTGGGTCTTTGAAAACCCTTAGGGTAATTTTACTAGTAAAGACATACTGGTGTTTTAGTCCACAGTTCCTTTTTTTCTAAATACTGGTGATATGGAAATCACCATAACTGAAATAAACATGCCATAGCACCAAGAATAACACATACCAAACTGAAAGACTGATGAACAAGCTCCAAAGAAAGAGATAAATATACATTATGTGCACAAATAATTCATATACACACTCAGATACAACTGTGTGATAACATGGCACAATAATCTGTCCTACACACATTTTAAAATTCCATTTATACACCTTTTACACAGGTCCTTTGGGCTACATACATTATTCAGCCATGGGATGAGGTTTCATTCCTCAGTGCCTCAATTGATTGTTTACATCTTTGCACAGTTAAGACATGAGACAAAATCAAATCTGTCTACTACTTAGTACTTCTTTTGCCTGGGTAAAAATAATACATAACATTCACTCAATGAAAGTAAACCAACTCTCCATTTTACAGACAGGGCTCCTTTTGCTTTATTAGGGTATCCTTTTTCTTCCTACACCATTTTGGAATGCATAAAACTACATTAAGAAGTCATGGGAGTTTTGTTTTGATGCTGCATCTACAGTTAACTTACTGGTGGTTAAATTTGGAAACTCATGAAAACTTCATGAGACAGTGTGTCATGAGCCTCACCTCACCTTCAAATCACACAAGACATGGCTACACCTCAGTGCATCTGAAAGCACTGCTTCTAATACTAGGCCGTTTTAAGCTACCACATTTTCTTCCACACTACCACACATCTTTAGCATCAAACCTCTAAATACATGCTGTCTAATGTAGATTTGTATCTGGGAAGCACTCATTATGTAACGTGACTACAAATTATAGTATGAGGACTAGTACTGTAGCAAGTTGTCATAAAGCATCATAAAGGATAATGTCCAATTTCAGAGTAAGGACGGGGGCGGAAATCCTAAGACTCCAAGGGTGAAATTAGATATAAAGTGAGGTCAATATTACACCTGTGGGCAGTTTATTGATTTGGAGAAGGAATTTGGCCTTATTAGTGGAGATAGAAAAGGCAAAAGCAAATGAAGGAACCAACTCAAGGAGGTGCCTCGGTGAGTGATGTGGTGTTTGGGCAGGACAGTGGGCGATGAGGTGGCAGCGGGAAAAGTGGCAGGGCAGCAGTAGTGGACAGCACAGCGGGAGGGGGCAGGATGGTGCCAGGCTGAACAGCAGCAGGAAAAGCGGCAGGGCAGCAGTGGTGGGCAGCACAGCGGGCAGGGGCAGGATGGTGGCAGGCTGAACAGCAGCAGGAAAAGCGGCAGGGCAGCAGTGGTGGGCAGCACAGCGGGAGGGGGCAGGATGGTGCCAGGCTGAACAGCAGCAGGAAAAGCGGCAGGGCAGCAGTGGTGGGCAGCACAGCGGGAGGGGGCAGGATGGTGCCAGGCTGAACAGCAGCAGGAAAAGCGGCAGGGCAGCAGTGGTGGGCAGCACAGCGGGCAGGGGCAGGATGGTGGCAGGCTGAACAGTGGCAGGCCGCAGGACAGCAGGGCAGCGCGCAGGGATGATGACACGGGCTAGAGATGGACAAGCAGGGGCAAGAGGCAAGGGCCAAAGACAACGGCAGCATCGCGACTGCAAAGACTGGGCAAGGAGGGCTGGTGAGGAGTGGGCAAGAGAGGGCAAATCCCAGGGCCGGGTTGATGCACTCCGTCATTTCTTACATACCACACAGCCCCTGCCACGGTCTGACTGTCCAAGGGAATCATTGGGTCGTCTGGAGAAGCTCTCCCTAGCAGCTGGAAGGAGTTCTCTCTGCCCTCAGGGGTAGAAGCCCGGGAAAGTCCTCCCAGTGACAAAGGTTTCGGGGGCTTTCTCCACCCCAGGATGCTGCCTGATGAAATCCTCCGACAGACAGAGCTCCTCTCCACCCCTCGAGGGGGTAGCCAGAGACAGAGCCCCTCTTCGCCCTCCTCCCTGCTGCACCAGTCACAGGGGCTTGCTGTGCACATGTGAACGTGCTGTCACTGCCAAGGCACGTGCAGATTTTCTAGGACTTTTCCATTTAATGTTAAACAACAGATTTTTGAACAACAGTTCAGAATAAAACGCAATGTTGAGACATCTTCACTCTAACATTAATCAGTCCCTCACAAGTAAGTAACAGAAGAAATACAATCTGAAACAAAAGAGGGCATCTCATGAAACAAAAAAGAGAAGTAACACTAGTAAATATAAAAACATGCTGAAGCAACAGATGCTTTGAAAAGCTGTATGTACTCCTTACGTTCTAAAACTGACCAACCCATGAAGTTACAAAAATAATGGCAGTATCAAAACCTCACCAGATAATTTTATCACTTCTTTCATTCCTGTCACTTTAACACATACTGTTCAATACTATTACATAGTGTTCATTGTCGTGAAACAAATGTCGTGAAGCCACATTTAACTTGCTGAGGTATAATACCTTATATTGAACATACCTCAATTATGGGATACTCTCTTTAATTTTCTTTAATAGAATTCCAGAGCAGATAGTGTCAGAAGGTAAAGAAAAATAAATTCTTTATTTTTTATATATATGTATATACATTTATACCTATGTATATATATACTTTTTTTTTCCATCTACACATAACTTTAGTTCTATTTCTCCATACAAACAGCAATTTTGGTTCTAAGAATAAAAAGACAATTGTATGAATTACTTCTACAGTGTACTTTTATACTTGAATATATCATTTTCAGTGTTACAGAACTTGAACTGTGATATCAGTCTTTGAATACTTAAGTAGGTGGGTGTTTGCTGTTGTTTTTCTTCTGCACACCACTAACATGAAATTGCTATTCTTATCTCAAGCAGAAAAAAGTGAGCAGAATGAGTTTTCTAGGAGTACACTAAAGTAAAAAATAGTTTGCCTATGATGGCTTTTTAAGCCCCCCAAATGCACTGTGAATGATTACTAGTAGAGAAGAAGAAAAGATTTATTGAAACACAACTTCAGCATACTGGTAGATCATGATACCCAAAGTAAGAGAATTCCTGGGGAAAAAAAAAAAAAAAGAAAAAGAATAAAACTGTATTTACTGTCTGGTATGAATTCCCTGTCCTGTATGAATACTGTCTGTATAAATAATCTATCCACATTTCTGGAATTTCTGTTTCAAAGTTCTTCTGGAGCGTGACTTTTGTACAATCTGACTTCACATATAAACCAGCATAACTGGAAGCTGGTTTTGCAGACTGGGGAAAAGGTACATCTCCCCTGTCCCATTGGGGACAATCTCCTCCTTGGGTAATTCCTTTCAGAAAGAGGCATGTCTGATCACACAAAAACACACACAGAAGAAAGAGAATGCTGTTACTCTCTGCTACACCCCTGCTAGCCAAGGCAATTTTTATTTCAGAGCTTACACACAGATGTTGGTGTCCAAGTGCCCACACTATGGTTACTGCCCTTAAAAAGCAGAAAAAAAGCTAACAGCTCTTCAGCTACTCCCAGCTCTTCCAAAACTTGTAGCAGCAGAAAGAATTCGTTTCAGTCATGAAAATTGTGACATATCTGGAGAAAGCTCTATATGCAGTTGCTGGAATATCATTTACTCTGACTGTATTTGCTTCAAACATCAGAAACCCAAAGCTTATTTCCTATGCACTTGCTTTTCGCATGAAACCCCAAATGCTGCAGAATTATTTTCAGTGTCAATTTCATGTTTATCACATTTTCAACCCTATACGTTTTTTAGTATCTGATAAGTCTCTCTGGGATCTAGCTACATCTCTGATAAAGAGCTGTTTGACAACTGCACTCTTGGTACAAGACTTCTCACTCCTTTCAACAATATACAAATATACAGAAAGGGCTAACACATATTTATTTACAAGTATAGGTGTTGCCAGTATCTTACTCAAACACATACAGAGAGTAAATGCACATATGAGCTCATATACATGGAGTAAAACAATGGGATTTCCACGGGGAAATGCAAAAGTTATTGTTAAAATGTCTGTCATCCATGTAAGAGAAACAGACATGAGCTGGGCATTAAATTTGCATACAGCCCCAAGCACAGAGGTTCCTGCATGTGTAGTGTTCTCCTGCTCTTGAAGACGGGCATATCTGGCAGGGAGAGTCTGTCAGGATTAGCTCAGGAAAAAACACCCGCAAGGAGATAATTTGAAGACATACTGAGAATTTGCCTCTGTATACGAAAATAAACAAAACTATGCACACTGAAAGTTACCACGAACACTATGCCACACATCAGGGAATAATCTATTTCAGATAATTATCCCACAGCCATACACCACACTGTGAGAAATGGCTGCCATTTAGGATTGATTTAGGTCTTGCATCACTTAGATTTGGAAAGGAGAGGTCTTTTCAAAGGTTCAGAGAAGAAAGAAAAAAAAAAGATAAAATTAAAGTAATTATGATATAACTAGGCTCAGATTCACTTCATGGCTTAGTAAAGCCATAACAAGGCAGCATAAAGATGTTAATGCTTCTTTTATGGAAAATAACCAAAAGGTACAGTTCCTTTCTTGATTTTGAAGCTGCTTTTGACAAAGTCTACACTAATAGCCTCTACTTCAAGTTACAATCAAGATTTTTTTTTTTACCTAATAGGTAAACTTGTGTAAATAGAGTGTGTCTTTTACCAACAACACTGGCTGCTGAGGTAGACATTGTGACTTAAAAATTCTGGTAGGAAGCATATAGGCATGACTATATGTGATTCTTGCTTTAAAAATTATATAAGCTATGCGCAAAAACAACTTGGCCTGAAACCATCTAGCATACAGCAACAAAGTCTTTCTCTTTCCTTTCCTGTTCTTCTCTTTTTCCCCAAACCAGTCCTCTTTTTCTTTCAATATTTTTTGTCATGACAGAAAACATGATGCCATTTCATAACTTATACTTACTTAACACACACAGACACTCACACACAAGGAAAATAACTCATCATATCAAAAGTAGGACATGAAAGCGTATCTCGAAATGTTCAAAGACATGTCTTACGAAGTAACTTTACTATTCTTAAATAGTAATTGAAATTACTCCAGAGATTTCACACATTTCTGGCCTGCTAACATGAGTCTAGTTATTTCATGGACAGTTCACAGGTACTACTGAAGAGTAATAAAATAGATATGATTGGAAAAAAACCCAGCTGACGATGGCTCACATACCACAAAAGGTTCAAGCAAGATTGCAAATCAAGAATACTGAGAAGGGGTCACAGAAGTATCCAAAGAAAACCGTGGTTGTACCTGTAGCACTTTCAGAATGTGCTCAGCTGGTGTTGTCTTCTGCACTTCGCCTTGCTCAAAAAAGAAGGGCTACTGAGGCGCGGCTACAGTTTGAGCCAGTGACAGCCAGTCTCCAGGCACGTCTGTTTGGTTCAGCAACATCGCACTCAGCATCCGTCACTGAGTCTGCTGTCTTTCCAACAGCACAGACAAGGAGCCTGGCATTGACTTCAGGCTTGAGACCCCAGCAAATGTGAGTGTACCATGTGCACTTTTGGTAAAGGCAGACGGGAAGAATAAGAATGTGAAACAAATCTAAATATTCCTTAAATGAAAAGGGTGTCCATCAACATACACGTGTCTTGGGAGCAACTCGTAAAGATAAGGTACCCCAGATCACCCAGGCCCGAAGATTGTTACTGAATATTTAAGACTCGCAACGTGCAACCTTGCGTGCGGGGGCAGCGGGGCGGAGAGGGGTCCCTCTTGCCTCCCTGCCCGAGACTTCGCTGGGGGTGGGTCCTTCCTTGCTTCCTGCCTTGCTCCCTTCCGCTGGGGAATCGGGCAGATCGGAGTGTGTGTGCTTGGCCAGGGATAGTGCTACGCTGTAACTCGGCACTACGATCGCATCTGCCTGCCTTCCCCAGCTTCTGCCTGCTGCCGGTGGTGGCGCTGAGATCGAACACCGCCTGTGAGCCTGCAAAAGGAGCAATTTCCCTCCCTCCCTCTGGTCGGAACCATCATCAGCGTGCGGATGCTCGGGGCTCGCACCGGAGCTCCCCCTGCCGGCCCTGGGCATCGCTACACCAAAGGGGGAAAACAAGAGTTAACAGGTTGGAAACTTCTGTTATTGTTTTGTTGTTTGTTCCGTTCTGTTATATATACACACACATATATATTCTAGTAAAGAACTGTTATTCCTGTTTTCTACATTTTTGCTTGAAAGGCCCGTAATTTCTGAAGTTATAATAATTCGGAGGGAAGAGTCTTCTTTCCATTCCAGGAAGGTTCCTTGGTAGGCACTTGTCTTTCAAACCAAGACATTAACTGGCGCTCAATGTGTGGCTCGAGAGGAAACGGTGAAAAGAGGGTTGCAGGTCTTGGGTAACCCATTCGTATACTGGATATAGAAACCTCAAGAGGCATCACCATGTGGTCCAGCTTACCCCAGTTCAGTTGGCAGATGATCACATTCATGTTTTTTTTCCATTTGCAGATCATTATCTAAACATGGGCCATTGTGACTGTTATCAAGTTCATACAATGGGTCAGTCGGGTGAGTAATTTAAAGCTTGTAATCCTCTTTTGGAGTGTGTGCATGTGGCTATCTAACTACCACAGCCTAAGATCCTGTCCTTGGGAGTTCACTAGTAATGATACCTATTTTGGGGGCCTTTTTTTCTCCCAATCCCACCCACTTTTTCAGGCCTACCACAACAGCTTTTGAAAGGTTTAAATTCCCCTTAGATGCTAAAGATACCATGTTCTTGCCGATGTTTTTGCTAAGTTTATTCAATGCAGTCCATTTAGCATTGAGAGAGATGGTGAAGTTGCCTTGGGTAGCTACCCCAAAATAAGCCCCCGAGACTAGGGATGCTGCCCAGAAACCTGCTGCAGAGGCCAGGGACGCTGCAGTCAGAGGGAAAGGTGGACAGTGCAGCAGTGGAACCAACAGATGTTACAGCTGTTCAGGCTCCAAACAAACCAGAAGGGCAGCCACAGCCAGCAGCAGTTGCCCCTGTGCTGCCATTAAGCAGCCTAGGAGGGTAAAGCCTCTGTGGCATGGTGAGTGGAGGACTAAGTGTAGGTATGGAGAGGTCTGGCAGGTTCCTTACATCACACTGCTGCAAACCCGCCAAGGCAACCCGCTGGCATTCCAATGAAGTAATTTTGAGGTTTGGGAATTTTGGCAGGGGATAGGCTCTCTGCTGGGTTTTTTTTTGAGAATTGTGGTGTAATGCCACAAGAGGTGTTGGGGCTGACCCAAGACTTGGCTGGGGGGTGTTGGGGCTCCCTTCCTTCCTGCCATTTGGGGATCAAGCAGAGTGGTCACAAGGTGCTACAGGAGTTTGTGTATTCAGCTCTGGGACCTCTTTCTTATTGGGGACAGTAAACATAAATGACAGAAATGCACGTGGTGATGGAAACCCAGCCACAGCCTTCCTGATACCAGGAATCCAGAAAGCAGTGACTTCAAGATTCTGTTAGAACCCACCTAACTGAACGAAAGTGTCATGCTAAAACATGTCATTCTTTCTCCCCTACTGTCAGCCTGCCCCAGAAAACTAGCCTCAGCAACAAAATACCTAAAATTTGATTAGAAAGGGTGAATCAAACACAGTCAAAATCCTGATGTAAAAATAGCCTCATGAGAACAGAATTCGGCTGTGGGTTTTTCACATCATACAACAAAGTAATACCAGTAATCCCCTAAAACAGTACTTCAATAATGTTTATCCATGTCAGAACTCAAGAAGAAAAATACATTAAAGAAGGACTACAATACCTCACAAAAACTCATGATTGCATTGCTGTTTTTTCCTTTGAAAATTTGATGTTGTGTCCTGACAGTGACAAATTGCATGTTCTTCGCTCAGTGGACTTTCCTGATAATAGAAGATACTCTTCCCCAAGAGAAGGAATATTTCAGGTAAACACATTCACTTGTACCAAGTCTGCCCTTTACTGAAAAACAGTTTGATCTAATTGGTAGAATGTCACCATGGAACAGAACATCTTAAAATAGATTACCAAGTAAACTTTAAATTACTTCAAACACTGAAAATGCCTATTTTTCTTAAGATACTATTTCTAAGATATTGATATCTGTGAAATGCAAGTTTTCCACTGCCATACCACATGCTCAGTGACAACTACATTGTATTTATCTTCTGAATAATTCTTATGAGACTAATCAGTTTACTTGAAAAAAGCAGAAAGTGAAAACAGAATAGAAAATACCAAAATAGCACTGTCGCAGTTTTAGCGTAAGTTTATCATAAGGTAATTGTTTATACCCTCACTTGAGATTTTCTTTAAAGTTTAGAGGAATCTACTGTAGAGGAATATATGTGTATTTCTCTGTAATTTTTGTGCCACAGAACCCAACAGATTTCTGTCGACTGATATCTAACTATGAAAAGGTTAAAAAAGATACAGCTCATCCTCCAGACAAGCAATTAAACAGATTCCTATCGTGCTTAGGTAGGAAATAAGTGTAGCCTTATTTTTCCACACAGTGAGCACAGAAAAAGAGAAAGTAATATACAGGGGAAAAAACCTACCAGCCACGCCTGTGTACACCTTTAGTTTTTCCTTGCTACACAAATTTATACCTATGTATGATCTGCATATAAAATACCTGACGTAGAGATGTGTACTGCTGTGAGGATGTAACAGGAGAGTAAAAAAATAAACTATTACAAACCAAAGATTTTTTAAAATGTGTATTAGATGGAGTAGCCTCCTTTCCTGATGCCAATATTTTCCCTTCTCCCGTCTGAACAAGTACATGCTTTGCTTTGACAATAGTCAGTCATGATGGGGTCCTCATCCTGGGTGTCCTGCTTTCCTTGGGTGCCCCAAGCTGGGAAAATACTCCCTTGCCTTATGAGTTACAATATGAGCATTTGCTGTGGACAGCAAATGCCTTCTAACCTGGCCACTGACACGACGGATTGATGCAGGGCCTTCAGAAACAAGTCAGCTTTTCTTGTTAACCATGCAGCATTTGCCCAGGCAAAACAACCAAAAAAACCCCAACTTTCCTCTCAGTTTTTTTTTTTTTTTCCCAATGCTTGCTTGGGTTCCTGTAACAATTTGAAAGATGAAAAGGTTTGCATTTTACAAAACAAAACAAAACCCAACCCAGACAAAGAGTGGCTCAGTACATGTGGGAATTCAATCCGTGCTCCTCTCATCCACAACAAAAATGCCTTCTATTCTAGTGAGAAAGGGAAAAGCTGGAAACTCCCATGCTGATAGTCCTGATGTTTTTCTGCTGCTACAGTGTGTCAAAGGTTAGTTCCCTCCCACCTGCATCACACTTTGCTTCTTCTAATACACAACCAAGCATTCAGACAATACGATTAAAAATCTTCTTGCTCATGGGAGGCTCTCTCAGACATTCAGCGTTCCCTTCTCAAATATCCCAGTCCAGCACACAGATAAAATCATCAACTTGTACCTTAATAAGAGCTTTGTATGATTTTTTTCTTTTTAAACCCTATTTGCTGACTCTCACTAAAATTAAGCACAATCTTGGTGGAATCAAATAAATGTCAGCAGTTTTATTTAGCGCACTCTGATCATGGGTAAGGGTGATAGATAACCAGACCTTTTTTGTTATGACCTCTTAGGAGAAAAATAATAAACCTAGAGACATTCTGCATTATGTGACATAAGAGCAACTCCAAAGGAAAACAAGCTGTCATTTTAAGAGATGAGACACTATCACTGGGTTCCAGAAATGGAAGCAGTGATATTATGAAACATATACTTGAGAGGGAAAAAAAGGAAAAATGTTAAACTCCAAAGATTTTTTGCAGAACAGGCTTGGATTTAAAAATAATGCCTATGTTACATTTTTTTGATACTGCATATTGAAGTTAAAGAAGCAAGTAATTGCAGCACTGGTGACAAGTCACCTCCCCAGCACTGGCAAGCAAGGTCGGTATTCTCATGGGGTAGCCTGATCCTGCATTGCAGTGGTTTTGGTCAAACTCTCTGACCATCAAGTCAGTAGCCAGCACCTCTAAGGTTAGTTGCTGACTGTTATAAGTGATGGATCAAGCCCAAAGGGAGAAGGATGAACAGAGTTTGGTTAAATTCATAGAGTTTACCTTAGTCAGCAGATAAAAGAGACCACTAGTGTTGTGTAATTTGCAGAATAGAGAAGAAAAAGTAAAATAGAAATGCAGAATTATGCTCATTTATTGATACCTGATGGACAGTACATTAAAACAAATACTTATGAGAGAACATTGTACCTCTGAGGTACTTCATGAGAGTGATCTGCTGCTTTAAGATCATACATTGTCATCAAAGTCTAGAAATTATGCAAATAATACTAGCTACATTTAGAGGTCTGCACAAGTAAAGACTTCCCCACCTAAATAGTAACTGTCTCTCAGGAAAGGCAATGATTTTTGTGTGATGCAAAGGTGCTACCTACAGGCTTGAGCAGAGAATGACATGCTGGGAAGCTTAGGAAAAAG
The DNA here is from genome assembly GCA_013398015.1 of Oreocharis arfaki. NCBI lineage: Eukaryota > Metazoa > Chordata > Aves > Passeriformes > Paramythiidae > Oreocharis > Oreocharis arfaki. Next base: position 153,456 of record VZRR01012248.1, read on the forward strand.
GATCCCATTTTTATGAGGAAACAGAACAGAACTAGCATTATCACTAAACTAAATACCTCTTAATTTCAGGCTAAAGAACACATTTTTTACCGAACTTTAAAAACCTGTAATTTCAAAGATTTTCAGTCAACCCAATTTAATTTTAAATCTTACAATGGTATCTGTATTTTTCTGGGTTTCTTTATTTAAATCAGTTTCATTACCATAAAAAAAAGCCTAACTTTCTTTTTTAATCAACAAACAGTAAATAAGCTACATGCTCTTCTGATACACACATTTCAGGTATATTTTCATTGACAACTTGGCCACTATCGAAAGATCACATTTGAAGATCACATCAATGTTTGGTCTTACGGTAAGTGCCAGACAGGAAGTATTTGTCTGGTAAATACTATTAAATATGTATCTGTCCTATACCTCTCGTATACACAATGCTTCATCCAATACAGTGCAGCTGTATTGAGAATTACTTGCCTAAAAAAAACAGCATATCCAATATTTTTGAGATAATGAAAAATGCTTGGGAAAGTGCTTTAATCTAAAAGCACGCTTTTTCTTCCCTGCATCTTTTACACATTTATCTCTTCCCCAGTCAGGTCAGATATGGCATATACTTACGCATATGTGTAGATTTACTCTTGGGGATATTCCTACTGATTTGAATGAACTTAATGATATGAATTGAAAAGCATAGGCTCTGTTTGTTAACTTTTAGGAACAAAGGTGTGCCTACCACCCTGTACACGCCACTGCAGTATACATCCAACACATAATGGTAACAGCAGTAGCAGCAGTGTTCTCTTGCATTTACCTTCAGCTAAGACTCAGGCAAGCAGTGAAATTGAAAACTAATACATTCTGACTTTCAAAAAAATTCTGACATCCTTTTTTCTTTTCCATTTTTGAGGGGGGAACAGTTTCAATAGTAGTATAAAAATAGAAAATAAAAAGATAAATATTATTAAATGCATTTTGTATTATATAATAGAGTAATAATTGAGAATATTTTTCCTTTCAGATATATAATTCAGCAGTTCTGTATTTAAAGGCTGTATTTTTCAAATCTATAGTGATGAGAAGACAGCACTCTGTCACAAGTACAATTACATAAATTTTAGAATTGCTGCCATGCTATGAAAGCATGAATTTTAAAATGAGACTTTCTTTTCTGTCCATTTGTCCAAATTCTGAATTCCTTTTAGGGACTAAATAGCCACATAAATTTTTATTTGTATCAAATAATCGTGACATTCTAAGGCAATTACCTGAGGAGCCGAAAAAGTACCTTAGTTTCCTGTCTAAGATAAACAGATAATCTAGGTTAAACCACTTTTCTGAAATAATTAGGATCCATTAGTAGGTAATTCTAGCTTCTCTAAAAACATTATTCCAAAGAAATAAACCTCAATATAAGCTTTAAAATAACTAAAAAATAACCACAAAGAACAACCAATAGTACTGATATATGCCATAGAACAAAATAAAGAGTGTTCAGCAACAATGCATATCTTTTGCTTTATTCTTAAGCAAAATATCTTAACTAAAATATCTCTTAAGGACAAGATCCTATTGATACTGTTACTGATTTCAGATTCAAATTATTATGCAAAATACCAAATTATTCATGATTTTAAGGTGAAATTTCAAGAATGGTCTGACCAAAACCTATCAGCTATTCCTATTCTTATTTTTAGAAACTGGGAAAAAAAAAGGTTTACACTATTCTACATATAGTATAATTACATCACAATTAAATAAGCTCAATTCTATTTTATTTATGAAGATAATCCTGAATAAATTTTTAATAGAAAAATTTTCATTATAATTAAACTCTTCAGAGTACATTTAAATGACTGTTGAAGAGAGAATCACACAAGCTGTGGCAGGATATTCATAACAACTTTACTGTGAAATTAATATTTAACTCATTTTAAAATACTTAATGCCTCCTATATAGTTGTCTGTAAATTAGTTCAAGTTGCCTTTGCTGCTAATTAAATTTATTCATATTTTATTCTGTTCTCCCGGTTTTTAATCATAAGGTCCGTGCACAGTTAGTGGTAATGTTCATGGGTAGCTGGAGAAATAGTAGTAAAGGGAAAAGTTCCTACTAGATTTTTCATTATGATAACTAAATTTTAAATTATATGCCCAAATCCTTTTACTAATAACTTCCCTGTGACAAACTAATGCATCAACATGTAAAGCCATTTTGGTGCCTTCTATTATTTTAGATGCAAAGATATTTTTTCTCCCTTGTTAGATTTTCTTACCCTGTAGCCAGTATTAAATTCTTCCAAAGAGTGGGGATAGCAGATGTCTATGAACACTCCTAGTTTCATGACGAAAGCAAAACAATGGCTTGTGGATTACTGCAAAAATAGTTCTGATAGAGAAAAATTCAAAATGATTCAGTCACATGTGAATATCATTCTTAATTTTGCTGCATGTATAAGCAATACAAGCATTTCCAGCTTTTAAAACCTAACCATTTTTGGATAAATCATAACTGAATTAACTAAACATTTTTACCCTGCTATAGTACTTCATGTATGTCCTAAAATAAGTTTCTTCTTTGAGTTGCTGTAACAGTATTTGCATGAAGTTCCTTCTAGAAAAACTTCTATTCTTTTTTTGTTTGTACTTTTCCCTGAAATGTTCACAAAGTTCTTCAGAACACTGATCAAAACTGAAGAAGTAAAATAAAAATAATTTCCTTTATGAATGCTTGATGACCTTTGACATCATTCACTATTTAGAGGCCCATAAAAGAAGATCATAACATATATGACTCACAAATTACCAATTACAAAAAATTATCTAGGGTAGAATGCTACACTAATGCAAAAAGATGGATTACTTGTCATAAACCAATAAAGCTGTTGTTTGTGAATCCAGTATCTCACTTCTTTCTTTCATGTTGGGAAACTTAAAATGATTTCTAAACTGCATTAACTTAAAAAAATGCAGTCTATCATACAGGTCAACACTGAAAGTGACCCAAAAATAATCTGTTATTTTTTAACCAGTATATATTTTGTGTTTGACTATCAGTTCTAAAAATCAAAATCAGCAGAAATCGAAGTCAGCAGAAATGAGATACATCATAGAGCAAGCAGATAATCCTGTATTTCAGAGGTATCAGGGGTGCTGGTTCTACCAGCAAGATCTTAAAGTGGTCTCAAAGAAGTGCTGTATTTGTCACTGGAGGTAGGCAACAGAATTTAATTTGTCAATAATCACATTTTAGAGCACAGGCATTCCTGTTTTAAAATATTCTTCCTGCATAAGAAATTCTTCAGGGTTCTGGGTTTACTTCTCTGCATCTTGAGGGAGACGGATTTTTTGACTTTTAATAGAAAGAATGTGAGAAAGAATGGATGTCTGCAGAAAATGAAGTAAATACAAGCCTCAGAGTACACAATGCAGTGTCATCAGCTGTCGAGGACTTATCAGTGAAAAACTCTGTCTGGTGATGCAGCCAAGCATTCACTACACTCTCTGACTGGCAAATGACAGGACTGCTCAAATCAGAGATAAACCAAGATGAACTTTATTTTCATCCAGAAACCACAAACCCCCTTCTCAGCCTTTTGCCTTCCCTGCAAACAGTGAACCCATCACTTGGGGCATAATGCTGAGAGAAAAATACCAGCAAGAATGCTTCTGATGCTTATAAAAGTAACTGCTGTATTTCTCAGTTCCAGTTCAAGTCCTTACACTCTTTTCACATACACTTTTTGCTTTGCCTATGCCAGAATCCACAGTCAACTCTGGCTCACTAACTTTGGCCCAATCAAGGGAGGACTGATTGGGACTGATTTATAACGCTACCAGTTACAGCTCTTAACTGTCTTGTATGTAAGAAAGAGTGGAATGATTTAATTAAAACAATTGAATTCAAATTAGGCATATTAGACATTGTAAGCAAAGGAGCAGAAGGGTGAGCGCAGTGATCCGGAGACAATGAAGCATACTAACCAGAGTTTCCCAGGTTCAGATCCCAGGTCAGATACATACTCCCTGCTCCCAGCTTCAGCCGAGAGTGTGCCCGGAGGTGGCTGCTGCTGGCTTTGGGAGAATGAAGGAGTAAGCTTGTGTGTCGGGGTGGGGAGGAAGGGGGGGATTAGCTGCATTGTCACTCACTAATGACAGCTGCCAGATGATTATAACTCACATTAAGTTCTTAACTGTGCTAATTAGCAAGATCAAACTCCTACAACCAAACTGGGTTTTTTTAAATATTAAAAAAACAAAACAAAAAAAAATAGAGAGTTTGCACATTTGCTGCCTAATCAAGGTGGTAAGGCAGTGAAAGCACATGGTTTTAAAAATGTACTACAATGGAATAAAATACTCGACTGGTTTGGACTGGCCTCAACAATCATTTGGAAGGGCTATGCATACATGACTGAGGTTTTAAGCAGTATTATTTCTTCCTAAATACATCTTCCTAAATTTTTTCCCAAACCAAACCAAAAACTTGCAGAAAAAGAGATGAGTAGCCTTTATCATGACTATTTTCTGGGTGGGCTGTTGGTCAAGGCAAATGTACATTAACTTCTGGGAAATCTGCAATTTTGCTATATTCTCCATGTAGACAGAAACCTTACTTCTTTAACACTATGTTTGAAGTGAGTTCAAAATAGATGGTAAATGGTAAAGCTATAATGAATATATCTTCTTGAGGGTTTTTTTTGGTTGTTGTTTATTGTGTGGGGTTTGAGTTGGAGTTTTTTTTTCCCCTTCCTTTTTTTTTTTTTTTAACTTAGTCTTTGACTTTGATAAGGCTGCTTTTGGAAATCTAATGGTTACCCAACTGTTTTATGGCTTTAACAAACCCTTACTTCTGCCTGATATTCTAAACAATGTAGCCTCTATTTGCACCCAAGTGGTACTAAATTACAGATTAAGTTACAGCAAATTTGTTTTCTCAAAAAAGCAGTGAGGCCTAACATCCCTTAAGTAATAACAGCCTTCCTTTTAATTCAGAAGTAGAACTGGAATAATTTTCCCTCAGAAAATGCAACAATAGAGCTGTTCTTGCAGGGCTGAATGGGGCATGGCTCATTTTGCAGGTGTGCAGGTGCTCCAGTGGAGAGGCAGAAGGGTGCCTGACCTGGGTGGGCAGCCCAGGCTGTGGTAGGTAACTCCAGACTGGCCCACCATCCACTGGATGGGGCTGACAGAGCTCTCAACTCTGATGCGAAAAAAATATGTTCCAGTGAATCAGTAATTTATAGAGATGTTCTTGTTCATACTGATGAAATCAAAGTAGCTAATAAAAACCTGAAGCACCCTTGGAGCAAAGCAGAAATGTCTTAAAAGGTTAAAACTCCATAAATCACAGCCAAAGCGATTCTTGAATGTGAAAATACTGCATTATAGAGACCTACTAGCACACTGAAGTTATTTTCCAAATGTTCCAGCTAGTAGACTGTGATGAAGAAATAACTTTTTTTTAAATATGTTTCACTGGAATTGTGTTAAAGAAGCTTAATATTCAGGATTAAAACCCCTATTCACACTGAAGTGAAGCTGCAGTGCTATGAAGAGAGTGATATGATACAGAAACAAAGCTCAAACAAGGCATTAGTTACCTCTCCTGAAAAAAAAACCCACTCCAATACATTTCCATGTTTGCTTGCTACAATATTATGGTACTATTTCCAACAGATGAAAATCAAGCACATTTAAGGAATAAGCATTAAGTGCTGTTAATGTGGTCTTATGCTGGTAATCATTGTCTTGGGAAAAGTATATTGTGTTTTATATACTAATGCAATGATAAGTTTATTTACTCAGAATCCCTCTGCTAACAGTGGTGCTTTAAGCAAGTAATAATTAATATGGTGGCAAATATTAAAAGTATCTACTTTTAAATTTAGCTTATGTAAAAGGACTACTTTATCTGCTGGTATTATTTCTTCTTCATGAGAAAAGAGCAAAAAGAATACTGTATACCAAGCAAAAATTACTTAGTCTTCCTTTTTTAAGGAAAACATGCTTAAATAAACATTACTGGTATCCCTTACAGTATTGATCACTCATCCTCAAAGGAATTAGCTGGTTTTAATTTTAAAAACACGTTTTTGCTTGGAAAATGAAGAGTTTGTCATTGAAAAATAAAGATTCAAATGCATGCACCTGTGCTTTCTGGTCTGCGATAAGGGAGAGATTTTTTTCTCTGTCTTGTAAACGAGCACCAGAAAGAAAAAGAGCAAGAACAGCTAAACAGACACCGTGCACTTAAGAACTGAGGAGAAATGTAAGGAAATATCAAAAGTTCCAATTACACAATACTAGTTTTAACACATAACTTTGCAGTGCTAATAACAGCTGTAAGAGTAGTAGTCAATCCCAAATAAATAAGACTAAATTATGTCAATTTTTAATTTTTGAAAATCAGTGGGTTCTCCATAGAGTACTTTTATCCCTGGAAAGCAGTTGGTTTCTTGTAACTTCAGAGCTACAGTAATACTGTAGATCTTACTCATGGAAATGTACAAACTCACAGGTCTGCCATACAGTTTTAAGTCTATTCAATATCAGCTGCAGCCATTTGGCTTACAGTTATTAATTTTTTTTTCTTTTCAGTTAACAACTGGGGTCACAACATTAGTTACTTCTACTGGTAAGCGTTAATACTTACCCTGTAATAAATAAAATCTACCACTGAGCCCAAAATAAACAATACTTTTAAATTATGTCACCTTGTTTATTGCAAAGTATTAAGCAGATATTTTTTTTTCTTTTGAAAAGTAAATAAGCTAAAAATAAAAAATAAAAAATGCTGCTTTTATCAAACAAGTGGTTATAACATTTACAGGCTTTTTACTTCAAGGTCAGCTGAAATTCTCCTTTCCTGCAGAAATTAAATCACTTAAGCATGACACTTGGTAAAAATGTAACATTATGTCCACACTCTTGAGTGTTCCACATATTAAAAACCTATCTAGACAACATTGTTTCATGCTTTGACACTTAACTAAAATGATCTTTGAGACAGTTTTTGCTCCTCTTTATGTTGTCATGACCAGTACAAGATGTTACTGTGCAAGATAGGCAAGATTGCAAACATGCAGGCTTTACCAGTAACATGGCCAAAGCTACAAGATCATTTTCTTCACAAAACCGTGACCACAAATTTGGCCTTTAATTGAAAAATTTAAGAAAACATTCTGTCTGGATAGTAATCTGCATGATTGATCCTTGTCACTGAGATCTGCAGGTGCTGCCTTGGGAGGGATGGGGGAAAAGCACTTAGAAAAGTATTTCAGGGAAGCACCTTTTTTCAGAAAAAACTGATTTAGCTCCTAATTTTTTAGGGATGGAAAACAACCTGCATGGAAACTTCATTAACCTTAACTGAAACTATACAACAAAAATTATGCTAATAAACTGCTTTACAATGCATACATAATTTAGAAGAAAAGTAAAAATATCCACCATTTGTAAGCTTCTTAAGCGTTTTTCTGTAACATTGCACTTCAGAGACTTGTCCCCTTGGCATTAAGACCATCTGCTCAGTACGCAGGCTCGATATCCCAAGCAAGGGATTCTAACGCTATGGCTTTTCCACACTCTGTCACAAGGAAATTTCCCTAACTCTGGCAAAAAACAATTGTAAAATATCAGTGCTTTCACAGGACTTCCCTACACAAATCTCAGTGGAGTTCCACTGGAAACAAAGCTTCTTGCACTGGAAGTCCACCTCATGCTTGGGGTATCACCACAAATAGCATCACCACCCACCAGAGATTTCCAAGAATGAAACAAGCTTTCAAACCCTTTCCAGGTCCAAACCAGACATTTTTGAAATGGGAAGCATGCAGTGTCTCTCTTTTGCCAAAAATGTAGGATAAAGCTATGTGCGGCAGACGCTCCCTTTTTAGGAAAAAGGGACGAAACATCACATGAATGTTTTGCAAGGATTACTTAGGGTTGTTTTTCTTTAGAGGCTTCACTTACATCACCAATAAAAGCAGTTACTATTAGTCATACAGCGTATGTGGCACTAGTAGACACAAAATATGTCTGCCCAGATTTCAATTTTAACAGCCTGGATTTCCCATTCAGCTACCAAAACTGAAATTATAAAATTGTGAGTTAAACAATATAAGCAAGACAAATATATTTCTTATGCATACTTGAAATGTTATAAAATTGTTATAAAAGTGTTTTTACTCCAGTAAAATCCAGCACATTGAAAAGAACTGGTTTTTTTCTTAATTCTTCCACCTAGATACTTACATCATCACCTACCAGCTACATACCTACCAACCAAATAACTACTTTACAGGGATAGGTTCACTGAAGATTCCTTAAGGAGCAGTAGGAAGAAACTGGTAATTTAATTTCTGAATACGCTGTCCTTTCTAAGCCTTTTGCACCCTGTATTTTCAAAAGATTTGAAACATTGCTTCTCTGTCTGATTTACCTTACTTGGGCTTTTCTTACCGAAACACAACATATCTGCTTCTTTTTTTACTACACTGCAACTTTTGGCAAAACCATTATATTATGTTATTTTAACTACTGAATGGCCCAGTGAAACCAGTGTGTCCTACTATTCTTTCACTTCAAAACAAACCTTTATAATACCTATTGCTACTAAAATAAAAAGGAAATAAAACACTCTTTGTAACATGGTTTTATAATGTGCTAGTTCTCATATGACTCATCATTAAAAGATGATGAAAAAGTAAGATACCTTATAAGTCAGCCATGTGCAGTATCTAAGTCATGGAAGTTATATGGCCAAGATAGCTGCAATGACTGTGTAATAGCACCTCAGGGAACCTGAGGATGATAGAGTACACAACTACCTTAGAACACCCAAACTACTTAGTAATCACCCAAATTCAGTATCAATGATGTCTGAATTCCTTCAAGTGCAAAGTTTTTCACTCAGAACAGTTCTATGCATTCAAGAGGAGAGTGCAAGTAAAAATTGCTGACGCAATGCAAACCTCTCTGGGGGCCCAATGGTCCACTCTGCAACTCCTCCAGTGACACCATGGAGTGGGGGGCTGCCTTGTACATACCTTGGGTAATGAGAAACATACTGCAGAGCAAGACTGCAACTCACATAAACTGGCTGCCCAGATTTCTAGTCACATCACTGCCTTAGCAGGAAATCTAACCTTGTTTTTAGAACTTTTTAGGTAATCCTAAATACAGTAAAGCAAATAATAGTTTTTGTCAACTTCTGCAATTCTTCATCAACCACATTTTCATGCATTAGACTTTTGGTGTATCAAGCTATACTAGCATGTGAAAAGATTTGATAATACTTTCAGAATACTGTCAGCTTTCAAAGGAAAACACGTGGGAAAAACGGTCTGGTATTGAAGGCGAAGTCTAAGACTTGGGATACTATTGCTTTATGCTGCTGTCTATTCCTGTCTGATAAATAAAAAAATAAGGAAAGTAATTCCCCACACAACATATCTGTTTTTGAGATTTAACACCTTAAGATTATGAAAAACTCAACATCTAGTTAGGTACCTAAAATATATATGCAGGTAAAATAAACACCTAAGGGAGCAATTAAAGTGCTTGAAGGTAGAGCTAGTGCTATTTTAGACATCCTTGGGTGGGCGCCCCAAGTCACCCGGATGGTGATGGCAGAGATGACAGAGAACCTAAGACAGACACATACTCTTCTGGGACAGCAGCTGGGCAGCACACAAGATGCTCTACATTACTGAAAGCGGCACAGATCTGCGCTTGGGCAATAAATCTCACTGCTAAACTGGTTTAACAAGCATGCATTCACTCTGTGAAGGAAGTAAAATTAAAGTGACTTTTTATAAACAAAATAAAATACTAAAAGAGGCTTTTACATATTTAAGTATTCCCCAGTCTTTCTTTGGCTCAGATTTGCAAACACACAATTTGTGAAACAAAAGATGTGGACTGATGACACCAGTTTTTCGACACCAGTGTCATTCCTCATTTTTTATAGTTAAGAGGTGCTTTTAAAATCATAGCTGGTGCTGGTATGTTCTTTCAGTATTAACAGCTAATGGATCTCTATGGTCATATATACCAGGTTCTGCTATTTTTTTCTTTCCTATTCCACCTTCTAAAACCTGGCACAAAGTATAGCTAAGTGTTGCAAAAATCTCAGATTTCACTGTAATTTTGTAGAGGTCCAACATTAGTTCTGCTGATGTATAAAAAATTAGGAAAAAGGAAACAGAACTTTGAACACTTTTCTTTTTGTCTGTTTTAATTTGGAAGAAAAACCCCACCAAAGCCCACAGCAGTCTGGTCCACTTCTTTTTCTAAACTGCTGATGAGGATACAGATGACCAAAAGCTGAAAGACTCTTACACATATGTGTAACCTGCATCAGAAATGAATCTTGTTCCTGGCCTTGCCATTGCCATGTCACTTTACCGCTGCAAATCTCTCTTTTGAGAACAGGCAATTTTGTTGTCAGCAACAACATTTTTTGGAAAGGCTTTTTTTGGAAGATAAAAAAAGTTATTGCAACTACCTTACCAGCACTTATTTAAATTTCAAATTCTAGACAAGAGGTGGCAAAGATAATTTGATGATACTTTTCACCCAGGTTTAGTAAAAAACAATTTGAAGGTTGTATCCTCAATAATGGTATCCATGATGGGAACATGAACAAGTTTTTTAATGTATCTGAAAATTTTGATTCTCTTACTATTACAGTGTGGAAAAAAGAGGAAAATATGTAATAATTAGGACATATGCATTCCAGCTCCTGATGGTGTCATATCAAGTCTCTTCGGAAACATAATCTTTGTCTTTCATCTCTGAGTGAACATTGCTTCCAAAATACACAGTAGTGATTGCTTCCCTTTTTATTAGGGAAAACCTAAGCAAATTGACAAAATTGCTTTACTGTCTCATTTTCTTCTAGGAACCAGGTCTTTTCAATCCTGTTTCCTTTTCAATTAATAATGTGATACCTCCACAACTAAATGGCACATGTTCAAGAGAACTAACACTTAATCAAAAGCTAGGGACACTATTATGTCATTTTCACACAAGAATTCTGTAATATTAGAAGACAAAGTGAAGGTGAGTTAGACCTGACAAATGACTTGCATGCAGGGAGAGTCATTTTATCAATATTTGAGAAGCTGAGAGAGAAAGAAAAGTATTTTCTCTACGTATGCATGTACACATATAGACTGAATGACCGGAATAAGAACAGAAATAAGGGACTGTGTTCATAGGAAGCTTTAATTTGAGGCTAGCATGTGTCTTTATCAGGTGAGGGCACTCTGCTTCCAAGTGAGAAAGGAGTTAAGTTTATTTTATGAGTAACACTTAAATGTTTAAGTAGGCAATTAAGTACTTTACGGAGGCCATTTTGGGATACCGAACACTTTGAAGATTACATATTCCCCCATATTTCATGTTTAGCGTTTCTCCAAGTGAAATATGTTGTTCTCTTTAGTTACTCAGTTATGAAAAGTACTTTAAAGGCCAGGAGATATTTTTGATAATGCACATCTTAAACTTTTCATTAAACTTCCAAATTTAAATTTTACCTTTTTGTGCACTCTGACATTTTTGTCTGGCATTTTCATTAATTTTGCAACATACATAGCTGAAATGTTAACTGATCAATACTTTGTCTCTCTCATGTAGCACTAGAGTAAAGCTCCCTAAGGACCACAGAGCAGTACAGAAATTAAATGTGTATCAAATGTTAATGTTAAACACAGCAGTACTTACTGTATAATTACATGAAATGGCTAAAAGAATTCCAAATGGACAGATGGTAGCACAAATTATCTACGATCACATTTCAAGATTAAAGTTTGTCCCATAAAATAATTCATTGACTCACACTGAAGTGTGTTCTTTTACTGATAGCTCTATTGTCCGATTATTTTTCTGCTCATTACAGTGAGAAATGCTAGTATTGGAAAAAAAGAATACACACCTTTTTCCTCTCATGTTGCACCCACTAACATCTATAAGACCACAAATGTCCGGTCAAGAAGCTGATGGAAACTAGGCCCAATTTAGCAGACATTTCAGTGTCCACAGTGGATTAATCTGAAGAAAAAATATCCACTTTTGCATACTTTACTAAAGTTCTTTTGTTTGAAATGTACCATATTAATTACCAAATTCAAAAAAAAAAAATTAACTGCTAAATTAACTGCAAAGGTCTGTTTTAAACAGAGAAAAATGTGATTTTATGGCAAAGGCTCTCCACATATTCTGGTTCTCCCCACTGTATTTAGGTTCTTAATAAGCATAAACGTAAGTACATAATACATTCTTGATCAGCCTCTAGACATGTGATATAATAAAGCTGTTCTGGAACTGAAATATTGACTTAATATTGTTGCTATGCACTTCCTTTATTTAACAGGAAATAAATACAAAAAAGCAGGAGAGAAGATAGAATTTTCTAACTGCTCTAAGACAAAGTCATATGCTAGCCAGATCAACCTATGGTCCATGAGTTATTTATTAATATCTTTGAGTATCTGAAAAATAACAGCTATCACAGTTATATCGGTATGAAAATATTTATATATATATATAGGTAGGAATTTTTCTTCTGCTGTGAATTTCCAGAGCATAGAGAAAAGAAATGGAGTGAAAACCCTAAGTCATTCAGAAAAAAATCCCCAGTGAAGGTGATGAGCTTATGAAGTTTAACAGAAACAGGTAAAATACTGTTTAGTTGAGGAAATGCATAATCTAGAACATTGAAAACTTAACTTCAATTTTCTGTTTCTCTATGTACAGCATAGGCAACACTGGTCATTGAGCTGAGGCCTTTGGACAGATTTTAGAAAGAATGATCCAAAAACTTTAATACAGCATTTCTGTACCTAAAATGTCCCAAATAATGTAAAAATTTGAGACAGCTAAACTCAGGAGTATAAATAATCAGCAAGCCCTTTCAATGAACACTGTTAGCCTTGGTGACTAACAGTGTGACTCTCCAAGAAGAAAGACTTCTAAAAGAACTGCAGTGAAGAGTGCACAAGGCATATAAAGCAGGTAACTGTAGCTTATTATAGTTACCATATTAATCAATGTTTTCTGTAGGTTTCCAGGAGTAGTTCTCCTTTCCAGATCTATCTTAGCAATTACATTTTTGGAAACTGAGCTATTCGTCCAGAATTTCTTCGCCTGTGGCTGTGTATTCCCATCAGAAAGAAAAGCCACACGGTAAGGTGCTAGACAAAAGTATCCATAATTGTAATGCCAAGGATGTGGGGCACTGGGAGACGTGAAATACCAACCCCACATATGCAACTTACGCGAAATGACTGTAACTCTGTATTAGGATGTACCCATCACGGTACATTTTCAAACCCAACAGGATAGAAGAAATGGTTAGTTTAAAACTTTACTTCTCGTACATTGTTTATTAGTCTGCCTAAAGAGAATAGAACAGAACTATCTCCTTTCTGGCACTGACATTTCACTGTGACATTTTCTAACCTCTAGGAGACAACTTCAAGAAGAGATATAATTGAGATAATAGTGAAGAGATGAACATGAAACATATAAGTACATTTATTTTATACACTCTATTAAATTCAAATGTAACCTTAGTGCAAGTATAATTCATCAAAACACAAGCAAGTGGATTACCCTCGAGATTTCAAGAGCCTATGAAAGTCCAGAAACCACCTGAACCCAAAGCCTATAATCATGATAAAAATTCTCATATATTTGACTGGGCCAGCAAAAACTTCTTTTGCCTGACAGAGGAATTATTTGACCCTTGGAGAGAGTAACATCAGGTTGAAAAGCACAGGATGCATTTTGGATGCAGAACAGGAATACATCTGTACTATCACAGCACTGATGTAAACATAAAAATCTACTGCAACACCTACATAGCAAAAGAAACACTGTAAGAAAACCAAGAAAATCAGATTTTTGAAATATATGTCTCAATATATAGACAGGTATGAGAAATATGAATATATCTATAAAAATACATTCAGGAACATGTTTCTACTGCAATACACTGTAAGAAAATTATATACTGATTATTGACCTCCCTACTTGAATTCTATGTTTTATGTACTATTACTTATTATGACACTGATTTTTTTCTATGACAGAAACAATTACGGTTTAACAGCAACAGAGCTTCTTCCTTGGCCACAGCAGTATGCCATGGGAAAAAAAAAAAAATCTGCCCAGAGAATAGGATGTCTGTCCATTTTCCTTTCTTCCGCTGGCAACAGCTGAGTGTTCCACATCCATATTAAAATCCAACTTACAGTGATGAATACTTACTAACTGGAGCAGTAAGAGCAATATAAACATTTGAGTTTTACGTTGAAACTTGCATTTTCCTATGAAGACTTGATGACTTAACTGAAATGATGAATTGCCTTTCTACAGTAAATAGTAGCAAGCATATTTAATCTTTGCACACAGTGCCATTACTACAGACATCAGTAAAAGTACAAACCCCTGATTCTTTGAATAGTACATGTATCTCCTGTACTCCCAACAAACATGGTAACCAAGGACTGACAGCGTGCTGTCATCCTTGACAGGCACAAAGTGGTTTAACAAGCAACACAGTACAAACGGAGCCCTGCAAGAAGAAACTTTCTGCAAAACAGCATGACTTAGTGACACACCCAACTACCCCATTTCACTGCACAGCCAGCTCCAATGCCTGGTTTGATTTCTCCAAAATTGAGGCACCTGACCTTCAGGCACCCAGGTAAAAAGTACTGCCACCAGATGATGTCTGTAATTATTCAAAGTTATACCAAAACTATTCCCTGTTCATAATCCTGGTGTAGAGGCCACTAATCTCACCATTTCAGCCAATTTAATAAATTTAGATATTCCAGAAAGTATGTCCATGCATACATTTTCACTCCTAGTGAGACTCTCTGATGAAAAAACAAATGGGGAATCTGGTCTTGTTTGTAGTTCTTATGATTTTAAAAATAAGGAGATATTTATCTGGGTAACACAATGCAATCTACAATTATGCTTAGAATTTTCTAATTTAACAGAAAAATAAAGGTTAATACTAATGAAGGTAATGTTCATGAAGAAACAGCAGTGTTGTCTATATAGCTAAAAATGAATTCACTAAAAACCATTTACTAAAAACTACGACCAGAGCTTGCTGCCTAAAAGGTATTAGCTTGTTTGCATTAATGGTTTTGAAGTTCGGTTTGTTTTATTTTAGTGGATTTTTTTTATCTAGGAACACCACCTTTGAATAATTAATAATCAAAAATACTTTAAGTCATTATTCAAGATACAAGGGGACCAAACAAAATTTAACAGAAGTAATTTGTGAGAAGTTTAAAATGTATTATCCATAGTTCACTGACTCTATTTTGTTTTGGATCACCTGCTTGTAACTTACATAAGCAATTACATTTATACTATATATGTACAATTATAAATATTAAAAAAACCCACTCTACCTTGTTTGTGTGACATTTTAAACTTAATTACTTTTTAAAAAAACTGAATAAACATGACTTATGGTATCATCATAATGCAAAGTTTTAAATAAATTAAAAAGAAACCATCACATCTACACGGTATTGTCTCGCAGTCTAGAACACAAACACACTGTGATGATTAAAAATAGTATAAAGAATATCATACCAAAAAAGCAGCTAGACTTCTTGGTGGAGAATCCCAGTCAAAACAACTGCTAATATAGCAGACAGCAGTAACGAGCGCCATTATACAATGCTTCATCCGGATAAAGTTCCTTAACAGTAGCTGTTAAAAAGAAGAAAGAATGAAAATATTTCAAAACCCCAAAAAGTTTCAGGGGAGGCTCATGCTAACAATACTGTCATTCTCAATTTGGGTGAAGGCTGAGAAAATACTAAGCTCTGTAGCTCACAAATTGAGGAAGTTAGTTTAAAATCTGAGACTTAGAAGAGAGAGAATTTGTTAATTGTGTCAATTGGTATTTGTTGCATTTAATTCTAAATGGTACAAAACTGTTCAACATTAAAAAGCCACTTGCAAAATTTCACAAATAATTTTGTTAATTAGATTTCAGTTTTACTAAGCCTTTCTTAACAAATGTTGGCTTTTTAAAATAAAAAGATGCTGCACAACACTAACCTGAAACCATGCAACATTACTGCTCTAATATAATCAAGATATCTGCACCATTTAGATTTCAGTTTTACTAAGCCTTTCTTAACAAATGTTGGCTTTTTAAAATAAAAAGATGCTGCACAACACTAACCTGAAACCATGCAACATTACTGCTCTAATATAATCAAGATATCTGCACCATTTAACATCTGTCGTAATGTATTCTGAAAACATTGTTTCACGTATTTACCAAAGTAATCTGCATACTTTCAAATTACATATATGTAAGGCATAGGAGCTTTAGGTTTTGATTCAGGAAAATGTACTTAAATCCTCTAAAATGGCAACACACTTCACCACAAAAAGTGAACAAACCAGTGAATGATTTGTGTGCTGAATTGCATAGAAAATGATCACTCCTCCTGCTATCTGCAGAAGTCACAATGCCATTTTCTTTTATGAAAGTGGGGAGAAGAATGAATCTTGAGCAAAAGGCTTTGTTTCTTCTTTGCCAGAATAGTAGTGCAAAATGCAGCTTTAGTAACTGCATTACTCAAAATTTCAAATAAAGAAATGTTTTGCCTCTTGAAATGTTTTTTTTAATGAACTATATCATACACTGATATAAAATTCATCCAGCAGGCAATTTAAACCATGCTCAAGTCTACAAGCTTTCAGAAATAAAGAAAACAGTTCTGAGATCTTTGACTTTTCACTGAAAACAACAAAAATCTTGCTCCCATAGTCCAACCAGTTCTCTCCATACAAGCTACATAATTTGTGGAACATGAAAAACCGAGTACAAAGTAGTTCAAGTGCAGAAAAATACGTGTTTTTAAATTATTTTTTACCAAAGCATTAAAATTGTGTGTAGCAAAAATATCCTGTAGAAAAAAGAAAGAGTTGAGAAATTTCCTACTCCTGGAATCCCAAAGAGTTTTAGTCTGCTTTCACCTTTGATACAAACCTTACTCAATTAACCTGCTTAAAATTTGACTAAAAGAATGCTAACTCTTTACCCTGCAACAAATTGAGAACTTTTGGGTCAAAGTCAACAGAAAAGTTTATGCAAGACTTATTTTACATGCACCTGTGCAATAATCTGATATGTGTGAAACCTGATGGTTTCAACTGTGTTCTTATTCATGTATTTCATGGAAATTAGGCAGCAATTTATAGAGGAGACACATTAAACCCATGTATTTTGTTTCTGACTTCTCAAGCTATCATATTCTTTTGTAAACATGTAATGAAAATGTTATTCTTTACTCTCAGCAGTATGATACCAGATATTTGAATGTGCACACTCGATATTAAGGATTTTAGAAGGGATTAGTGTTTCCTTACTCTTTACCTGTTTAGACAGTCTGTCTTCCTCTTCAATGTACTTCTGTTCTTTTGGCATTAAGGTTCGTATGCTGGCTTTCACCTATGCATTAAAATGTGTGTCAGTATTTCAAGTTCACTTGCTCCTTGCTAATAACACAGGCTTCAATTCGCAGAATTTACTAAGTTTCAAAGTCATGGCTGCCACGCTCGGGACACATAAGCATGCACAGAGACAAGAGTTGCTGCTCTGTACATTAGCAGCAATAGCAGCAGCAGCAGCAACAAAAAGAGTGGGTGTGCCAAGCAGTGGCAGAAGAGTATTCTGTAGTATACATCAAGGCTTAGAGAAAACGAGGAATGACAGAAATTCTCTACAAATCAGGGACAAAAGCTTTCATGAAACTGAACTCTTTAGCAGTACAAAAAAACCCAAAGTTAAGACTTACAGCATTAAAAATCACATCTATTTCAAGATAGATGACCCCCTTTGTTGGCCCTGTCAGCTGCTTGTTTTTCAAGACGTAGGCTTTCTGTTCACCATTTTGAATCTGCAGGAAAAGGACATGACAGCCGTCTGTCTCGCGGTCTCCGCTGAATACACCCCCCCGGTGACCCCTGACCCCCAGCTGCTGAAACTGACAGAGAACCCAAAACAACTGTGGCAAGTCTGACAAGTACCTGTTCATTACCAGGACCGAGTCTGTCAGGAAAAATTAACTATCATGGGATTCAACATGGCCGTGAATAGAGTATGTTAAAATTTTAGTGTTCTTATTACAGACCTTGGTTGAGAAATGACAGACTCAGAGCTGCAAATTTTTTTTTTTCTCTTTCCCCCTTTCAGCGGGAGAAATTCAGAGCGGTATGTCAGGTGAATGAAGCTTACAGACAGCAATGGTATAGCAACTTTGCCTAGAAAGTCAGCACTTCGATCGCGGTCTTCGTCGTAAACTGTCACTTCAAGCACCGAGTGGATGTCCTTTATATTGCTACAAAGAGAGAAGTACACACAGGAGAAAGAAGTCACTTACACCGTCGGGCACCAAGGACAAAACTGTAAAAGGTTAGCACAGATACCCATCTATTTCTCCAAGCCATGGAGGAGAACAGAACTTAAGTAAAAGAGACATCTCTGCATATATCCAAAATGCTTTTAAGGGCTGCAATGGTTATTCTTTCCCTCTCTCTGCAAGGCTTTTCGAGCTAAACTTTTCTGAAGGATGTTGCTTTAAATCTCCTACCTGGCGTTTGCACTGCATGACCTGCAAGGAGCAGCACTGGGGGATTTACAGCCACCAGCAGAAGGACTGAGAGCTTTTAAAAGCTACTCTTAAATGCTGCTACTCTTGTGGCAATTCTTACTGCAAATACTGTGAAACCTGTAGGTTTGTAAACAGAAATAATTACAAGCTACAAGGGCATATCCCTACAGTAAGAACAAGCTCTTTATTTCTGAAATCCTCGTTTAATTACAAATATATGACAAATTACAGCAAATAAAGAACAAACAATATGGAACAACGCATCTCTCAGGTACAACTGAAGACAAAAAACTGCAGGCTATTAAACACTCCATTGCTGTGCACAAGAAATGTCACTTTTTTGGGTGAAAAATTCATATTCCTTATTTGAATGAAAAGAATTATTTGAGAGAATTCATGTTTGATTGAATGGCTGATCCAAGAAATACAAATCCAAGCAAAGTAGCTTAACTTCAGTGAAATATACTCTTCCACATGAGGGATTGCTGGCCCAAAAATTAATTAAGAAATCTGAGGTTAAATGCAAATGTACATAGAAGGAAGGCCTTGAAAGCCTTTAGAGGTTTTCTATTCGATTTCTGATTAGTCTTTTGTCCTCTACAAATCCAGGAAATTCCTAGTGCAGAGAACACTGTCAAGAAGTAGAGGATGATTAGTTACTGGCTCTATTAGTAAATAATTAAAAATATATATTAATGAACAATTTAGCATAGTTTTGAAGATACAGAAATGAGAACTACAATAATAAGCTGTTGAAAAGTACAACTATTGTGAGTTTTTTTCTTTTGTTCTGAATTCCTTTCTGAGAGCTCACTGCAGGTCATGAAAACCTGTGGATTCTAAATAAGTGAATGACAAATCTAGAAGGGAAAACAAAAATTAAAATCACATTGAGTTTTGAGATTAAGGGCAAAATATAGCATTTTCATGTACTATAAAGTGAAGTAAGTGTACACAAAACTAAAGCTTCTGCTCATTTTGCAGAGGATTGTTACTAATTTCAGCAGCAGTGAGACCTGCAATGATGTTTTTTCTACTCATTGGTGTCACATTACAGTCAGATAGAGGGAAGGGAGAAAAAAAAGGCAATTGAGCAAGGCAAACAACAAGGACATTTTGTTTGTGGAAGACTTTTTTTTCTATTTTGTCAAAGCCTTTTACTGTCTTCAAAATAACACAAGAATAAAAGAACCAATCACATCACTTCCCAATAAACTGTTTTAGACTGCATTTTACCCAACAGCTGAATTGTACTAGTATGATAGTAGATGGTATTGCGAGAGGCGCAGCTGGTAAATGGAAACAAGGAGTGGAAAGTATTTCATCATAATTCAGAGAAGTATAAATGCAAATAGAATTTCTAACTTTACGTAGTTATCTAATGCTTTTTACCATTAACAACCACATTTTAATAAAGGTCATAATCACAGTATCTTTTTTTCCCCACTCAGAACTTCAGGGGCAAATGCATCACACTGGATTTGGCCCTTGAAAGTCTTGCTGAACCTAACAGGAGTCTGGTGTGCACAGGATTACTCATACCTGGCTTCCAAGAAACAGACCTGGCATTTTTATGTTTAAAATGATACCACTTCTCTAATTTTTTTTCACGTCTTTAATCCTCAAAAAGCATTCAGATGTTTAGAAATACCAGTATATCATCACTATTCTTCTTTAGAAAAACCAATAAGTATTTTTGATCCCTCTCCAACACCCTCACCTCCAAAAAACTGCCCAAAACCCACTGCCCATCGGTTCCCCCGGTCTAAATCCAAACACCTACAATGTGAAGATTTTGTTCCATTCTGGATTGAGGTTCCTGTAGACAGTATGTGTCAGCAGTCTGTCATTGTTCAATTCAACTACACAAAACGGGTCACTTTTACCTGTAAGAGAAAATTTGGAACAAATTTTATGAGCTAAGAAAAACATGATGAGCAAGGTTTAAATAAAAACAAGTTCGGGGGGTTGTTTCTGAGCTTCATTGTAATGGTCTGCATTACATTCAAGATATTCCTAACAGGCTACTCATCTCCATAATCTATTTACATTCTTTGCTAAAAGAACAATTCTTTAGTCTTAAAAAAAAAAAAAAGACACACACAAAAAAAAAAGACAAGATAACCACCATACCAACTCTTCTGATGAAAACTAGCATGTTCCTAAAAGTTGCCAAGCACCTTTCTGAGACAGCTAAGAGAACTTTACTTCAATGGTACCGATTCTCCATTGACTTTAAGGATAACATAATGAGAATATTTTGGTAAGAAGGAAATGTATTATTCTGTATTATTCGTAAGAACATAGCACCTATGAAAATTATCCAAAGACTATTATGCTGTACTATGCTTCATGCTGTAAGCAAATCCTCTCCCTAAAATCAAAGAATCTTAAAGACAGTCTCATATAAAAGCCTATCGTAAGACAAAGCGGGCAAGTACAATTAAACAATGAGATGGTATGGGCTGGAATGATGGGCTGTAGTCTCATCATGGCAGAAAGTCAAACATGGTTGATATTTTATTATACATTAAAGCATAATCAAGTAGTTTTGGATATACTTAAAAAGAGGTCCCTCAGCATGAAAGCCGTCAAAGGTGAAAGTAGGAAGGTGCTGCTCTGAAAATGCATGAAGCAGGATAATGGAAATGGGTATGGAGGTTTATTTTTTTCCTTCAAAGAAAAGGAACAGACAAAGCAAGTGTGTGTGTGTGCGTGTGTGTGTGTGTGTTTGTGTGTTTGTGTGTTTGTGTGTTTGTGTGTTTGTGTGTTTGTGTGTTTGTGTGTCCTTGAATATGAAATAGGTACCTTACGGCAAAAGACTGCAGGTGAGCAGTGTGTAGATACTAAGGAAAGCACAAAAAACTTGCAAGTTCAGGGGTAAACCATGAAACTGACATTAACCTTTTCAAGGTTTGTTTTTGGAAAGATGTTGTTTTTTAAGCCCACCTGGAAGTTAAGCTGCTCCCCTCTTCTCCAACCCCTCTCTCGGGTGAGAGAAACAAAAGGGAGAAATTATGGGTTGAGATAACAACTTACTGGAAACACCAATGAGATAAGAAAGCAAACAGTAACTTTCCACACCTGTACTTTTTCTCTCCAAGACCAAGACAATGAAAAAAACCACAATGGCAGACAAATCCTACAGTCAGGACCAGCACCAACCCACCACTCCGCTCGCCACACACTCCCCCAGAAAGGGAGAAAACGTGAAGAGAAAGGGAGAAAATGACAAGTGTTGCTGAACCTTTGCACTGCACCCATTTTCCTCCACCAGAAGCAATGACCTCTTCATCTTGGAAGTGAGATTCCCCGACTTCCAACCGCCAGCGACGATCTGAGTGGTACAGAATAACAACCTAGACAGGCCCACATGGCTCCAGGCTCTGCCCTCACACATCCCTGGCCAAACTAGGGCAATATCCACTCCTTATTCTATACCATCTACATCATACCCCGATTCTACACCTTCCAAGTATATACAAAGATATATATACTAAAAAATATACACAAGCATAACTATTATTTCCATTGTCAATGGCTGTCCCTCCAAGATGTCTGTTGAGTTCATTGGGTCCATGACTGTGGGTTCTGTCCGTCCCAGATGTCTTCCAGGCCAGGAGGGCTGGTGTGCTGTCAGGTAGCTGCAAGCTGCATCACAAGCTCATGACTGGTGTATCTGGAGCAGTCCATACTCACTGTCCATGG
>VZRR01012248.1:176730-294241 GCA_013398015.1 Oreocharis arfaki
AGCAGTGTGTAGATACTAAGGAAAGCACAAAAAACTTGCAAGTTCAGGGGTAAACCATGAAACTGACATTAACCTTTTCAAGGTTTGTTTTTGGAAAGATGTTGTTTTTTAAGCCCACCTGGAAGTTAAGCTGCTCCCCTCTTCTCCAACCCCTCTCTCGGGTGAGAGAAACAAAAGGGAGAAATTATGGGTTGAGATAACAACTTACTGGAAACACCAATGAGATAAGAAAGCAAACAGTAACTTTCCACACCTGTACTTTTTCTCTCCAAGACCAAGACAATGAAAAAAACCACAATGGCAGACAAATCCTACAGTCAGGACCAGCACCAACCCACCACTCCGCTCGCCACACACTCCCCCAGAAAGGGAGAAAACGTGAAGAGAAAGGGAGAAAATGACAAGTGTTGCTGAACCTTTGCACTGCACCCATTTTCCTCCACCAGAAGCAATGACCTCTTCATCTTGGAAGTGAGATTCCCCGACTTCCAACCGCCAGCGACGATCTGAGTGGTACAGAATAACAACCTAGACAGGCCCACATGGCTCCAGGCTCTGCCCTCACACATCCCTGGCCAAACTAGGGCAATATCCACTCCTTATTCTATACCATCTACATCATACCCCGATTCTACGCCTTCCAAGTATATACAAAGATATATATACTAAAAAATATACACAAGCATAACTATTATTTCCATTGTCAATGGCTGTCCCTCCAAGATGTCTGTTGAGTTCATTGGGTCCATGACTGTGGGTTCTGTCCGTCCCAGATGTCTTCCAGGCCAGGAGGGCTGGTGTGCTGTCAGGTAGCTGCAAGCTGCATCACAAGCTCATGACTGGTGTATCTGGAGCAGTCCATACTCACTGTCCACGGTAGTTACGGCACACAGTGGCAGGGTCGTTCAGCAACCAACATTACATACACAGTTTGACATTACAGACTGTTCTCACTCAAAAATCAAATCCCCTTGAGGTACACATTGTGTTTCCCCATCCATCTGCCTTCCCCACCAAGTGCACCAAATGCTTGAGAAAAACAATCCCATGGGTGGGCTTGCCTTCGCTTGAGGCAAGACTAATCCAAACTGTGTTCCCTAACACATTTCTCATGTGCACCACAGGGACTTGACTCCTTTCTACAGTATGCAGAGGTTTCGATTTGGCAGGGCTAGCTTGATGGGGAGAGCCTTGGGTGTTAACTAACCAGGGGGCCTTCACCAAATGTAGATTTTCACGTTTGAAGTTCCCACCACCCATTGATATCAATGTGGTTTTAACAGTCCATTGTACTGTTCAGTTTTCCCAGAGGCTGGTGCATGACAGGGAATATGATACCCACTCAATACTGTGCTCGCTGGACCAGGGGTCTATGAGGCTACTTTTGAAATGAGTCCTGTTGTACAACTCAGTTCTTTCTGAGGTGCCATGTCACCACAGGACTTGCTTTGCAAGGCCCAAAATGGTGTTCTGGGTTGTAGCATGAGGCACAGGGTGCATCTCCAGCCATCCAGTGGTTCTTTACATCATTGTCAACACGTAGTGCTTATTCTGGCAGATTTGCAGGAGTGCGATGTAATCGGTCTGCCAGGCCTTCCCATATTTATATTTCGACCATTATCCACCATACCACAGGGGCTTTACTTGCTTGACCTGCTTGATTGCAGTGAATGTTTTACAGTTATGGATCACCTGGGAAATAGTGTGCATCGTTAAGTCCATTCCTTGACCATGTGCCCATCTATATGTTGCATCTCTTGCCTGATAGCCTGAGGCATCATGGGCCCACCAAGCCAAAAAAAAATTCACTCTCATGCTGCCAGTCCAGATCCACCAGCTACTTTAATCCTGGAAGCTCAATTAACTTGCCTGTTCTTGCAATGCTCTTTAATAGCCAGACTCTCGAGTACACATAACACAATTTTACAGCCAACTTCTCTACACAGTCAGTGATGTCCCGCCACAATTCAGCAGCCCCTCTGCACTGCAAATGGTCTTTTTCCATTGGTCTAACCACCTCCACCCAGCGTTTGCTACCATCCATCAGTCAGTGTAGAGGTACAGCACTGGCCATTTCTCTTGTTCAGCGACATCTAAGTCAGTTGGATGGCTTTCAGCTCTGCATCTTGATCCACTTTTTCCCTCACTACCTGCTGTGACTTGCCACATAGTACTGCATATGGCAGCTTTCCATTTTCGATTTGTCCCTACAGTACAGCAGGAACCATCAGAGAAGGGACTGTTTTGCTTTTCATTTTCAGGTAGCTGATTATATGGTCTCATCTCCTCAGCACACCACTATCTCTTTCTCTTCTGATGATGATGATAATCCAAGATTTTTTGTCTTCAGGACAGTTTATGGTGACTTCCAAAATCACTTGGTGATTTGAGTTTCCTCTTTGAGCTCCATCTGTGATCAGAGCCATCCACTTACTCCATGTAGCATCAGAGGCATGATGTGTTGAAGGAACTTTCCCCTTGAACATCCCACCCAGCACTGGCAGTTGAAGTGCCAGGAAAAGCTGTTCTTTGGTGCCAATCACGTCTGTAGCAGCTTGAACTCCTTCATAAGCTGCCAAGACCTCTTTTTCAGTTGGGATGTAGGCCTCAGATCCTTTGTATCCCTGACTTCAGAACCCCAGGCATCATCCATGAGTCTCCATTTTTGCCAGACTCCCGAAAGGAGCATTCTCCTGGTTACAGTGTAGAGTACACATCTTTCCCATGTTATCTTGTGGCCCCAAGGCTACTGCGCAACCAATCTCCTGTTTAATTTGTTCAAAAGCTTACTGTTGTTCAGGACCCCGCTAGAAATCATTCTTCTTTTGTGTCACATGATAGCGAGTGTTTACAATCTGACTGTGTTCGGGAATAGGCATTCTCCAAAAACCCACAGTGGCTAAGAAAGCCTGTATTTCCTTCTTGGTGGTTGCTGAGGACATAGCTGGTACTTTATTGACCACATTGGAACCTGATGACTCCATCTTGCCATTTTACTCCTACAAACTGAATTTCCTGGGCAGGTCCCTCGATGTCACTTTGCTTTATGGCAAAACCAGCTTTCAGGAGGATTTGGATTATCTTCTCCCATTTCTCAAAAACCTTCTCTGCTGTGCTGTTCCACACAATGAAATCCTTAATGTCTTGCAAGTGTTCTGGAACCTCACCCTCTTCCAATGCAGTCTGGATCAGTCCAAGACAAAGAGCGGGCCTAGGTTTCCACTCCTGGGACAGACCGTTTCAGGTGTACTTGACAGCAAACTGTGTCCTGCACTCTGCTACCAGAAGAATGGAAAAAAAACACATTAGCAATGTCAGTGGTGGCACCACTTTGCTGCCTTGGACTCCAGTTCATACTGAAGTCCAGCATGTCCAGCAAAGAAGCAGTCAGTGGTGGTGTGACTTCATTCAAGCCATGCTAGTCTACTGTCAGTCTCCACTCCCCACTGGACTTACACACTGGCCATATAGGATTATTAAAGGGTGAGCAAATCTTCCTGACCACTCCTTGGGTCTCCGGTTCAGGAATCATCTCATGGATGGGGGTCACAGAGTCCCAGCTGGAGTGGCATTGTCAATGGTGCACTGTTGTGGTAGCCATCGGTACCTGCTGTTCTTCGACCCTCAGCAGTCCCACTGCAGAAGGGTCCTCTGAGAGAACAGGTAAGGTGTTCAGCTGCCTAATTGCCTCTGTCTCCACAGCAACTATCCAGAAAGCCCAGCAATGCCCTTTTGGGTCCTTGAAATACCTCCTCCTGAGGTAATCTATGCCAAGGATACTGGATGAGTTTCAATGCAGTGTTTTTCCCACTCTTTCTTGGTCAAGCTTGCATTAGTTTCCAATATAGTCAGCTGATGGGATACCCTCATCACCCCAGAAATGGAGGTAGATTCTGCCCCTACACATCTTGATGGCATCAGGGTACACCATGCACCCATGTCAACTAAATCTTGATGCTCCCGTGGGACTGACATGCCAGGCCATTGGATCCACACAGTCCAGTAGATGCTATTGTCCCTTTCCTCCACCTGGCTGGACCTCTCTAATAATGGTCATAGTACTTGTTGCTCCCTTCTTGTAAATACGATCTGGAGGTCCCTTCAAGAGGATTGAAAACAACATCAGCTCTTCTAAGGGCTTGCCCACTGGAAACTAGAGTAGCATTTCTTCCTTGAAGAACTTCCTGCAGCGGTTGTTCTTCCTCTCAACTCACATATCCATGCTGCCAGGGCAAAGGGGGGTTTTCCATCCCACTTCCTCTCTGTGATCATGCAGGTAAAACCACAGGTTACCTTGTGGTGTGTACCTTCTCTCTTGAGCAGGGGGCTGCTTGCTCCCAATAGCAGAGACTCTGGTCCATACTGATGTGGTGTGGTACATCTTTTCTCTAGTTTGCTAAATTTTTTTTATTCTGTCTTCAGTCTTGGACAGAGGAAGCAAAAGGAGGAAGAAAAAAATGATCTTCTGATTTCTGGAGCCAAGTAATCACCTAAAGCACTGCTTGTTTTCCTTCTTTCATGGACATGAATGCCAATGAGTTGGCGTATGATGATGATGTGCTCCATATAAACTTCTGCCACATGGATTGTGTACACGGGACCTCACCTGGTTCTACAGGGGACTGCTTGTTATTTGAATCCCTATAGATTACCTCCAGCACAGCTAATTCTCTCAGGTACTGGATACTTTTCTCCACAGTGTCCCACCAGCCTGGGTGCACTACTAGATGATCCTTGAGAGAGCACCTTTCCCTCACGCTTCACAGGAGTCAACTCCAGTAGCTGAGAGTTTCTGTCCTCTTCCAAATCCCTTTGTCAAGGCCCACATCCTGAGATAGGGATCCCAGTCGCTTGGTATCACTAGTCTAGTTTCATATAATGGGCTTCAATATCCCCATATCAGACCAGCCAGGTCAGTAGGGGCTCACCCAACTGGTGGCTGAAATCTCTTCAGATATCTCACAGCCCACCCAGGGATATGGATCAGTGATTATCTCTGGCCCTGCCTCTTCCTCCTGTTATGAGGGTCCTGCTTCCTTCTCATCCCTATGTTAACTGATATGGTCTTGATTTCTTCTTTTGTACAGGGGCAACTGCTACCAGCATGGGCTGTTCCTCTGGTTCACCTGCAGTTTGACTAGCCATGGTGCGTGCCGGCCTGTTTTCCTCCTCTTCCCCTGAGAGTGCTGTCTAGTGAAGAGCAGTTTCTGAAAAACAGTAGCTAGGGCCAAAGACACTGGAAAAAGTTGCTCCTCTCTGGAGCTGTCATAGTATTTTCCTTGCCACTTTAACAAGACCCTGTAGTTGTTGAGGAGTGATTTCCAAACTATTGGGGCAGAGAACTTCCTGCAAAACTGGCCCATTTTTTCTCATATTCCATGCCACTCATGACTATGGAGATGAGATGCATGCACCCTCAGGGCAGATGTCTGAATGACCTTCCCAGAAATCTCTTTTGTAACTCTAAACATGGTGTAGACCACACTGAGGAGACCTGGCAGAATTAGGAACAGGATCATGCTTTCCTTAACATCCAAAGGGAAGTCAAAATTCTCAAAAGCTATTGTAACAAGCCTGAGGGAAGAGGGTGAAAGTCTGGGGAAAATCATCCTTCCCTGTTTCCCCTGCAGGCCTAGGCCTAGTAAGATGATTAATGAATTCCCCAAGGTAGCACCCAAGACCAGGGGAAGAGAAAAACACTGAATACACATCCCAAATGACCCTCACTGCCCCTGATATTATCATGCCATAAACTGCCATCACACAGTACATCAACAAAGAAATCCTGATCCTTCTCTCTGCTCTGAAAAAGAGCACTGTAATGGGCACACAGTGCACATGCAGGAGTATACACAGGGTTAGGTACCACACACAAATGAACAAACAAGCAATATTGGAAGCATGGGGCTCCATACTTCATACAAAATACTTAGATAAAAGTTGTTTCCAGCCAATTCCGTACCGATCCATTGTCATCTCAACCTCTCAGGCCCCACACTGGGTGCCAATTAAAGGCTGCCGTGGTTTAAGCCCACGTGGAAATCAAGCCCCAGGCAACTACTTCCCTCTCCCCAATCCCGCTCTCAGGTGAGAGAAACAAAAGGCAGAAATGGGTTGGGATAAGAACTTACTGGAAACACCAGTGAGATAGGAAAGCAAACAGTAACAGTGTATAAGAGAGGATGATTACATACAAACTGCTCACTGAGTCCCACGCACCACCTCCACAGATGGTGCCACCCCACCACTCCTTCCACGTTATTTCCCACAAACCTGAGACAACGAAAAACAATGGCACACAAACTTTCCACATCCGCACTTTTTCTCCCCAAGACCAAGACAATGAAAAAAACCACAATGGCAGACAAATCCTACAGTCAGGACCAGCACCAACCCACCGCTCTGCTGGCCGCACGCTCCCCCAGAAAGGGAGAAAACGGCTGCCGAACCTCTGCACTGCCCCCGTTTTCCTTCACCAGGAGCCAGGACCTCTTCATCTTGGAAGTGAGACTCCCCGACTTCCACACACCAGCAATGATTTGAATGGTATAGAATATCAACCTAGACAGGCCCACATGGCCCCAGGCTCTGCCCTCACACATCCTTGGCCTAAACTAGGACAAAAGGATAAGAAGAAAAGTGGACACCTGAATCTTATGCTTAAGAACAGCTTAGCTGTCTGACAAAGGAGCTTTCCAAAGTGGCAGGAAGCAAAATGTGACAGGATCGGTATCTTCAGGGTTTCAGGGCAATCCTGAAATTTCCTAGAAGGTTAAGAACGGGTAGCGAGGTAGACCTAAGGAACAGCTATGACGGAAAGAACACTAACAAAAACATGAGTGCCATGGTGGGAAGACCTCTTTCAATAAAGAAGCAATCAAAGGAAGAAATCACATTGTGGACTAAATTATTTAACTCATATTTCAAATTATGACAGTAATGACAAGTGCTATAAATGCTTTCCAAAACAGAGACATGCTATCCTGCTTTTATATTTTTCTTTTCTCTAGTAACTGAAGGGAGTAACCTTTGCCTTTGGCAGAGTACAAGTGTACACATTATTTTCATGTAAGCAGAAAGCTGAAAAACAAATTGCTGCTTCCTGGACCCAGGGGAACTTTGCCTGATGTAAATGAACAATTGAGTTGCATAGCACCTCATGTCTTGCTCTTCTCTCCAGACTTTCTCTGGGCAGTAAACTGTTCAAAATATATTGAATGTTGGCATTGGCCTTCCACAATTAAATCTTGCATACTATGCAATTGTATTTCACAATGTCTTCAATAACTGTGTATTATTTTTTCATGCATTATTAGAAACCAAAAATTGAGTAGCTACAGTAGCTACATTAATGATATTAGGGTAGCACATAATTTGTTCCATACCTTATACAAATGACAATGAAATCAATACTTAGACAAAGCTGCCCAGGGACACACATCTCCCAAACTGCAGTATTGATTTTGACTACATCAACGGTTGATATGCATATTATTAACTTTAACAATAAAGAATAATTGTTTTAAACATATTGTGAATTACAGTTAATTAATGTTTACCTTATCTAGAAAATCATATACTGCTGAATGTTTCCCATTGAAAAATGATTCAATTCATTAGTCAGCAGAAATGAAGGTACCATACATCTCAAGCTTCTCCTACTTCACAAGGCTAAATGGTGGCAGGAAACCTAAACTATTTATACTATTTGAGTTCTTTAGCTTTCAGTATTCAAAAAAGAAACACACAGAAGATAGTTAAAATAACAAGGCAACACTGATACAGCAGGTGGACTACTACATCTCATTTTTTAAAGTATTATCAATCATATTTGCATGTGGTGGTACAATGTGAGTTGAAGTGAATGAAACATATACAGACACAGGAAATTATATTGCAGCACATACAGGCCATCTCATCTATAAATAGAGAAGGTATTTACTACATTTATTTATTTTCTGTGCCTCTTGGCATGCGCTTTTTCAATGACTCTTCTTATAGATTTATATGGGTATCAATCAATAATATGTAACATTAATTACAGAGCTCCTCAATCAAAACAAAGACAAATGGTTTTCAGAAATGAAAAAATCCCTCACTCACAGCCAACATTTCATACCTCCTTTCCCTTGTCATTTTGAAAACACTACAAGAACAAATTTGAATAGAGGCAATATCATGAAATAGTTCAAGGGAAGGTTCAAATACCATGGCTGAAAAAGTTTCCCGGTTTTGAACATCTCTGCTAAGGAATATTGGTTTTATCATATAAGGAGGTTATGAAGTTTCCATATGCACCTTCACCATTGCCTACAGGCACTTCTTCCATATGCTAAAACACTCAAAACCAAGGTGAGCATCTGAAAGGCACCACTCCTTGCTGACATGCTCAAGATAAGGTATGTGCAAACATTATTTCGACATTAACCCAAATAAGTGAACATGATCCAGAAAGAGAAAGACAGAATGCACAAAGACTTGAAACTCATATCTATCTATCATCTTTCAAGTTTTCATTATCAGAAAGAGTAACTGCAATCTTAACTCTCACTGACAACCCTGGCAACCTACTGCATTGCAAGAGTGCTCAAAATAAAGGGATCATTCCCAATGAAAGTCTTAAGAGAGCACTAAAATACTAAAAAATGTCCTAAGGTTTCCTTGTTCTCTAGGAGGACCTGAAAGATCCAACATCACTATATTATTCAAAACCAGTACCTTAAGCAAAGGTACCTCTAACAAAGGCAGCCTCAGACAACTTTTGTAAGTTAATGTGATTAGCTATTTCAAACAAGAGATTCAGAAACAGTTTTCCTTATTTTATATAAAAGAACCACACATGTTCAGAAGAGTATGTGCTCTCCCTCCAGTCTTTCTGAAAGTATCTGATTAGACTTGTGCTGCCTATGCTCAGTTATATCAGTTACATTATATTGTCAGGACAACAATGCCTTTCACTATAGGCCAAACCACAACTGTTGTATACAACCATATATAACCTGTCATATGTCAAGAAATTCTACAAAACCCTCTGTATCTACTGAGGATCTTCCAACTAGCAATCCCTGCTCTGTGCTTTTTGTAGGCTTCCAGCTACTGTTCCAGTGACTTTAGAGACATTTAGCTATTGATCAGGCTAATATC
Organism: Oreocharis arfaki; assembly: GCA_013398015.1. Taxonomy (NCBI): domain Eukaryota; kingdom Metazoa; phylum Chordata; class Aves; order Passeriformes; family Paramythiidae; genus Oreocharis; species Oreocharis arfaki. The sequence continues at coordinate 185,875 of VZRR01012248.1, forward strand.
CACAACAAACTTCTGAAAACAATCCTAAGCATGTGATCAGTGCTGTACAAGAGTAAGATGACCACCACCTGCCTAAGGCACACAACAAAAGCAATGCTCCCAGCAGCATCAACTCCAACACAGAAAATTTTGAGTATCCCATGACCACAGTGGGGCTAACTGCTACCACACCTTACCATTGATTGCAGGAATTAATGATAAAAGTAGGTAGTAATGAAAAAATATACCTTCCAACTTACTGAAATCAAACCTGCAGAAAACCTCAACACAAAGTTAAACAAATCTCATTTATCCATTCTGTTGCTGTAATGTCTCATGCTTTTTGGTCTCTACTTGTACAGTCCTAAGGGCTCTCGAAATTATAGAAATACACTGCTAATTCACATAATATGCATAATTGGAAGGAAAAACAACTTCTGTTTTGACAGATCTCCCTGACCACTTTTCCCCCCCTTACCCATTACAGAACTAGACTATCTGAGAATGAACTCTAGGAGTTCTACTTTGTAATGTATGCCTCCACTGAAAAAACCCCTAAAGAACTACTCATCTTTTGAACCTTTGAATTCTATCTTTATCTTCAAAGCTTTTGAATTTCAGGCCACATGTTGCATCTAGTTTGACAGATATCCTTGTTTGTGCTATGCTACGTCTTTAGACATTGCAAGACCAGAGCACAAACTGAGATTACCTTACTTAGATCTAAGAAAAGTATTTTACTTCAGTCAGCACTGTGTCCCTCACATTGCACATCATGCATGCATTAATTTAACTTAGTCTTTTACTTGTCGTCTTATTTCTCAGAACTACCACATGTCCCTGGATGAACTGCATACCCATAACCTGAAATCAGCCCCAGAAAGAGCCTCTCCAAAAAGAGGTAGCAACCAGGAACTAGAGATGTGCTATTTGTTGTTTTCTTCAAAACTGAAAGTTCCCTAGAGCCCAGGAAGTCCTTCACAAACAAATCCAAGTCAGCTGGCAGCTCAGATTCATTATCTGTTTTGATTGGTCACCTAAACATTTTTCTCCTGCAGGAGAATGCACTTTTTCATTATGGAAAAGAGACCTATATAGTGATTGATAGAAGCAACCTTTAAATGCTTTTCAAAATAGTAAGAAAATCAAAACAACAAACCCTTAATCTCCACACAATTTTAGCTTCTGGATTTTCTTCTCAAGTAGCCACAGCACCACACTGCCTGTGTTTTTTAGTGGAAAAGTTTGGGAAAGGCCCTTTCCATCTGTTCAAACACCACAGGACTTCCATCAGCTCTCTATGCTGGAACTCATAAGCAAGCACCAAACCTATCAGGTGATTTGTGAACCCTTGTATAATGATGGTCATGGGCTGGTGGACTGGTCTCACACCCACCACTGCAGCCTATCTTCCAGTCTGGAAGTGAGATGAACTATCCAATCTAGGGGGCAGCTAGAACAACAAACCATTGGGTGTCATGCCAAATTCAACCACAGAAGTACTGGTTTTTCACAAGAGATGGTAAAGACATGTGACCAATTCAGATGCAAAGATCTTTTATTTGTCTAATTATGAACTTTACCTGAGTGTTAGAGCTGTCAAACTGCAATATGATGTAATTTATATTTCTGGGCAATTTATATAGACCTGTCCCTCAATGGTCCCCAAGGTGCAAATCATCCAATATAAATTTTTGATTCTTGGCAAACTGTTTTGAAGCAAAAATTAATTTTGGGACATAGCAGTTCTTTCAAACAGAGACTCAATTCAATATAACTGCACTTTCGCACTCACCTCCTAGCTCCAATTGTACACAAAGCAGACTTTTCTTTGATGAAAAGCTGTCAAATCTTAAATTTGCCCATCTTGCTTGCCATGTTTTGTAGAAATTCAACTGTGATTTTTTTTAATTATAAAACTCTATTAAATACATGCATTTGCCTCTGGAAGACCGCATGTCATTTGCATATTACCTAGTTAATATTGTAAACCAGAAGACTTTAGTAAAAAAAATACTGAAACATCTATATTTTATGCAGTAGGATAATTATCTGTTTTAGAAAGGAAGAAAACACTTGTGTACAGTAATAAACATCATGCTTTTCTATTGTCAATCACTGAGATTCCACTGAATCCTGTAGGAATGAAAACGAAAAATCATTAAGAGCACCAGTCACCACAGAAAGGCTTACTCTCTGAATTAAGGCTGCCATGGGCTCTTCCTAGGAATTACCATTGATGCAATTTCTCTTCAGAGTATATGCAAGCAAGAGAGCACATGCAGATCTTCCTGTCCTCCATAAAACTCATAGCACTTCTTAAGTATTAACTCACGAGGGACAGCAGATAGCACTGGGTTAGATACCTGTAAGTCCTGCAGAGGTACTTCTACCACGGCTATGGAAAACATGCAATGCTTCAGTAAAACTCCAGAGAAACAAATAATTTCATAATTTTGCCATTTCATAGTCCATAAAACTGATTAAAAAATGATAAAAAACTGATTACAAAACCTGATAAAAAGTAAATTTCAACATTAGCTACACCATGACCCAGTTTTAGTGAGATCACTAGCCTTATTCTAAACTAAGTATTATATGAATTTTTGCATTATTGACATTACATTACTGAACTGAACTAAAAATGCTTTGGACAGTTTAAAAACTTAATGAGGAATTTCAATTCCATTTCTACATTTAAAACTCAAGTTCTCAAACCATAACTTCATGAAGTTCAACCAACTTTAACAGGGCTATGAAAGCCAAAACATTGTTTGAATATTTCATAGGCTATTATGATTCTCCCCTACCTCTGGCCATGCCTATCCATTATGGATCTAAGTCCCCACAGCAAAAAAGGCCTTTATTTTTTTAGAAGACAAGGCAGCCAGTTCATGACTCTGGGGGGCAGTGCCACTCATGCAGACACTAATGTCACTAATGTTGTTCCAAGCTCCCTGCCAGCCAGCTGCTTGCAGCAGAACAGTCAGTCTGACCTTTGGCCAGGAGGAGGAATGGCTCAATAGCATGAGAAGCTGCCTTATCTAATGGATTAAGTACAGAACCCAAGCGAAATGCCACCTTTGACAAGGACTTGCTCTGTTGGCCTTAGCTGAGTCAGTTAACCTTTCTTAGTTTTCCATCTTTAAAATGGGAATTATAATTCCACTCTATCTGTGCTGATGCAAACATGTTGCAACAGACTGATACCACGAATGCTTGAGATACCTTACGAGGCAAGTCTGTGTAAAGCCATAATCATCTCCACAGAATATTTCCTGAAAAAAAATTATTCACAAGTCATCCTTTCACTGTATGTATAATTATAAATGCTATGTTAAACAAAAATTATCTTTTAATAAAATATCTTTCAAAAACGTCTTTTAAATCCTGGTTTTTCCATTACTATGCTAGAACTGGTACATAAAATCCAGTAGCTTAGCTGTACATGATATTGGACCAAAGTCTTCAGGTGACCTATATGATAGGACTTGATGAAATATTCTATCTACCACAGAATACTGCCCATCTACTAGATTTTTGTACTTTGTGGAAAGTGTATTTGAAATCTGTTTGCACTAATTGACAGAGCAAATTACTCTTGGAACAGTATTTCCAAAGGGCCTCTGAATTTATTCCTTCAATTTTACACGCATGGGCTTCCATACCTTTGTGAGTTTAATGTTTGTGTTCATCACTCTGACATTTCCCAGCATTTTAAGAACCATTTCAGAGACCATTTTTGCACATGTGATGTTAGGACAGTTTAGCAGGACAGATTTTAGAAAAGACATTTACATTCAGCACAATTAGCCATCTTGTTGTCTTCATCCTACTTTTAAGCACTGTAATCAAAATCTTAACATGGAATTTTCTTAGAAGAGAGGCTGAATTCCTGACATAAAACTGAAAAAGGGAAAAAAAAAAGGAAGAAAACAAAAATCTGACTCATTTTCCGTGCTTAGTTTCTCTTCTTTAAGGGAGAAAAAGCCTGAAAAGCTTTTGAAAACAAACCTAAACATCACTGAGCTCTTTAGTAAAACCTCTCTGATATATAAGGTTCTGAAATCACACTATGCAGAAAAACCACAGAGAATTGATTAATAATGAGGACAGAAATACAAATAAATTTACTTCTAATGAAGACTGAAGACACAGTAATCAAAGTGTTAAAAATTCATTTCATGCACATTTCATTTGCCTCTTAGCTGATATTTATCACATAATTCTGTGAGAAAGTGGAGGCCTAAGATGCTCCAGATAAATGTCTCAATTAATTGTACAGAGGTAGCCCTCTTTGAGCTGAACCAGAGCTGTGAGCTCTTTATTAAAAGCACTATTCTGTAGCCTGTAACCTTGTTCCTTGACTCCTCTCTAGTTTCCAATTTAAACAAGTCCCCATGCGGCCCACTCTAAAGGGCTTTGTCTCCCTGTCATTGTTATGAGAGCCAAGGCATCCTGGAAGTGTGAAATCAGACCTCATGAGCTGAACGGTTCCCCAGGGAACACAAGACCTCGCAGAAGGTCAAAGTCATGGGCTGGACCATCTGAAAGCGTCTGATCGCTGGTCTGTGACACAGCAAGAAGGGTGGGGGCAGGGGGAGAAGGGAGCCAGGGGGCTAGAATTGAACACATCTTAATTAAAGCCCAAAGACTACAAAACAAGCTATTTTCTAGTCAGGCCATCTTATGGAGCTTGAGTTTTGCTCTGCTAATGAATCTGAGCTGCTAGTATTCTTTAAAAACATAGCACTTCTGCTGGAATCGATCAAACCTGTGGCACATTTTTCCCACCCTGCTTACTTTTTATCAACGATAAGGCAGAGATTTTGAATTTTATTTCACAATACAAGGAAAAGGAGCAATGCATCTGCCCCAGCAAAGGAGATGCAGGCATGGCCTTGCAAAGCCAGCAGCCTTCCACTACAACCCACCCATACCTGACGACGCTGCAGAAGGAATATATGTATCTGACTATTGCCTAAACCTAAACTATGTCACTCTGAAAGGCTTACTGCTTTACTACCTGTAATTCATATGGGTTCAGTGAAAGCCATATGTATCAATGTCACAAGCCAACTGTCACAATGCGTCCGTTATACTTCAGGTTTTACTGAACCATCAGAAAATTTCTTCATATCAAAAGATGTTACTTTAGGGTAACAGGGTAGGGCACAGCACCTATCCTGCCACGGCTCTACAAGCAGCCAAATCCTTGAGAAAGTCTGATAGAGATACCACAAGTAAGCAAAGATGTAGGGAAACAAGAAAATAATTCCTTGTAGCTCAAGATCTAGGGAGAAAACACCCATGCACTGAATAGCTAAAACACAACGGAAGATTCAACTGAAACTTTCTTCTCAGATAGGGAAGGAAAAAGTAAACTTCATTCCCAATATCTTTCCATTCATTAGATAACAGTTTCAAAAAATTATACTAAAAAATACGTAATTTCTAGAAAGGTGTATTTGCTGTGACCACAATTTCCAACAGAACATAGTTTTGCATTGGTGGAATCCCTAAAATTGTGTATTGACCATGGAACGACGGTGATTTTCTAGGGGAAACAACCTCAGAGACCCAGTAATTTCCCAAAGGCCCTGGTCCTGAAAGATACCCTATTTTTCAGCTCTCCCATAACCAAGCTGAGCTTTCAAGCACCAGTGGGGAGTATCCCAACTCCTCAGTAGTTCTTCCTCTCCTAGACCTCCTGGCAAGTGGGTTGAGCGAGAAGTCTGTTCTTTTCTGGGGTATTCTTAATATCCCGTTATGGCATGTTCCAGCAGCACCGCATTTCAAAACTGGTAATGTCTACTTGCTTCCCTGCCTACAGCTTAACTGGAATTTCAGCTCATCCTGGCACATTACTCATTGCATGTACACGCGAGGGGGGCTGTAAGCTGAGACTTGAACCACCACCCTTAATCACTCTCTTTTTAAAAAAAACTCTGTACCAACCTTAAGGATTTGAAGCACACTGTCCAACACTGGACTATTGAAACTGAGAAAAATAACTGCCCTTGGCTATCAACAGTTTATTAGGGGCTTAACTAAAGTGACCTACTGTAGCAGCATTCCGCTGAGTGAGGCTCTGAGCTTTCTGAAGAAAGGAGTAGAATTGAGGGTTTCATTAAAAAGTAATTTGTGCTTTTTACTCATTCATTCAACAGGAGTCTCAATTGCTCTTTATTCACACAGAGTTAGTACAGTATTACAATGCTGCTCAATGTATGGTACAAAGAAAAAATTTCACGTCTTGAAAGGAAAAAAAAATCCTTGCAATGGTAGTAAGATTGATGACTACTTAAAAGATTACAGAAATCTTTTTCCCTCTGTGCTTATGTTTAATGATTGAATATTAAGGATTTTAAAAATCTACTCAGCTCAAACTAATAAATTTTGATTTATTACTTCACATGAAAAGATTCCTGTAAGTGAAATGGGGTATGTTCAGCAGACAGGAAACAGCAAAACACGCAGATACTATACAGTTGTTCTAGCTACTTTTCAGACTCAGGGGCAAAAGATTAACTCTGAAAAGACAATACAGTAAGATGGGCAAACTAGTCCTTAGCTTTTACTCATAGAAGCAATCCTTAGTGCTGCAAATAACACAACTTATGACAGCACTCTCCACACTAATTACTTAGTTAAATAAAGGTTGGTCAAGGTTTTACACAATTTTTGCAATTGACAATCATTATTGACAATCAACAAATTGACAATCAACAATTATTACTGACAATCAACAAATACCTACTTTATTTCTCACTATCACTATACAAGGCTTAATTTTAAATGAATGACCTGTATGTAACTACAAGTTACTGAAAATAGCTAAACTACTATAGCAGATAATAAAACCATTTCATCCTCTTTTCAAAATTCCCGGTTAGTTTTGTCCAGGATACACAAGATTTCTGTCACATCTGGAACGTGCAGCCATCTTACAAAACACATCTGCTGTATAAGCGCTTTTTCTTACTAACAAACAGAATATGGAGGACAGGGAAGATAACTGAGTGCTCTTCCCCATCTTCCTGTCTGTCATCCTAAACACAAAGTCTGAAAATTTTTGGTGGCTCTGTACATCTTTAATTGAACCAAATATATTTCTAAAAAAATTGTTCAACCAGCACAAATAACACGTTGATTTGGAAAAGTCAAAGACTGAACGAGGTCAGGGACTGAATTATCCCATTTGCCCCTGAATAACTTAATCTCTCTCTCTGTTCAGACAACATTGGATTATGAGGTCAAACCAGACAGAGGGATCTTTAGAAGCATTTCTACAACCTCACCAAAAATAGAATCTGTTATTTTGTGTACCACAAACTGGATGATCAGTTTCAGCAATAAAATGTTTGCACTATTACCTTGTCTGAAATACTGGTAGTCACATTAATTATCAAAAAACTATTAAAAATCAAATACGTTGCTCTATATCTATATCTGCTCTTGTAACAGAACATTTATTCTAGTTTCCTTTTATTTTCTTCACATTTTTAAAAGGTTTTTTTAGTATTTTAAAGCAGAGAAGGCTATTTTCTGACACAGATGCAGCTCATTTTGCTCCATTCAACTCGGGCAGTGTGAAGATGATGTACTTAGAGAAGATAACTTGGATATTTCTGGAGAAATACGGTCAGTATGGCTGAAACACTTTTTCTTTATTTTGCAAAGCAACATGTCAAATTAACCATTCAGCTTATAACATAAAATAGAAAATTAAAAAAAAGGTCTTATTTCCCTTATCTTAAAAAGATAAGCAGTAGCTACAGCAAACTGCATTCAGTTGAAATGTCTAAAACCAACAATAGCCTTGCTAAATATCTGACATATATCAAGTGGCTCTTTTGGCAACAACTTTAAAGTAGCATCTAAGTCTGGAACCTTTTATTTGCCTTGTCCCTTGGAATTCAGCTTTAATGTTGATAAATTTGTAGAGTTTCACCTACTAAAAAAAAGAATTTTCTTCTATATAATTTTTATAGGATGTCTGACGAAGAAAAATTTATATTTCACCTTTATGAGAAATAACCTATATAGAGCTCTACATTAGAGTGACTTGCTGCCTTGCTGACAAAAGTTTTGCCTGTTTGTGTTTAGATATTTTCATTAATGAGCAGAAGGTGAAAGTGCACAAACAGAACATAACCTTTACATGAACTTTTGTTTTAAGTATTTTTTTTTCCCAGTTCTAAAAACACTAAATCTCACTACTGTATTTAGTGTCACAGAAACTAAATGAATCCTTGCCTGTGACATCAGCTGCCATCAATGCTTCTGCCCTGATGACCTTCACCTGAAGAAATCCCACATCGCTGATGTTATGGAACATCATCATTGGACTCTAAAAAATAATAAAAAGAAAAATAATTCTGGATTGCAAAACAGACAAACCAAAAGCAATCTTAATAGTCTCCTCCCTAGCCCAGATGTAAGTTACTGTAATTCTGTCTACATATTCAGACTTTTAAATATTATTCGCTGAAGAATGTACAGTTGTTTGCATTTCTTCCTATATTTTGCAGCTTTAACTTATCAATAAAAATTACAAAGGAAAAGTTAGAATATAAGTGATTAAATGTAACACAAATTTTAGTGAATTAATCCCCTAATACTACAGGAATAACTGTACTTCAAAATGCAAAATTATAGCAGTGTATTAACAAAATTAACACAAAAAACGAAACAACTCCTCTCCTTGGATTATTTTGCAAGATTTATGTTCACATTTTCCCTTTGATGGCTCCAATTTTGTCTTGAGCAGCGACCTAGGGCCAATATAGATTTTTGTAGTTGACTATTATATGCAAGCTTGCATATACCACACACGCCTGTATGAGCTTGCGAATAACATCAGCAAAAGCAATCAAAAGAGGACAACAAAAACTTAGTAATGTTCATAATAATCACACGCAGAAAGGACAAAAAAAAGAATTAAAATACATTTCAAATTCCATGGCAGAAAGCTCTTATCATAAATAATTATATTTTTCAGCATAAAGTTCTTCAATATCTGCATGTATTAAAAACAGGAAAAAGAGTACACTACACTAACAGTTGCATTTATTCATCCAACACAGATTTAGAAAGCTTATTAAAAAACATGTTCCATTGCTGCTCTTTTTTCAAGTAACTAAAACTAACAAACTGTGAGTATTGCACTAATTAGGTGTGACATGCTATAATCTCAAACTCTAAATGTTAATATTATTTAAAATTTGCTGAGTTTTAAATGATAGAACCTTGAATTCAGAATCCAGAATTCTGAATCTGGAATCATAATTAATGACTAACCTGGCTTTATTGTTCAGTTCTTAGATAACCTAGGGGAGGAACTCCAAAAGAATAAACTAAAATTAGATTTGCACAGCCATGTATGTGGTCTCATTTGTGGTTGGTTTTGCAAATTTTGTTCATAAATAATATCCCATACCTTTATTTTGAAATATTTTAAAATCTAGACTAATGTATTTAATGCCTGTAGTCTTTTCTAAAATTTTAATGTGGTGAAACTTTTTCCACTGCCTAGGACAATGTCCAGATTTCTACAAAAAGCAAGCATCAGGAAAAACACCAAATCAACAATTCCTTAATTTATTACAAAGGCAAAATTTACTGTTATGGAAAATGAGAGTAAATTACATCACTGAATCTAAAAACCACAGATGCTGCTTAAATGAAATATTAAATGTCAGCTTGGAAAAACAACAGTATGTTTTTGCACAGAAAATCTATCCATTAAGATGTTAGACATATAATATCCATCCCTGTCTTTCTTTTAATAAGATAATTCTAACAGTTAAATCACACTGATATTAATTTCACAAACCCCAGCTGACCATTTACTGTTTACAGTGAAGATTTGACCTTGCTACACTGAACTAAAAATCCAATTAAGTGTAGTAGCCCATATGTTATATACATGCATCAGGTTATAATGGGATAACAGTAAATAAATTTTTACCAATTTTACTAAGATAATCATCATAAATATGACTTCAAAATACTGATGGTCAACTTTAATCAGCACACACTGAACCCCTTGTTTATGTGCTTACAAGCTAAGAGTAGCAGAGATGGTGTTACAGATAGCAAGCACTGGTACAATTCAAGATCTTCTTGGCACCCCTCATTTATCACAATGATGATCAGGGTCTGGAAGCTTCTTATCAGAACTGGCACCAGAACAGGGATAATTCTGCTGTAATATGCATGATGAAAATTACAGGATTTACAAAAGTGTTTTCACCTTCTACTCAAATTTCCCAATGACCGAAACACCAAGCTGTAGAAATATTCCAAATTTCATCCTGGTTAGCTCACTCTTCAAAAGGGTGCCATTACTGTGTTTTGCTTTGACATCTTTGTTAGAATCCTTCAGAATTTTTAAACTTTTATTTCCAGAAAGCAGCTGGCTTAGATTCTTTTACTGCACATACCGACTGGGGAGGTGATGAAAATGAATACCATGCCACAACAGAGGCTCTGGGAGAAGCAAATTACTTTAACACATTACTTTAAATACATAACTTTAGAAATGATTTATCAGATGATATTCTGCCTTCTTATTTATGATTATTGTTGAAGGTATCAAAAGCCCGCATAGTTTCTGAAGCCTAGAATTTCCATAGCAGAGGAATCTGTGATTTGCTGGGAATCTTTTCAGCCCTCAATAGATGGGAAAAGATTGAAATGCTCTGGAGATGAGTCTTCTTTATTTTTTTAATGAAAGGCTGTATAATATATTTTCTGTATGGCTGCAGCAGCTGTCAGGGAGAGCATCTCAGTTCAGCTCTATTATGAGAGAAGCAATACCCCATCCTATGGCATTGAGATACACTGAGGGGCTAGTACTGATTGACAGCTTGTCACCATGACGTCTTATTCCATCTCTGTTATGGAGAAAATTAATGTCACACCACCAGCCTTATGACTCCCTGTCATCTTAGAACTGCTCACCTTTTATCAATGCTCTAAATAACATTTCAAGCCCATCGTCTCACAGTGGACAATCTGGTCAAGGGACATTAAATCGGATGACTGTGAAATGTCATAATAAAAATGGAATGCTAACAACTTCTCTAAACTAGCTCCTCTGGTTTTTAAACTGTGACAAGGGGGACCATGAGTTCAGCACACCAGTTCTGAAAAGGTCATACAATCTCTCTTGGTCTGTACCCATTAATGTGCCCCCCTCCTCACCCCAAAAGGAATTAATCTTTTCAGACAATTGTGGTAAAATAATGGTTCAAACACTAATGCCTGTTTAATTTGTAAGGCTCTGATGTTCAGCTACAAATGGTTAAGTGACAGTAATAGAGTCATTTTCTAAGGCTATTTGATCTGATGGCAAGGTCAGCTCATTAACTGTTTTTGGCTGTAGAAAGGGGGCAAAATATATTTCTCAAATGGAAACTAGATTTTTTTAAGAGAACAGAAAATAAACCCAAAAATACAGCCACTCAACAGGGAACTCTCCATCTTGCTAATTGCATATGTTGTCTTTGTTTTAGTTCTGAAGTGGAAATGTGAATACCAAAGTCAAATTGAACATCCGTGAAAATAAACTACTTGAATTTCATCCCAGTAATTTCTTTCTTCTGCTGGTAATTTTAATAAAAACAGCAGAATTTATCAAAAAAGGTGTGCACATGCCGCAATTTTCAGAAACACATAATGAGAAATTCATACCTCTGCAATATGAACATCTTCGGAAAATTTAAATGTTTTCAAATGCATACAGCAACGTAAATATATGAACAGACACATACCCTTGTATATGCAAGAAACAGGAATAAACCAGATCAATCTTATGCCACATAATTATGCTTTACACTGGTGACAAAAAATTGAGGATTTAGGAAAAATGATTAATAGTACAGTCGTAACATGTTTCTACACTGCTACTGAAATAATCAAAACCATCAGTATCACTTGTCTGCCGTATCATCACACAGAATAAGCCACAGAAATATGTTATTGTTGCTGTTGGTAGCAAGAACTATGGCACCTCAAAAATATATCCATCAAAAAATTATTCCATTTATAGACACCTATTTTGACAACGACAGACTGTCTTGGTAATTTCCAAAACGTGCAATGACTCTCTTAATTGTAATTATTTTTCAGAGACAGTGGACAATACCTTAGCCTTCAGTTCATTTTGGAATATTATATTTAGCCTCCCTAAGTCACCTCTATTAAACTGTGTTTATGATAACACTATTGGTGTATGAGTTGTACAAGTATTAGCAGACAGCTGATTCAGTGGAGATAGACAGAATAAATTTGCTGAAGCACACATCCTGCTAATCTGTTTGAAGAATATTGTACAGCATTAGTACTAGGACTTCATGTTATCTGCACAGCCTGATAAGGTACATCTTTATTAAATTCAGTTATTGAAAGGATGTCCGTCATGGAATAGGAATATTTTAAAATCTTAAAAATAAATTAAGCAGCCTCTTTGATAGTCAGAGCTTGGTTTAATGGCTGAGTGTCTAGAGAAGCCCTTCTAAACACCTGGCAGCATTGTACAATAAAAGCTTTGTAATTGCAAGTGGAAATAGCATTTTTTTTCTTTCTTTCTTCGTGTGCAGTGAGACAGTTACTTTTAGTGATTTAGGTATTAGCAAATGCTGGAGTAAGAGCTCCCCTCTCTGTTGCTTTGATAAAACTACAAAGATTCTGTGAAATGTGAGGATGCTGGGAAATTAAAATAATCTGCTTCAGAATATTTTAAAATGGAAACATTGTTTGAAACAATTATTTTCATGTGCTTCAGCCTCTTATCTAAAGACAGAAAATAAGTTTTCTTGCCCTTTAACAGATGATCCAAAGAAAGCTGAAAACCATTAGCATCGCAAACTATTTGGCATAAACAATCACTAGAAACTGCACAGTTCCTGCACGATCCCTTAGTTACTTTGTGCCTGGTAAAATTTATCTGCAAGGCAGTAAAATTACCTTCACTATGTGACACCTCATCAAACAGTTGAATCACCATGTAAAAAATACCTTATTGTATGAAGAGCATTTGTAGCCTTCTTGATGTTACCTGTACCAGCTGTAACTATTTGTATACTAATAACTAGTTTAAATGATTGTCATTGGCTAGGTGTGATCAGAATAGAAGAGATATATTTAGATTTTCCCCTCAGGAGAGTTATTTTTTATAAAGGCCAATATTTTTCTAATGAAGGGTGAAAGAGAACTTCATACATATCTCCTCAGTATCTCCTCTCGCTCCTTCTGGTCCTCCAGGGAGTTGATGGAGAGGTCAGAGATAGTGACTGCAGCTGAGGCTGTGAGAGTGACCAGCAACACCAGGTATCCCTCTCCCTCCTCTAGCGGCATCTCCAGCTTGTGGGTTTGTTCTTTACTCAGGGTCGACAGGTCAACTTGGCACCTAGAAACACACATTCTCCATCAGCATGTGGTTTTTCTCACATCAAACAAGAGCACATTGGCTTGCTTGCATTCAAATGGACAAAAAGCCCAAGTAAGCAGAAACTCCCACCCAGCTTCCAAAAAAATTCTAAGTTTCTCTTCAGCTTTAACCCATGCTGCTTGTTTCTTTTTTTCTAGAGTTACACAAACAGTTTTGAAGTGAAAAATCAATATTAATAAGAATATAATGACACTAGACACAAGATTAGCTAGTATTCTTTACTCAAATGTAGTCAAAGAGAATTCTAAAAAATCCAGCTCAGATGCATACTCCACTTTTAATTATGCCTCTTGTATAAACATAAACTTTTCACATGAACACTTCTCCACCTAACAACAGTAAAAAACCTTTCTTAAAAAATAAAATTCTACGTGGGCTTAGTCGTGACGGCATGAAGATGACTGGGCATAGAAAAACTCAACTTACACACCTCCTGAAAGGCTCAGCTCTCATGCAGTAAGCTGTGAGTGGGTCAAATCTTCATGCAGGCACCCAGGGTAAAATCTGATGCCACAACCCCCAACAGACATTTTATTATATAATAAAATGTCTCAGGTTGTAATGAGAAGGGACTACATGTAATTGTGCGGAGTGTGTGCAGAGTGGCTGAAGCCAATCTGCCCTGCTTGATCCCCTTCTGAATAACCCTGGCTGTACCGTACATGAACTAATGAAGAATGATTCCATATGTGCCAGACAGCAGCAACAGCTTTGCAACATCTTTAGAAATATAAGGCAAAGCACGGAAGGAAAAAGAGTATCTCTGCTACCAAAGAGCTGACTATAACCTTTTAAATAAAACAATAACATGGTAGCGTTGGTGACTAGCCTGTGCACAGCTTAGATGTTCTAATATTTTAATTTGTAAAATGCACAAGGTTCAACTTTCCTAGATTGCAATTCTGAGCATGCATAGAAGCTCAATGTCTGTGTCAAAGGAAATGCCAGCTTGTGCTGGGTAAGAATTTCTGTGAAAAGCACTATTTGGAATACTTATAGCATCCCAAAATGAATTTTGCCAACTTTTTGCTTTAAATAAAAACACTAATAATACCGAAATAAAATAAATGAATACATTCAATGTATAGGTTAGCCACAGAATACTCTACTTTCAACAGTGCTTATTTAATGCGACAAGCACATGTACTATATGCCACTAATTCACTAAACTAAACATCTAGCAAACTCTTTTCTTAAAATGTCAATTGATTTTGAAGACAAAGATAATGTGGTCACTGTAGGGCCAATAAACTGAGAAAAAGGTGGCAGGCATGAAAAAATAGCCATTTAAGCAAAGGAAATAGCCAATTATGAGAATAAATGCAGCCTCATAAAATGAGCATTGTGCTATCACAGGCAGATCACATTTACTACAGGAAAACTCTTACTGTTTTAAAGACATTTACTGCCTGTTGAGCAGCTGCCTAAACCAGTGCAAAGCTCATACAGTAAAAAGGTTCAATTATCTTACAATGAAAAAAAAATCAAAATCATGTAACATTCTCAGCTTAATGCTTGTCTTCTATTTTGAACTCTTTGGATGATAGGGAGTGAAAAACCAAATTAGCAATAGTGAGGAAAATAGTGAGGAAAAATAAAGCTGTTGCCATCAGTGCAGCTGATAGTCAATATATTTATGTACATGTACATAAATGGTCAAATTTTTATTAGGATGCAGTGAGGAATAGGAAGCCCTCCTTACGATAACAAATATTGTAATCAAGCATTCAAAGCTGCAGTAGGTTAAAATACCCCTAGTATTAAATACTTTTCGATAGTTTCTTTCGAAACAGATACCCCTCAAAAATAGGACTCAGCAACAATATTGAGTCTTCAACCAATAATCATTTAAAGAACCAGTCCAAACTCTCCCATAGTCAGTAAAAGAATCAGAAAGCCATTATGATATTAGTAATGCAGAAATAATCCACCCCACACTCAAAACTAGGCAACAAAATCTACCCCACATATATCTATCAGAAAAAAGCAATGAGTGTAAAATTACAAGGTCTACATCAGGGCTACAAGATCTGATTTCTTCAATTCTTGACGTTACAACACTTTAGCAACATCAGTAGTCCACACAATTTTTTTATTTAGGCTAAAAGAAGCAACTGACAATTTGATTTTACCTGTGCACTTTCCTACAGCAATGAAATATTCCTAATAGCACCAGATCTAGAACAGATTACCTGAGAAATATGTATCTATCACCTGCTTGATAAATCTTCATGAACAGGCCATCACCAGCTTGTTATTTCCTAAAATCATACAAAGGGTAGGAAGTGAACTGGAAAATTTTTTCCAGTAAAAGACTCAACCATTTTTAAGGAAAATTATACTCTCAGGGGCCCTCAGATTATTTGATAAAAATATAGGGTTACTCCACTAAGGACTGTCACCTTTGCACTTTATAGAGGGTCCAAGTTTAACAGTGTCTCTATGCACATATGGTCAGGTGAAAGCAGATTTCTCACCCTGTGCCAGGTCCTCTGCCCTGGCCTTGCAGGAGATGCAGCCTACGTGTGCCTAACCTGCAAGTGCTGAGGCTCAAGGACCATCCAGCACAAGGGGAGCATATTTACAACACACAAGCTTCAGTAAAATGGTATGACTTTCCAATCTACAGACACTGTAAGAAAAATTGCAATTTTTTCCCATTAGTAGCTGATTTTTTCCATGATAAAAAATCAACTTTGTTTGATTATCCTTAAAAAAGAAAATTAAATAATTTTTTCTTAGATCTCCTCTATCCTCACCAGATCTTTGTATGAGACCAAAAAAAGTGAAGGAAATCTGGTTTTATTAAGGTATTAGCTAAACACTAAGCCTATCCTAGAATAACCTTGACAGACTCCAATAGGAAAACCACAGAACTCCTCTTTGTATTACATTTCCTTAGAAGGACAGAAGCTAACAAAATACTTCCAAAAATAAGTACCTGTTTGGAAAATATCTATTTTCCAAACATAAATATCTTTGGAAAGCTCAAGTTGACAAATGTATCTTTATATTTCACTGAAATTATACACCAATATTCCAAGCTTTAAAGCTTTACCAATGCTTACTTCTGTATCAGTTAATATGTTCTCTAAAAAGAAATTTGTTTCCTAGTACTGTCTCTCCATGGAGGACAAAGATACTTTGAGGGTGAAGGTGAACCTGTACGTTACCAGAGTGTAGTGCAGAATGAGCGAGAAATTTTTGTCCTGTTTTCTCAAATCGAGGACCATGAAAAATTACAGCCATTTTGAGAAGGCCATAAGCTGCATATGACCAGCAGCTGTCATACTGAAAACATGAGAAAATAGTAACTTTGGACAATCCTGTTTCTTAAGAAATTATTATTTACATACTGCTGCTAAAGGAAGAGACTTTCTTCCACCTGTAATGAGATCAGCCTGAAGAATTACGGACAAAAAATTGCCATTAACTCCACAGACATTTCCAAGCATGACTATAAATCACACTGCAGGGAACTGTGGTTTTTAGGGCAGTTTGAGTTTTTCTGTATCTTCCATGCCGTATGGCCCCTCCAGTGCACCCTGGTTTCAGCACTACAAGTGGTGGGCAGGAGCACTGGAACAATTTCCCTGGCTGGCCGGCCCTTCGGGAAGAGGCATACGGGCATGTATCCCACCTATCAGTTCTGCATGTGAACACTACCAGGCACCACGTGCAGCTGGATTTTCAGGTCTTGAGAGATCAGAAGGGAGAAAAACCGCAAAAGTGCATCAAGCTCATGTGCCAAAGTCATTGCAGATAAATTGCTCAAAAACAGGGTACAGCTCCCATGGAGGAAGATTTGAAGGTTCAAGGGGAATCTACCACTTGTCTGAAACTGTGTTCAGTGTGTTAATCACACAAAATTTTAGAAACATATTTCAGATTTATTTTTAATTTGAATATATCTGGCCTTTGGTTCTTTTTAAGCCTTTCCTTACCAGTTGAAAAACCCTTTAGTGTTTCATGTTTTCTTCTAGTGAAGGAACTCATACACTATAATCATATCTCTTCTTGATCTTCCTTTTGATATGCTAAACACCTTCAGCTCCCTATACATTTCCTAGGAACATATCTCCTACAGCTCTCAAATGACTTTTTGTAACTTTTCTGATCCAGTGAAATTCTCCTGCATCCTTTTTGAAGTGTGGAAGGCAGAACTATATGTAGTATTTTATTATCAGCATGTCTAACAGGTAAAAATCACCTCCCCTCTTTAGTTCTAACAGAACCTGGAATGTAAGACTGTGTTGGCACCCTGGTGAAATATTCTTGCTAATGAATGAATTACAAAGGTAGCGACATGACATAGAAGGCCTCTTAAAAGCCAGGTGGCCAGGCAAGTGAGAGACAGCAGATAGTGAGATCGTTTTCTCACATGACAAAATAAAGCATAAAAGAGGAACTGGCACAATCCTAAGTGATAGGGACAGAAAAGCACCACTTGGCTACAAACCAGGCAACTTAATTACCATCATGACTTGTTCAGGAACACAGATTTTTAACTCCACTGTGATCCAGGTCTATGCTGCTCCAAAGGATGCCAAGGAGAGGAAACTGTGTGATTCCACAATTAGAACTGAGCTGGACACACATCAGAAGCAGCAAGGCATGAACTGCTACAATTTGTGAGACTCCATATCCTTTATGAGCAGAGTAAAATGTTCCAGTAAAACCAAGAAACAAAAGGAGACGGAAAATTTTCCAAAGGACTAGCAGAAAACGACACATCTCAGAAACACTGAGTGTCGACTGCAGTAATGTGAATTTCTTGGAAGAATCAGAGCGTGACATTTTTAACTGTAAAGATAATGAGAAAGAAATTAAATTATGGACTCCACATGATGCTTGTGATAGGTGGTTGATAGAGGTGTTAGACTGAAAAACAGGGAAACTCCCAAAGGGGTTGGAGACTGCACCTCAGCTAAGTAGGACATTGACTAAGGACAAGAGTGGTGCTTAGCTGGGGAAGCTGGAGAGGATCTCTGAGAAGCTGGGAGAGCAGACCTCAGAAGGACCTGAAGAACAGTGCTGTCAGTTGCCATGTAGCAACACACAGAATGCTGGAAAGAGCCCTGCAGTTTGAGGTAAATCAGTCATGGTAACAGAAATATGAGAGCTCCATGAAATACAATTTCACCAGTCACCAAGCAATGCCTGAATAAAGAATTACTGTTTATTGCTTGCTAAAAGAAATACAGTCCATGTTACAATATGCTGCTGATGGATTTTGAAACGACAGATTAACTTTTTCCTAAGCATAGTTCTTCACTATAAAACTACAGATTTACTTTTGATATTGCCCAGGCAGAAATTACTTATGATTGGTTTCTGATGTGATATTTCCTAGGTTGTCCCCATGACACAACCACATACTACAGACTATTAGTGCCGTCACCAGAGCAATTTCTCTCCAGCAAAATTAACACTTTCATCCATGAAATCAGTCTATTGCTTTGATAAGCACTATGTCTCCCTATATAGTTCTCTCCTCACTAGTTGGCCCAAGAAATTTTGCAAGAGCTTTCACACAGCTCCAACCTGTGCCTTTCACAAATTGTCACAAAACCCTATTTGCACTCTTCACCATTTTCTACACACTATCACGCTCCTCATGTCTAAGCTGGCCATTCCACATTTCCTTCTCCCTTCCTCTTATTTTGCCAGTCTTCAAGAAGTAGACTTCCATACGTGAGAATACATAGGGTCAGAAGCAGGATTCGTATGCAGCCCAGCTTGTGTGCAGCATTCTGTATCTCAGCATACGTTGCGGAATACTATCAATTTCACGTCAGAACTCGACAATAACAACTGTCAGTAAGAGTTGCAAATAATACAGCATCCGGTAAGAGAAAGTTACCGAAGATTTGTGAGCAAAAACTGAAACTTTTTTGGCTTTCTTGCTGAACAGAAGTGCCTCTGCATTTGTAGAGTAAATATGTGCTGAGATCAGAATAAATAAGGTATGGAATACCTAAAGGCCAAATTTTGAGATATGGTCTTACATCTGTCTCCTTTTGACAACAATCAGAAATGGAAATGGCTCAGAACATCACAGGATTTTTCAAAGGCGGACCTGGCAGTAGCATTTCTAGATTTTAATGCTTCAGGCATAATCTTTATTTTACATCAAGAAATGCATCTGCAATTAATTTTAGACATCATGTATAATCAACAAAGGATTATAAAGACTATTGGTTGTGGGCTCTTCTGGTTTTGCACAGAATTGCTGTGTACTTGACATGTGCACACAGTTCAAGTCAAATTACAACAGCATATTGGCATTACGTTTACATTTTTCATATAATATATCTTTCCAAAGTTACTTCAACATGCAGAAATTTTCAAACTGCAAAGCAAAAAACATTTTTGAAAGCCCAGCATAATAAAGGGTACTTAGATTTCCAGAGGAAACCATGTTGTTCGCAGAGTTTTGCAAAATTAAGAAAACTTCAAGACTTGGCAATTTCAACATTAACATGGATTTCACAAATACTATTCAAAACCTTCTTCTTGAGCAACAGAAAATTGCCAATATTTTAATATAAATCACAGTCTCCACAACATCTCTACAAAAAGATCTGGGAAGAAACACTTGCAGTAGCATATTTAGCGTCCTTCACCCAGCTTTACATGCATGTTGGAGTACTCAGATACAACTTTATAGTACCGCTCAGTTCTCCATGATAATGCTCAGTCTCCTATAGCAAAACTACATAAATGTCAGTGGGGGGAAAAAAAAACCCCGAACCATAAATATTTTTTAATTTTGTATTTTTAAAATAAAATCCGACTATAATTTAGAACTTTGATAGCGTATTCCCATGCTTTAAGATTATCACAGAATCATAGTTGCATATCATTTGTATTTATGTACACCCAAAACCCACTCTATGATCACATTACCACAAAAAAACTAAACAGACAAGGCATAGCAGATTAGGTATTATAAACTTAAATACCTAATTTTCAGTATTTTAACTTTCGTATTTCATAACATCCATTATATAGATGCTCACAAATCTGTATTTTTGTGTCAATACTTACAGAGATTATGGGAAATTTCACTTTGCTACAGATAAAATTAATACACAGACTTAATGAATTCGCTACTTACAAGGCCTTTTTTCTTAATTTGCATCAGATGGGAAAAAAGACAATAGCGTCTAAAAATACTTATGAAAATAGATATAGATGAAGTCAGCAGTAATTTCCTGGCACAAAATAAAAGCAAAATTCAATGTCATTTTAAAGATAAATGTGCATTTTTCATACCAATTAATAATGCTATAAATCCTGCTGCACTGGATTGCAAATAACTTCAGCTGAATAAAATTGCATGGCATGGGATTTACTTATTCTCTATGTTCACAGAAACAACTTGTTCTCTGACAGCACTCATTCTTGGCAATTTATTGCAGCTGTCAGCAGCCCATTTGTTCAGATTAGTGCTATGCATAAAGGTGTAACAGTCATGAGGATTTATTAACTGATTATCGTAAAGGTGACAGTCAGAATTGCCTTCAAAAACATAAATGATAAGAAAGCTAAATAATTACATGACTATTAAAATTGCCTTCATTTTGATCTTAGTATTACCTACACAAACTTACTGCAGTATGTTTTTAATCACAGGAGCATACTGACTCAATATAGAACATAAATTATTTTCTCATAGCAAAAACATGTGAATATTAAATATACTCACACTGAAAAATATATACACATACATATATATTTCTACTTATCACATGAAGCAATGACTTATGTCACTTGTGCAAGTCTGTATGTTTCTTTAAATGCAAGAAGGCAGCCCATGTGGCTTTAGCTCCTTGTGCTTTCCATAAAAAGAACTTCAAGACCTCATACTTTCGGTCCTGGAATGTTGATTGTTTTTTTAAAAAAAAACTACGTTCAGAAGGATGGCAGAATTTATCTCCTGTAAAATGCAGCTCAGTTCTGGTCAAGAACAGTGTTTCCTCATACAAATCAGCACATGATTGGAAATACATTTTCTTTAAAGCTCTTGTATGAGGTCTTTTCCCATGCTTTTGAAATACTGAAATAAACACTGAATTGGTTCTAGTGTTTGAGGTTTTTTAGAATATTCTAAGATGGAAGTTCACAAGGTGCTACAACCTTTAAACTCTCATGGAGAATGCACACAATAGAAACTCAAATGTATTTTATAAACACAAAATGCTCCAAGTTAAGAACGGAAATCAACCAGTCAGCAATTTCGTTTCAGACACTGCCATACTGAACATGCCTGGGCATCATGATGAAGACAGAGCTTTATGCTACTTCTGTGACAGATGTCTCCTTTTGCTTTTCTGAACTAGGATGCTGTGCTGTCACTCACCCTCTTAACATCTTCCTCCCACTGACAAGGAAGATCTTCCTCCCTCTTACAGGGGGAGCTTACAAGCCACCCCTTCCACTTCCATCTTTGCCACCCCAAAACCAGAATCTCACTTCCATGTCCTCAACCTTGTCAAACATCTTCCCTGCATTTTCCTCCCCTCAGAAATGGATTTCAAGCCCAAGCCCTTACAAGCATGATATATACAAGGCCCACAGAAGCCTACGTCCCAGATTTCCTACTTATTTTATTTTACGAAAGTGCAGCTGAGACATGGTATTGATGTCATGATGATTTTTTGCCTTTTCTTTTATACGCCCTTTATATACCCTTTTATATAGTTTTTATGTATTCTTAGTGCTTTTAGCCCACATATAATTCCTTAAGTTAGATAGCCTAGCTGAAACTCACTGTTTTGTTAAACCAGGAGACGAAACATCCTGGAAGCCTCGCAGTCAGGGGTCAGAACGCCCCAGACACCAAAATCCTCTCCAGAACACATTCTGTAAACTAAGAGAGGCCCATGAAGGGGAAAGGGTCCTCCAGATGGGGGGTTCACTCACTGGGGAATCTTTGATAGATAATGATAATTTGCAAGGCCTATAATTGTGTGTGCTTTTCTGGTGCGGTGTGTGTGCATTTTGGGGTGCATTTCGGTGCATTCCACTGGGACAAAGTACTGCTCCTAAGGATCCTTTAATAATTACCGAGGTAAAACCCTCTTTTTTTCACTTGTCCATGTTTGGTTCTTAATTTTAAGACCAGGAAAAGGCAGAAGTATAATTCCGGGAAAGTTTACAGCATTCTAGTTTGGAACAGAATTTGCAAGTAACTGAGCTTAGCACAGAAAAAACACAGGTTTCTGTGTTATTTTCCAGAAAGATCCTGGAATTTTCCTTCTACCTTCCACCTGGGAAACCTTTTCTCAGTTTGGCCAGTTCTTCAATCTAGTGTGCCCTCTCCCTAGCTGTATTTCGGCCAGGCAGGACATCTTCAAGAAACAGTTGTTTTCATTTGCATTTAATAGAAATATTCTTACATAATATTACAGCTGCTGCTTGCACATTATACAAGCAAGCAGGAAGACTGCAGCAAGATGAAATGGATTGCCCTCTATTCTTGAGCAATGATAGAATGCTACCAGGAAGTCTTTTGTTTCCCTCCCACAGCCTCATTATCACTTCTTCTGGAACCTGAATCAAAATATTCAACTTATTATGTGTATCTTGAAAGCCATAGAGCCTTAGTCATGGAGCACGACACAGCCGTGCTTTTAAAAATTAATATACACTTACCATAACACACACACACAGAGCAAGTCTGTAGTTTGTGCACCAAAGTATTTCCAGCTTTTAGGGACAGCCTTGAAAGGAGAAACTGGGGAAGAGAGGTCAGCATTAAGTGGAGCTGTCAGGTGTTGGTGATTTTTATCTGCAGTGACTGGAAAAGAGTATCAGGGAAGGGGAATATTAAGACCTATTTTCGTATTCAGAATGAGCTCAACAAATGACAGTTTTTCATGGAAATCTCCATGGAGAAGAATTTTTCTGCAGGTTGCATTACCAGAGATAAGGTACTAATAAAAGGTGAAATGAGAGAGTGCCTGCAAGGACAAACTGAAGAGGGATTATGTGTACACACTGACAGAAGGGTCACAAAAATCAAGAGCAGCAAGATTTCAGCAAGTGGTGCTTGGATGATGGTGCTCTGAAAAATCACTCATGAAAACTTTGAATCTCACCAGCTTTTCAGAAGAAGGTTAAAATGAAGAAGAAAACTGGAATAATTTCCCAAGGTATATAACACGTTGACATAGGACTAAATTAGTATATAATTTCAGAAGAATATTTATTGTTATCATGTATGCCAACTGAAATAAAACAAGGGAAAAAATACAATTTAAACTTCAAATAATCACTCCATCCATTGGGATTCATCACATAAAACAAAACCGTAATGTGCCTACTTTTGAAGTGTTTTTGTCAATTTCAAAGCTATATGCTTGCCACAGACTCTGTACATAATCTGAGTTCAAACAATTTACAGTAGGAAATAAACACGGAGTATTATTAAGCCTATCTAATCTGATACAGAAAGCCATTATCCTAAATGGAATGAGAAGGAGGAAAATGTCAGTAGAAACACTGCCACACTGGCAACAAAAGCACATGGCTTGGTCTGTGGGATTTCTGTTCCTGATTTTAACTAACTGAAAAAAAAATTATTTTACTAGTTAATAGTATCAATGTCCTAGCAAAAGCACCTCTAATAAAAACAATCAAAATATATACTATTAATAATTACTAAGGCTACTATTAATAATTATTAAGGCTATTATTATGACTGCATGGATATCAAGGAAAATATGAAGTAAACAAATTTC
This sequence comes from Oreocharis arfaki, assembly GCA_013398015.1. Taxonomy (NCBI): domain Eukaryota; kingdom Metazoa; phylum Chordata; class Aves; order Passeriformes; family Paramythiidae; genus Oreocharis; species Oreocharis arfaki. Next base: position 210,061 of record VZRR01012248.1, read on the forward strand.
TCAGCTTTCCAAATAGCACCTACTTTGTAGTAGCTATAAGCACAAGACAGTTTTTTCCACCAATTAGCTAACAATTAGCACTACTTCCTACTCTGGGAAATGGAGCATAGCCATACATATATAAGCTATCTCTTGAACTTCCAGATAGATTCAGTTTTCCTGAATACGCATCAGGTGAATGATTCCTTGTCTCAAAACACATGTGTAGTCCTTCAACACTGTTTTTACAAAAAAGACTGGTACATGAATCTGGTCTTATGCATCAAGTCAAAACAGTTGTTTCTCCTCCAAACTAGATGTTGCGGTCTGGAACCTCCTGCACCTTGGTTATTGAGCTAAACAGCATTTTTGTTTTTGAAAACCTCAGTCTATCGATTGGTAAAAGCTGCCACCTACTGGTCAATAAAAATTACATTACATCATCAATGTAAAAAATTAAATCAATGCAGCAAACTGTACTGGAACATTGCAGAAAATCCTCCCCACACTTAAAAAAAAAACAACCCAAAAAAGAAACCAAGAACAAATGGTCATAAGAAACAGTTTCAATGGCAAGGGTCATTTTAATCATCCTCTCTCACAGACCTCTCTCTTCTCCATGGCCCAAGAAGGCTAGAATTGCACAAACCTGCCAATGAAATCATCCCTTTTGCCAACGTCTTTATCCCACACGGTAATATCAATAATTCCACCTCGTTCTTCATAGAGATGAAAGTCAAACTGCTCCCTCCACTGAGGATTCAAAGTTTTTGGAACAATCTGAAAGGAAAACAAAAAGAAAGTCATATTACATTGTGTAAGCATACACTTTCTTAAATTGTAAATTTGATCATTAGAATCTGTTCAGGAAGCTTTCTCTGTCTCCAGTATCAATATCTCAAGCAGTGATAATTAAAAAATTATAATTAGGAAAGACTACTAGCCAGTTCTCTCATGCCTCTCTGGTATAACAGCAACCTCCAAAATCCTGCAACCTCTCACCTTCAAAAGCCTCCCGAACAAAGGATTTGCCCTGGGAATGGAGCCATTTCTCTGTAGAAAAATTATGTCCTCTGTGAAGTGACAGTTAGCTATAAAGTTATGTTTCTGAGCCCAAAGGTAAACAAAGCACCTGCAATGACATGTAGATGGTGACTGTAAGTACTTAAACAAACAATTGTATCATGTCCTTTTTTCCCAGCTGCAATATTATTGGGAGAAACATGATACTATGGTTTACTTTATATGGAATAAAATTAGTTCACTTCCAAAACTGTATTTTACTTCCTTTCCTTTGAAAATCTGACCAAAGTAGCTTTCTAAATCATTTTCAGTCCAGTTACTTCTTACTTCAATAGATTTCAGTCCATATATTTCTGACCACACTGTGAAGAACAGAAAGCTTGCAGAATTTTCTACCATAAAGCAAAAGCAGTATTCACAGTAGTCACACCTGTTCTGAGCAAGAACAGAAAACCCCTAATACCTTCCCTATTCAGCTAACTCTAAAAATTCAGAGAGGATTATGAAAACTTTTAATCCACAACAGCATGAAATTTGACTTCTTCTAATTTCAGATTAAGAGGCCTTAAAGCAGGCTCAGCGGTCTGAAAATATGACAAATAAGTGTTCCTGCCCTCTTCCTCAATTTACCCTTCATCTGGCTGTGAAAACCACAGTGACTGTCATGGCCATCAAGACAGGAAGGTCATGTGCATCATCGGCAGTTCCAGCATCTTCCCTAAACAGCAATTTTAAAAACAGTAGGGACCAAGAGAAAGAAAAAATAATAGCAACAAAGCCAAGCAACTCTTCACAATAATTATCTCCTAGATCAATACTCTGTACCTGTGAAGCTCATACATAAAGAAAACTTAAATGAAACTTGTTGTTAAGGTCACAAAGAGGAAAGTCAGATTATATGCCATGATGTGGTTTGAGGACAAGACGACACAAACAATCCAAGAGGCACCTAGCATCAAGCCAGGAAGAACTTGGCAGAATCACTCTGCATCTCTTTCCTGCCATGAATAACCCCTAACAGTAAATACATCCAACATAATCTGTATGGAATATTAGGTGTGTCCCCCTGCAAACCCACATTTTTCAGTGCTGCATTTTTTCCCATCTAGTACTATTCTTCATAATGAAACAAAAAGAAACATCTAAACAAAGCTCTAGGTGCTCTGACAAGTAATTATTACAGCAATAAATCTCCATCACTACTGAAAGTCACACAAGCTAAAAAACACCAAACAGGAACAAAGCATTTCAAAAAAATTTTCAGTCACAGCTAAAATTACCTTGCTCTTGTATTTCTGATGCCCCAAACGAAACTTCACGTAAGGATCACTGAGCCCATTTGCATCCATCGCCTTAAGTTCACGACCTTCTATTAAGGTAACACTAACTATCCCCCTCCACAACTGAGACTTTCTGTGCAGGTCTGACAGTCGTAAGCTCTGGGTCTGAAACTGTAGGGAAAAAAGGCATAGATTTAGTTAACACAATTCCAAAACTTTTCCCTGTTTTTTAATGCTCTCTTTCATGTAACTATGAATATAAAACAACCACCTTAGGCAATTTGAAGCTATTTGACAGTACGTATGTAAACTATATTGCAAAGAATTACTTGGAGAGTAATAAAATAGTGACAATTACGCAGATAATGTCATATGCTGCTTTTGCAGAAGCAAGCAGAACAAATGCTGCTCATGGAAATGTTCATCTAAAAAAAAGGGTGTTTTTTCTGCTTCACTTCTCCCTCTGCTGATAGAATAAAAATAAACGTTAGAAAGTCTCTTCTATTAGTAGCATATGACTGAATGAATTTGAACAAACTCTATGTTTATAAACATAAAACCCCAGTGAGAATATGAAACTTCGCTTAGAACAACATAATATAAACCCACCATGAGAAACAGGGATCAAAGAAAAATAATTCAATAAACTCCTCTCTCTCTTCCTCTGAAATGATGTGGTATTCTCAGAAACATGAATTAAATATCAGCATGTAAGTTCAAGAGTTTGAAAACAACAGAACCTCTATTCTGAACTGTGTAGAAACTTGTGGACTTGTGAACCCTCAGCTGCTGGTTTTGGGGGTTAAAATAAGATTCACAAACACAAACCAGGCAGCTACAGCTTTTGTCAATGAACTCCACTAGGGGTTTGAGACTGGGAGGCAACAAACTTGAGCAACCTAAGATCATTTCCAGCTTGCTCTGAGCTACAATGGATACAAGGTACCAGAACTGGGGAATAATCTTTGCTCTCCTGAGGAAGGCAAATGTGTCTTGGGTGCATCTGAGAAGCAATGTTGGTAAAGGCTCTCCTTTCTATTCTGAAACTTATTCCTTCAAGGCTACCTTATCTATAGTCAGAACAGTAGACAGATAAGCAATATTTAAGCTTGGAAAATATTTTCTCTAGGAATCAAAAAAAGCATGTCTGCATGTATACTCTGCTGTAACTATACCAAATATATGTGTTTTCTTTATTATGCAATGTAGTTCGGCCAACAAAGGCTTTGTGGACTCAGCAACCCTCCATGCATGCAGGTCTTGCCTGCCTGGCTTCATCTCTCACAGACCTCCAGCATCTCTGTAAGAGGGTTTCAGTGCAGATTTGGTTTGAGTCTTTTAGATGGTAAACACAGCTGGATGGCTACAGCTATGCAGATGCCCAGGACAGCGGTTTTACTTTATTACCCAGAGACAATGATAGAAATTATACAGGATTATAATCACACTCACCCAGACTGTAGAGAGAAGAGGCATAAGAACTGTGGCCACTGGGCTTGAAGCAAATCTGATTAACATACTTTTTGGAGTATTTCAGGTATTTTATTGGCATGCATTTGTGTTTTCTAATGGTTATTCATTCCAACTAGTATGGTTATTCTCAAAATACTTCACTATATTTATTACAGGTTTGTCTTCCTGAAGTAAAGGATTTGACTGCAGAGAAACTTCTCACAAACTTACTGTTTCTACAAAGGCAAACAAGGAACTGTGTGTGGAATAATCTCTAATCTGTGACATGAAGCAGCAGTGGGACATCAGAAAGCAGACATTCTGCATAAATTAGGGCAGGATTGGGAAAATCAGTTGCCAGAATATATTTCATTTACAACTTGGAAGCATTATATAAACTCCAAGCTTTTTCTCAGCACAAATACACCTCTCGTTGAGGGCATACTGTCATCATTGTCAAGGCCTTGACTTGTGAAGAAGTGGTAGATTTTTTTCTTCTTGTTCCAGTTTCTTAGAAGGCTTAGAGCAAAAAAAGACCTGCTTTATTTATTGGATAATAAATAACCATCATTGACTCTGCCCTGAACACAAGGTGACCAGATATGTTTAGGAAGATGTTTTATACTGGGATACAAGCGGTGGTTGAGACTTCTTTTGCAAAGAATATACAGTTCTTGGGGGTGTTGTAAGAGCTGAATGGGAATCCATACGATTTCCAGGATACTATCTGGAAAATAAGCTAGAGCTCGCATTTACAACTCTTTTGAAATAAAACGTAAGCACAACTGCATAGCTCTCTACTTCACTATCAGTGAGACAGTGAAAAATTTAGGGTATACTTGATCCAAATTCCATATTTTCAGCAGTTCTTACAATAATTTGCTGCACTACAGCATCTGCCCCCTTATAAAGCAAGGTGATCTTTTAGGACCAGTCAGGAGTTTCATCAGTAGGGGTAATTTCCATTCAAGGTGGCAAGGGAAGATCTAGCTGACAAAGAGCTGGGTGTAGAATGACAGACAGGGGCTTACAGGAGGCCCAAGGACAAGCGCCCACGTGCTGCTGGAGGAAGCTCTCCCAGGACAGAGCCCCATCTCGCAGTCAGTGACAACCAAAGCTTTATGCAGAGCCCAGTGGCATGCTGAACGACAGAGAAGCTCCAGAGACTACGTCTCGCTGTGCAGGAAGAAAAGCAGCTGGCTGCTAAGAAGAGGTATTGATTAGTTTTGGCTGTTTCTTCCTCAAGGTAGGGAATGTGGACCACAGTAGTGCTCTTTCCTGTCCGTATTGGTAACACACTGATACAGAGAAAACAAAAGGGAGAAGTACTGAAAGAGTCAGGCTATAGCTCACTGGAGCTAAAGCTATTTTGATTTCCTGGGCATGAAAGGTATTACACTATGTGGTCTTCTCCAGCAAGAAAAACTTCCAGCTGGCACTGCTCTTGTCTCTAAGCAAGATCGAAGGGAATCTAACACACTTTTCTTCCAGTCAAAGCCACACTTATTCTCAGAAATTACAGATAATTTACTGACATAACATCTTTTTTCATATAATGGTTCTTGAAGGAAGAAAAAAAACCCCAAGATAAATGTTCAGATTTTTTTTCCTAGTCAAATTTGACAAAAACGTAGTAGACAAAAAAATGGGAAAGTAAGACTGATTTCACATTTTAAAGTCCTTCTCTTATGAACGTAATTTCACAGTGTGAGACAGGCACATTTCTATGTACATTTTTAGGTATCTAAGAAACCTCTAAAACCCAGCCTACAGTGAGTTACAAACTCAGAAGGAAAACCATGAGAATAAAACAAATAAATGAGCATGTATCTTTCTCAATTTCTCCTACGAAGGGCTGTTTCTCAAGACTCATTCTAAGGAAATTTGTTTCCCTCAGAAAGCAAGTAGTGAGTATTGCAGCCTGGATTCACTCTTGTGCCACAAACAGCAAAAACAATGAAGAAACAACACAGCTTTTCATTTCTCTGTAAACAGGTGGGAAGCTAAAAATTTCATATATAATGCCACAATTTGGAAAGAAACAAGACCAAGATCTCAGTCCACAACTGTCATTAATGTGGGACTATTATTTACATTATTCACATTTTTCTGCAGGATACAGGCATGGTGACTCCCACCTGACATGTTCAAAACCCCCCAAAGAGACAAGGTGGTGGGAAAGTTGCAGCCTGCATGCAGTGAAATTTTCTCTCTTTTTCCAAAACAAAATTTAAATTTGACTTCATGCCCAAAGGATGCTCAAAGCTGCCTGTGAAAGAAAACCCACATATTTTCCTATCCACACACTGCTTTAATGCTTAATAAACAGCATGCAAACCCAGCACTTTCTTATGGGATAAACACAGCTTTTATTTGTGTTCCACCTATTCTGTCTAAATGTGATGTAGTGGGTGGGTCAGGGGCATCAACAGGAAAGAATCTTCTGACAGAACTGTACCCTCTGCTAGATGTGATTAATAGAGCTAGCCAAATGTCAAAGCTGGAAGATGATCTAATAAACATGACTTAATATTCTGCATGCATTCCGGTATTTCTGGACAACATTACAGGATGGGAAACCAACCAGGCTTAGTCAGAATCTGGGCACTGATCCCAGGATAATCAATACCACATTGTTGATGAGCTATAGCTACTTTTATCAAAAGAAGAGATGCACTTTGTCGGTACTTTTGAAAATCCCCTCATATTTTTGTTTATCTTTGGGTAACTCAGTGTCCTTCAAAACTTTAGTCTGTATTGAGTTGGAGAAACCCCACACATTGTCCTCTCCCAGCCTGACCTAATTTCTTCACTGATCAGCCCTCAGGCACTGCAAAGCACCACCTCTCTCACCGGCATGTGCTTGTGCAAACAGACTCTGCTTTTATTAAATCTCCTCCTTATTACACACACCCCTAGGACACATTGCTCCTCTGGGTCCTGGAACACAATAGACAGAAATAGAACAGCCTACCACAAATTTCTTAAACTTTTTAAAAAGAAAATCATTAATGCAGCTATATGTCCTGCGCAGGCACCCCTATCCAAAAAATAACTTTGGTTTTGAAGCTTAAAATAAAATATCGATCAAGAAATTAGTGAAAAAATACAGAAAAGAAAAATACTTCTCTCCCTCACTTAACAAAGCACAGATGTAAAAATCCAGGAAGGTGAATCAAAGTCAGTGTTGCAAATTACTGCTGTAAATTCAAGTAAACAGAATTCTTCTCCTCCAGTTTCTAGGATGCTCGCACAACTTGGATAAACAATGTAAAAAAAAGACTGAGAATGTCAGCAGATACAGCTGCTAGTTCTATGTAAAAAATTATGAAAAAAATCAAGGGACAGCCATATGCACTTTCAATGCTTTTCCTGTATTAGAAACAACACAAAGTATGACACCTTGTAGAAGCCATCAACATATAGACACTGAGCTACAAAATGCCTTCAATGGGATCATGGTGATTCCTTCTTATTTTTTGCTCATTGTAACTAAGAAAGTCTTCTAAATGGACTGCTACTGATAATTACTGCAATATGAAAGGACGCTTTCCTTAACTTTTTATCAGCTAAATTTTACATTTTAGGCTATTTTAATTGTAGGTGAAGCCAATGTAAGTTTCTATAGTTGAGAAATTTACACGGCCCCACATCCGGAGTGTTTCAACTGCCATGTTAAATCTGGTTTATGGAGTTTCAGCTAACCACCCAATACTGCCACTGTAGAGCAATGCTATCATGACACCACAACATTTGTAATAAGAGCTCATATTTTCGCAGTGTTTCACATGTTTTTGTGGTTTTCTAAATTGAAAAATCTGGCCTGCTGCTTAACTGCACTTGCTGGATGCAGCTCAGGTGTAGTGTGTGGCACTCAGAATGACTTGAATTTTCTGGAACAGAGTGAAAACATTTATACAGGACAAGAGTGTGCAGAAGAAGTTTTCAGAGAGGCTGTGCCAGTATAGTCCTAATGTCTTAATGTCTCCGTTCTTTCTCCCAGTAATTCCCCTGGGAAACTGTGGCTGCAGTATCTGAAAGACAACAGGTCTCCTGATGATCCTGTTATAGTCTGGGATAACCAACGTCACCACAGTCCTAAAGCTTACATGGACATGATACACAAAAAGACAGCGGCAACCAATACTTGATGGAAACTCCCCACCCTTTTGGAAATGCAGGCATGAAACCCGCATGACAAAATGTTACTCTGCTGTTCTTGTTCTTAGCTGGATCAGCTGTTATCACTCACATACAATTAATGTAAATTTAAGCCTCACCAAATATTTGCATAACTTTTATAATTAGATGTCTACCAAACAGGCATATCTATTCTGACTGGTTTTTACTCCTATTCTATTATTTAGTAGCTTTCCTTCAAGCACTATTTACAGCTGCTAAACTGACATCTGAACCTCACGACTTACAAAAACAAGTGTATTTTCTCAGTCTTCAAAGATTCTTCACAAAAATCTCAAACGCAATAATCCTACCATGTATTCTGAAATTTCCAGAGAGTTTTGGCTCAAAGATTCTGGCTGAAAGATCGAACCAACTGTAAATTCCTTCAATTAAGAAATAGCATACAACTCTATGCTTACGTTTTTCTTCGCAATACTTATACCATGATTTGCTATTTCCAATTTTGTCTTCTCAAGAGGCATCTCATTCTAGTGGAAAAGCATTTTGTTTCAATTTTAAAGCAGAAAAAAATGCTTTTGATTTTAGGAAAATGCCAATCAGGACCCACAGAAACTAAGTATTTTGAGTTGGGCATAAAATCATCAGTTATTAAGGCCATAGGTTTTGGCACTTTAGTTTGTGCAACTGGAACACACATACTTTTAGAATAGCTTCTAAAAGAAATTTTAAAAACAGCAGTTTGGAGCTAAAAGCCATTCATTTAGCAATTAATTCCTGTTTAAATTGTTCATAAAATCTATTTTTTAGTTTAAAAGTATGTGCAGAAATTTCTAAAGCTGAATTAAAGCAAATACAGTTACCTAAATGCAAAGAACAAACACTTTAATTCATTTGCTTTAGGCAGTAAATACACTCTTTCATCCTCAATTGCAACTAATCAGAAGCAGCTTCTCAGGTGTGGCTGAGGGGTCCCATGCAAATCTCATAGAGTTCAACAAGGCAAAGAGCAATGTTCTGCACCTTGGTCAAGGCTAGGGCAAGCACAGATTCAGGCCAGGCGAGAATGGATAGAAAGCAGCCCTGAGGAGAAGGTCTTGGGGGATGCTGCTGGATAAGCAGCTCACCAGGACCTTCTCATATGTTGGTGCAGCCCAGGACACAGATGACCTTCTGGACTGCATTAAGAGAAGTGTGATCAGCAGGTCAAAGGAGGTGATTCTCATCTCCTACTCTACTCTACTCTACTCTATTCTGTTGTAACCCCAGCTGAAGTACTGCATCCAGCTCTGAGATCCTAAGTGTAAGGACATGGATCTGTTGGAGCGGGTCCAGAGGAGGCCACAGAGATGCTCAGAGGGTTGCAGTACCTGTCCTCTGAAGACAAGACTGTGAGAGTTGAGGTTGTTCAGCATGAAGAAGAGAAGCATCTGGAGAGACCTTAGAGTCCTTTCCAGTACCTGAAGGGGCCACAAGAGAGCTGAAGAGACTTGTGACAAGGGGATAGGGTGATAGAACAAGGGGGGATGGCTTCAAACTGACAGAAGGTAGCTTGAGACTGGGTATTAGGAAGAAATTCTTGACTGTGAGGGTGGTGAGGCACTGGAATGGGTTGTGTAGAAAAGCTGTGGATTCCCCATCCCTGGAAGTGTTCAAGGCCATATTGGATGAGGCTCTGAGCAGCCTGGTCTAATGGGAGATGTCCCTGTAGAGGGGTTGAACTAGATGGTCTTTAAGGTCCCTTCCAACCCAAACCACACTATGATTCTATGATTTTGGGATGACAATGTATTTTTAATCTTAGTTTATACATAACCTGTTGCAAAACATACTAATTTATTTTCATTTCTGGTCAGATTGGGCACTTTGTTCTAATTGATCAATGTCACTCTGAAACAGTTTATCACGTATTAATAGTATAAATCAAAGTGCATCATTATATTTTAGCACTTTCTAGTGGTCTCAGAGTGCTCTCTAAACTTACCATTGATGGTATGAAACAGAAGAGAGGGTATAAGAGAAGAAAATGTGACATATTATCTTTTCCTCCAGATTTTACTGGACTGATGTTACTTGAGAGAGCATAGCAGATAAATCTTAGATATATTTTTCCCCTAATATGTTGGCTAAAAATGCTAAACCGCTTGTTTAATTAGTTTGTCCTTCAATTAAAGCATTTTAAAGTTTTCCTGATGTTTCCTTCAGGGGTCAGTAATGTAAGAAGTTTAACATGGGGTCTGATCATGTTCAAACTAAATTTAATAGCAGTTCTCCCACAGATGTGAGAGCTGAAAAAGGAGACCTTGTTCAGAAGAAAACAATTTTCAGTGAAATGGATGTTTCTGACAGAGCTCTCTCTCAGTACGCTTTGGCTAGAAGGTATTGCCTTCATTGAAATAGCTTTGTTTAAATAGTTATAGCCACATAGGAAAACATGAGCTAGATGTGCAGTTCATGAACACAGGCAATGCCACAGTGGTATGCATTGCTGCACCTTAATTAATTTAATTTGCAAAAAAGGTTGGCTTCACGGACAAACTAAAAAAAGTGAAGAACAGAGCCATGTAAAACCAAATTCATTTATTAGAGGTGTACATAAAGTCTCTAGAGAGATACAAAATTAGGTTTAGGAAATTTTATAATGCTATCTTAAAAAATATATAAAATTCTGCTTTCTCCTCAGCTCTCAGAAGCATAAGAAAAACACTTCCTGAAGAAGAACGACCTCGAAAGTGCACAAAAATGCACTTTCTCTACCATCTGATAGGGTTACACACCTACTTTTAGACACTTCTTTTTTAATCTGCAAATGAAATAAGAGTCTTATTTAATATTGATCAGCCTGCACCCCAGAGAGCAGCAAGTCTTTTGAACGAATTCTTTGTAGATAGAAGATTTTTTAATTTGTTTTGCTGACAGCAGATCAAAGATTCGGAATGCTGGAATAGACCCACAAGGCAAACGATCTCCTGTGTTTTAACTGACATACTTCTGTACATAAATCATAAACACAGCAATGCATGTAAGATATTGCACATGCATTACACTTCTAGGTTAAATTATTACTTCAGCTAAGACAACCATAGAAAAAATGCAATGTTTCAACTACACATTCACTTTTTGCAAAACATTCTGATACCCCATTTTGTAAAAATACCAGCTACTGAATGAAATGTTATCCAGTGAATGTAACAAAGCAGAACATAAATAACTCACTTGAAGAGCTTAAAAGAATTCCCAACCCTCATGCTGCACCGTTCATTCAGCATTACTGAAGCTCACAGTTTTGTCTGTTTGCAATGGGGACAACCTGTTACCCAATACAGTCAGCACATCAAGAGTTAACACATCAAGTTCATGGTGCAAAACAGTTCTACCCTCCAACATTCTCACAGCTCTTCCTTATCTCTTCAGTTTGAGCATCTTAGATATTTCACCTCAGGAAGCTACATGAACCACACGAGAAGCAAATCACTACATATCATCACTTCACCAAGTATCTTTGCTTCATAAATTTCATGAAGGAAACAGACTGAGAACTGTCCTGCATCCCAGGGGCAGACTGTGTGAAAAACTCATCCATAAGCCAAGAATTACGAACACTGCTCTCTTTTATTTTTCAAGCTTCAATATGCAAATAGGACTAAAAAAGTGCAAATATTTGTCAAGTGAGCACCATATACAACAGTGTTTATTAATAACCTCCTATTTAAAGTTGTGTATCAATATGCTAGAAGAGTAAATAACTTAAGAAAATAACTGAATCACCCCACAAAGCACCTTTACATGGTAACTTATATCTACCTCACTAGAAGTGTCTGAGAAATTTTATTTCACTTCCTTTAGGCCGTAAATACACTCTTTTTAACAATACAGAGAAGGTAAAAAAGGTAAAAATTGGTTATATTCCACTACAAACTCTCAATCTCTCTCTTGTGGAAGAGAGCACACACTGCTCCTTTTTCATCACGTCCATAACTCTAAGAGGGGAAAAGCTTGAACAGGTCTAAAGAGCTCTGTGGAGTCCACTATGCTCTTGTAAAGCCTGGCTATGACTGTCACCTGGGCACAACCAGTGATAGGGAAAATCTGTCCTCAAGAAGCTTCACTGTGAAAACTTTGCACACAAAATCTCTAATCAGTAAGAGAAGTAAGTAACAGGAAAATGAAAGATACTCTTTGGCATGAATTCTTTGTTCACATTAACAAAACAAATTGTTTATACATGAGAAATTAAACGTTTTAGAAAAGGAATCAGGACATGTTGGCCACTTACAAGAAGTTACTAGATGACTTCAAGGTAGGTTAAAGTGCTGTAACAAAGTTGAAAGCTTTTATGATTACATTAAAAGCTGAACTGTACCATGATGTTTCTTTGATGAAACAAAAAACCACTGTCTTTAAAACACATTTTGAAGGACAAGAAATCCTGGGCCAGAAGTTTCCAGCCCTATATGGCATGCTTGGCAACAAATCACAGTTGTTCTTAAAAAAAACCAAACAAAAAAACAATGCCAAAAGCTAGAAGACCACATGCTAAAAGTTACAAAGTTACCTTACTTGATCTTTTCCAACTCTTCCTCATTAGCATTGTCTGAAAATAAAATAGAGCATTTTAATTACCTTTCCTCTGCAATACAGAAAAAGAGGCCAACAGTCTCAAACAGGGCAATTCACATTTAACCACCACTTCAACTGAAGCAGCAACATGTACGCTCCAGCAACAGATACACAAGACCGAAATAAATCCAGACAAGTAGCAGCCCCGTCCACACCCAGGCATACTTTCCTGGGTGGTAGGAGTGTCTCATTTCTGGAGACAACGCATTATGTAAACTTGTAAGAGAGAAAAGACAGAAAAGACGGAAAGGATTAGATTTAAAAATGAAAATAAATGAATGCACAATTACTGATAGTGATTTCAATTCTGACTGATACTTCAATAGCAGGCTTTTTTAAATATTAAAGTACTCCAATTTTTTGAAATACTAATGTTTTACTCACAGGTGTAGCCATGACAGAGAAAACCTGCATGAGACTCCTTTGGAAACATAAATCTATTACAAAATTCTTAAGGTTATCACTGGTCATTCATTTCACAGCAGTAAAAATAGTTGTTCGGTTTGATAATTACATGTATGAGACAGAAAAAAAAAGTTGTATCATCACTCTTTTAAAAAGCCAAATCTCATTTGCCCTGCCCCATTACCTAAATAATCTGTAAAACCTTGGCACTGCTAGGCACCACCCTCCAGCATGCTCGAAGGCAAAGTATCCAAGACAGATTCTTAATCATTAAATAAAAGAGACATTCTGATCAAGTAGGCTGTGGAAGGTGTATCCATGAACACAACTGTTGCTTAAAATAGTTCTGTGGAAATGCAATGAAATTAGTTTATACACCCTAAGAAGATTTAGCAGCCTGTTATTGACACCAACCAGGAATAAATCAAAGGCCATTAATTTCTACTGAAACTTTTGTCATGAAAAACAAATGTAACTTTTTAAATTAACTATTTCAAAAACACTTTACTTTTAGATAATGGAAATAAATTTTGAAATGAAAATATTTTCCTTGCTAAAATATTAAACTGTATATTGGGGGAAAAAAATTAAAATGAGAGAAAATGTGTGGGGTTTTTATTTTTGAAATATCCAGAAATTTTTCAAATAGACATAGTTTTCTGTGAGAAGAAAAAGAACTAGCAGCTGAGGAAACGTTTTTAAATAGCTACGGACAGTTAAATCCTAAGGGCTCTGCTGTAAGTTAATAATAATTGTAGCACTGTGGCTTTGGAAAATATACAGAGATACTAAATGTTTTATAAAGCTGGAGAATGCCATTTGACTCATTTTTCTTATTCACATAAGAATTAAACAGCTTGAGGCCCACAGCAGGCCTTGAAGAAAATCTCAGTTCCTGGGTCCTGTCCAACACAGAACAGCTCCTCCCTTCCTTGCCATTTCTAAATCCTACATAGCTATAGATCAGAGCACAAACTCGGCTTCACTGGGCTTCAGACAAGGCTGTGAGCAAGGAAAAGAACATGGCCTAACAGCTAAATTAACTACATACAGGTTTAGGTTAGATACTAGGAAGAAACTCTTCACCATGAGTGGTGAGGCATTAGAATTTTCACCCAGGGAAGTTGCGGCTGCCCCATGCCTCCAAGTGTTGCAGGTCAGGTTGGATGGGGCCCTAGTGGAAGAGGTTGGAACTGGATCTTTAAGGTCTCTTCCAAATGAAACCACTCGATGATTCCTTCAACTCTAAGGAGTTCAGTTTGAGTAGTAGCTACAGAAAGGTATGACCATGCTTGTCGGGTGCATTGACATCATTATTAGCTACAGCAGGATATGCTGAAGTGGTAACAACCATCCTTAGAACCCAGTAAAATAAACATACAGTATATGGCAGATCAGGATGGATGATCTGCATGGAACTTTTTCGTCTGAAAATATTCCATGCCCTGAGTCTATCTCTGGGGTTTTTCTCTATGATGTTATTGTCCCCCTGGCAAATAACTAACTAACTAAATAAACAAATAAATACTAATAATGCATTATATGATTTAAGACAGCAAGCAAACTGACAGTACATTAATGTTAATAGTTTCATACGAAGCAAAAAAACCTAAACATCACCTGAGATAGATTATTTTAGGAAAAAAACCCAATGCCTTGAATTTTAGTCTCAATAAATAACAATATCCAAGCGGAACTTGTATGTTTCCTTTTTTTCCATTTTCTTTGTTAGGTTGCTGGCAGTGATGAACAGCTGTCTCAAATCTCTGCTGGTCCCAAGGCAACACTTCTTATCAAGCTACCAACTTAGTAATTTCCTGCAGCCAACAACTGCCTGTTAACACCCAGGCAGGGAACAGCTGTTGTAGTGAAGACATGGGTGACATGCAGCTCTGAAGAACTTCCTTACTGCAGTTTTTCCAGTGGTGGAATCTGCATACTGAATGCTGATAGAAAAAGAGCCAGAAAAACTCACATGCATTGTGGCACCCATGACGACAACACCAAACAAAATCTGAAAGAAGCCTGGACACATGCACAAAAATCACAAACAGCACGCTAGCACGCACAGCACCACATGTATCCGAAAGAAAACAATAAACACTGTCAGAATTAAAGTAACAAGACAAGCTTTGTTGGAGTAGGTCTAAGAAAAAAATCAAGTAATTGCTATTTTTGACTAGTTTCAAACTGGTCATCAAAAGGAAAAATTAATGAAAAATACAGAAAGTACATCACAACCACACTATTTTTAATTAATAGAGTTAAAATTAACAGATCTTTAGAGCTCACAGGTTTTAACATTTTTATATACACATACTTCTCTCATACTTATTTATTTTACATCTTTTTAGTTTACGCTGGTTACTCGAGCTATCTACCCTCCCAAAGCAATAAAATCAAAATGCTGCATTAATGTAAAGGACAAGTACTGCTAAACAGAACAAAGCAAACACAAATTAATTGTTGGAACTAGTGCTACTGCAACTTACTGCATTAGGATGGAAACAGACTAAACTTTTCTTGTATACTAAAAACTTTCTAATTTCTATAGTCATATAAAAATAATTCATAATCAATTTTTATTCACAATTTATGATTGGTCATAAATCACAACAAGTCAATTGCCTTCACACATCAAAAAATCAAAAGAATAGGACTTCTAATAACTTTAGATATGCTATGCTTCTATTCATGTACATAGTTTGAATGAGACATTACAAGATTATTACTTTAAATGTTCACATTTTTATGCCTTTAGGACAAGCACCAGGCAGCAAATGGCGAAGATACAGACACGATTTTCTAGAAATTTTTATTTGTTTATCTGCCCATACTCTTACAATAGTATTGAAAAACTGAGGGCTATTCCTGAGTTTTCTTCAAATAAAATGTACCACAAAAATCAAATAATATATCCTTATTTATTACACTGGTCTACTGAATCTCCTTACGATTGAAATTACATCCAATATCTTCTACTGAAAAAACGCAATTGAAAACTACTTAAGCACTGTTTCCACAGACCACCAGGATAAATACTCCTCTTTCCTAGTCAGTGTAACATAGCTTTACATACAGTTATATGAACATATATTTATGTTAATATTCTTAATCGATATCTGAATCCCCAAAATGTAATATTTGATCTGAGGAAATGGGGCTTTCCAGCTACAACTCTCAGGATCATCTCATCAGTCAGTACACATAAAATCTGAATTTCATCACCATTTTTTCAGAAAGATAAGGAGAAAAATGCTCCTCTGCAGACCAAATACATCTATAATTTCTTTTCACACCTCAGGTCTTCATCCAAAATGAAACAATCTGTTACTCTGTAAAACTGGCTACTTATTTTTAAAATAATTTGCAATAATACCTCTCTCACTAACAGGTGGCAATATGCAACTAGGACCCTGAATTTGTCCCATTTAACTTCAAACTTGCACTTGGAGTATCTTATCCTCCAGCAGCAGCAATATTAGGCAGTGTGACAGGATGCATCTTCCTGTAACGTGCAGCTACATTGTTTTGAAACGCCAGTAAAATGCTTTGCGAGACCTGTCCTCCAACAACACATCCTCAAAAGACTTTTCCTTTACCTGCACATCCATGCACGACCTCCAAAACAGCCTCACTGCAGTTCAGGCAGTGAAAGGACCTCTTTGAAAACTATAACCACATCAAAAAGTTACGAAACAACAAATCACAAACAGCAAGTCTTGTTCAACAGGGCTTGTACAGGGCTCAGTTTGAAGTTTGGCTAGAGACCTGCCCAAAATGCAGGATCAATACACAGTGTGGTTTCTCTGGCTACATGGGAAAGCTAATACTTCTTCTTTTGAAGCTGTTCTATTTTTTTATTTCCCCAATAGTCTTAATAAACACTCTCATTCTAAACGTATGGAATTATAGTACCTGCAATTTAAGTACTTCCATGTAATTTCCATCATCTTCAGCTTTACAATGTAACCATTTAACACCATTTGTGTGTAACAATTTATAAGTGGTGTAAAGTGGTAAAATATTACCTTAATTACGTAATTACTTGCAACTCTTAATTGCAAGCAATGTAACAGTTATCACCTGAGCAAAATAAAACCTATTCAGGGGAAAACTTATTTCTGAAATGTACGCTATATAGGGATACCAAACCAACAGTATTTGTGTAAATTTGTGATAAGAGGAAAAAACTGCACATGATGTGAAGAGACAATGTATCTGTGTCTTCTATGCATCAGTCATCAACGGATACCTAGAAGTGCTCAGGTTTTTATCTATATATTTCAACTACCCTTGAATTATTATCTATATAGAGATATCCAAGTAGAGGGGGAGCATAAATCATTCAAACAGGTGCTACACACTGGGAACGTTGCTTTTATTGCTGCTTTGTATGGTGCATACTATCAAGAGTGGACAAGAATTAGTCTTGGTCCTCTAATGTAACATTTGAAAACTTTACTTTTTTTCATTTCAATAAAAAATATCCTCATTATTACAAAACCTTTCAAAAATAACCAAAAACGACAGTCCAACTGGAGTGATATATTTTGTAGTATATCTGCTCCTTGGAGAGTAAATAAAATCTAATAAATCAATACATACATGTAAAAACTGAAAAAAGGTAATCGAGTCTTGAACTATTAAACCCCTAACACCTTAAACATACAGCAATTCAATATTAATTTTGTAGGTCCCTGCATTGTGACGCAAATTCTCTGATTCTATTGCAACTTTGCCAGAACGCTTCGAGATCATATCTTGGGAAGACTGGTTTCTAATAATAAACATTAAGCTTCAGATTAGGAACCAGATTCTTAATTGGAATCTTGGGCATTTTCAGAATGAAGTTCCACATAACAGTTTAAATGGGAAGAAAATTTGGTGACTTGAGCTAAACTGAAAAAAGCTAATAATGAAATGTGTAATAAAACAAACCGAATTCTTTGTCCTATTACAACCAGTCAGTTGGATATTAAAAAACTTGCCAACCAGCAATTCTATGGTCTCCCAATACTTTCAACATTCAGCTGCTAATTTACCAACAGCCATATGAAAAACATGTTACATTGTAGTGTCTTCATTTCACTTTCTCACTCTAATTTTCTGGAGCACTCTGTATAACACTAGACAACACGAGGCAGCACAGCAGCTACCCTCTCTGTATGGCGAAGAAAGGAAACAAATGATCTGCCCACATAATGGCACACCACATAAAAATACAGTGCTTCTGTGCCACATGATTTAGGATTACGGCAGGGTAGTGCCAAAGCAGCTTAAACAGGGCAATTACCAGCTGACTCAGAAATGCTGGTCTTACCCAAATGCACAAAAAACCCAAAATTAAATTAATTTTTTAATTCAAGAGAAGAAGACTCTTGTGATGTAAATTTACAACACAGAATTCTGAGTTGTATGGACAAGCATATTGCTAAAAAAAAAAAAGAAAAATACACTGCTATATAAGCTAGATGCACATCTATGGTGGTAACCATATTCCATTATTTTTACTAAGTGCTAATAGAACACCATGAGGAAAATTAACAGAGGATAAAACCATTTTCAAAATTCTACATCTCTACATTACTACATACCAAACACCTAGTTCCAGTAACTGACTTACTAGGCTATTCAATATTACCTGGGAGAAAAGTGTAAAAGAACACTAGTAGAATCTGACAGTATTCCTCAGGTATGCAACAGGATGATGTCTCACACTGCAGCATACAGGAACATATTTGTTCTTACAAAAATCACACAGCTGACCATATCCATGGACAATTTCATCAGAGTAATGCTTTTTCTTGGCCTCTGCTGCAACCTGTCCCTGAGGCAGGGCAAGCAGGTTCATTGTTAGTGGATCCTGAGGGGTGGGTTAAAGCAAAACTATGCTAAATAATTAATATAACAAGCATTTTTTTGGAACAAGTGCTTTAAAACCGTAACTGGAAAACAAAAGTGTAACAGATTGGAAAAGGGGTGTATAGCTGTTTTGGAATGTATGATCATCTTAAGAGAGGAAAATTCAAAAGAGAAAAAGAAAGAAAAAGAGATAGTAGAAGAGAGAAAGATATCACCACCTATGGCTTCTGTGATGTGTGCGTGATCATGGCCCATGGTTGTGAGATACAGTCCTGGTCCATCAGAAGCGGAGGCCCGCATATGTGTCAAAAATTGGGGGGTTATAACCCTGGCTCTTCTGGTAAATGCCCCAATACCTCCTGGACGAGTTCTGGGCATACAAAACAGTCTTCTTCTGGGAAGATTCTGGAAATCTGGCCTTGTTGAAGGTGCGGGGGAGGGCTGAGTGTGTGTGTGTCTGTGTGCTCAAGAGCCTGGGCAAAGTTTCTGAGCAAACTTTCTGAGTTTTGTGGTTGCACAGTGGTGGCTCACAGTGTGGCATAAAAAATCCAACAAAACACTGCGCTGCTTCCACAGGTTCCATTGCTTAGTGGCAGTTTCCCTCCTTTCATCTGGAAACAGCTTGTTTAAGGCAAAATTTATCTGCAAGGTCCAAATGCTTCCCTACAGCCTATCTGAGGCCAAAGGAACCCACATTATTTTACAGCCTCTCAGAGTGAGAATCATCTCCTCTATTTCTGCCATAGTTCTACCTCTACTGCTCAAGTCAACAGTCACAAAAGCTAGTAAAATACAACAGAAAGAGTTTGTCACAACTAAGAAAATCTCGAAACCTGGATGCTATTTTCACTTATAATTATGCAGCTCAGAAAAGCAAGACTTTTCTGATGATGAAGGAACTACAATAAACTTTAAAAATCATATAATTTCATAATTGAAACGTAAATTCAAGAAATCAAAAAGCATCAAATAATCCTTTAACATTAGATGCCAAAAACCAGAAACGCTACCTTTTTCAACTTTATCTTCCACATGGAAGAGCATTCAAATATTCTTACCTAGAGATAGCAGACTAGGTCCAAAATTCTTAACCAGTGGTTTACTGATTATTACTGAATATGTGCCCCATATTAATCAGCACCACACACCTACAACTTACTTTACCCGATCCATCTGGATCCCATATTACTAACTATGTAAGGGAGGATTCAACTCAGATGAAATACGCTGTACTATACCAGAAACATCGCTCAGTGTTATCTTAAGAATTAGTAAAGTCAAATTCATCTCATAGTTTGAGGTTCACCCTTGTGATTTATGTCATCCAACCACAGACCAATCACAGGAGTGATGACACTTATTAAAATATTTAAAATTACCGCTTCTCGCTGGTCTCCTGGAGCCAACAGAACCGATAAGAATATACTTCCCAGATCATGGTCAGGATAATGAGGATCCTTCAGACTCAAAGTAACATCTGTTTGCCTAGGAGACAAAAAGCGACGCATTTATTTGGACTTCAGGCTCTCAGATAATGAAATTGCTCAATCGTGAGAATTTAAGGCATCTGAATTTTTATAAACCTACCTAAAAACAGCGTCACAAATTTGCCCTATTTCTACTTTTAAGTATTTCTGCCTGAATGCTCATAAAAAATAGTAAATATTTTTACTCTGTATTAAGTACTTAGATGTACTGAAGTAATTAAATCAAAAATATAACATTAGTGGATTAAAAAATGGGAAAAAGCATTTCAAACATCAGGTGGTAATGCTGTGAATGAAACTAATATGAAAACAAGATTAAAGCGGTTATAAAACTAACCTCTCTACAGACACCGTAAAAATGTGTATAATCAGCTAATAAAATAACATTCATAAATACAGTAATTTCTTACACATAAGTGGTTTTCTTTGGTTAGTTTCATGCTGTGTAGGTTTATACAATTATTTTCTAGCATAATGTTCTACTTACAACTCCACAAACATGGTATTAGCAGATAAATATATATAAGTATTCCATAGGCTTGTTTGTGCCATACCTGTTTAATTCCAGTGAAGTGAGATCCAAAAAGGCCGAACCAATGAAGTCGTCTTGAAGTCCAAAGTCATAATCAAATACCTAGGATGCACAAGAGCATTTTTCAGAATCTAGATACCTACTTTCTTTAGAAAAGTACTAGAAATCTTTCTTTCTTTAGAGCTTTTCTGACTATGAATGATTCCTGAAACTACTTTTCCAGAGTTGAAGCTTCATGTCTCCCACCTCTATAAGAATGAGGACTACCTGAAAGTCACCTGAAACTTTCTGTCCAGAAAATCAAATTTGCAACTGCTTGTTTATAACAAGACTGCATCATACAGAGGCACTGGTGTATACTACTACTAGACTACGCATGTGAACAACATCCATCTTATAAAAACAAAAGAAATATTTTTATAAACATGGGCACTGAAAGAAGGAAGATCAAAAGAATAAATAAAGTTAAGCAGAATCACTGATTTCCTATACATTGATTCCTTTATGAATTCTGCAAAATGAAGCAGGAGGGCAGGATATGGTTATGATAAGCACTTGAATCAGTATTTGAAATAATATAATTGTACATTTTGAAGGCTGTGCAAGTTTAAAGGGTTAGAAATACTAAAATCTGAGATTAAAAATAGATAAGGAAACAATGACAATTAATACTCTACTAATTCACTATTTAAAAGAGAAAGTACTTGTAAAAATTTACTGACATCCAGACAGGAATCTGGCCAGTACATCAAATGGTATTACTTGAGATGGGTTATGACTTCCTAATTCTGAAGAAAGAATAGTGAATAATCTGGGGGTAGCTATTGCAGGGAAATAAACAAAAAAGGGGGACAGCAACAAACAAAAGCTGCAACACAATTAAAAAAATTCAAAAAAAGGGAGGAGATCAACTATCAAAATCAACTTTTAAGGTAAATTAAATTTTTTTGGTAAACGTGAGGTTTTCTGAGCATATCTTCAGCTAAGTAAGAGTGAGACTTGTGAACAACTTGTAAGGAAAAAGCAGAAAATTTAACTGAAATATGACAGGACTAGGTTCAAGGTCTTCAATTCTAATATATGTACTTCAACTATTGTACTACAGAAACTCTTCCAGGAGGCAAAACTGCTCATCTTCTACAAATACCTTAATATGGATGGGGTTAAGCCAGTAGTAACAGAAATTATGTGGCCCAAAGGCTACATACAGCACAACTGCACAATTCAATGGGTTGTATGTGAGCACAAGTCTCTCATATGCATTGATCTACCTGAGTGTGCACCCTCACATTTTCTATATCATTAGTCAGCGGGAAAAGAAAACAAATGATGATATCTCAGTTCATGCTGCAAAGTCAAAATTGTTTTCTCCCTTTCTCCCTCTTCAAATTATCACGATGAAAGTATCAAGTAAGCATTTTTAGCTGACATAGTAAAATTCAGTCATGTCTTAAAATACCTGAACGAGCTGTAACATCTAAAATACTTCACACAGCGTGTTCAGAATACAACCATGACAGACATTATACCTCTTGACACACTTTTCCTAGAGAAAAGAAACACAAGTACCACAGGGCTGGTACTCGGCATAAATAAACTAAAACAGGCGGCTACATTGCAAGTCTCTGCATCTTCCTCTCACTTTCACCTGTTCATTCCTTATGAGTCACTAAGGCAGGAAAATGCCCTTTGAGGAGTCTAATTAACTTTTAAGCTTTTCTAGCAATGATCTGAGCAGCATGAAACACAGTACTGATTAATGCTTAAAGGACATTTAAGTGGCATTGCTGTACTAAAAAAATTTACCATTTGACATCTCAGTTAAAAATTCTGTCATGAATTTTAGAGTAAGACTGATATGGATCTAAAACATCATGTAATTTCAGATCAACTAAGAGAATTATTTAGGTAAGCCAAGTTTCCATACTTTCTCAAGGATTTTCAATGCAATCATATTTAATTTTGAATCTTAGGGCAATAGTTTTTCTAAATACATTTTTTGGAACATAATTTTTAACCACTTTGTTTTACACAACTAAGAATCACTTTTGCATATAAATCACCATAAACTACCAGGGCCAGAAAAGCACCTTTTTGTTCTGTGGGTATAAAATAATCACCACAGTTTTTCTAGTTTGTATTCCATTATTGACACCTAAGAAATACTAGTGGCACTGCTACTTATTAGTCAGGACATCGCTGGACACTTTTTGATCTAAACTCAAGTAATCTGTTATTACAGAATAATTGCTCCCTCTAACTGGACAAAATCATCCTCGCCTGTGATTTACTGAGGAGGGCTACATTGTAAAAATCTTTAGAAGCAGAAAACGGTATGAAACATAGAAGCAAACTCACCGTGTTCCATACTAAGAGAAAAATTACAAAACTTTGAAGAATCAGGCACACATCTCAATAAATTCTCAAACTGACCTCAGCAAGGAATTGCTTTTAATTGGACAGACTATGCTTCCTATAATCATTATGCAATGATATTTCCATAAATAAAATGGATGCCATCATAATGAAACACAGTTTACTTTCTCTGTTCTTCTGCTAACATCATACTAAATAAATATAAAACAATTATTACCTGAAATAAATAAAAATGCCTGTATTTGCCCCTTTTTAAAGTGTTGACATCATCATTCCATACACAAAATTTAAACAATTTTCACTCTAAATAGTCTTTAGTAATGCACTAATGCCCAATAAATTTTTCAGCATACAAAAATCAGAAAACCTGAATTCTTCCAACAATTCTTCTGTTGTAATTTATCAGACATATGTCAGCTTACCTTTATATACAATGGTTCTCTTAGGTTATCTATAAGAATGGAAGCTTTTTCTTCCCACACAGGATTGAGGTTCTTATGTACTGTTTTACTTCTAAATACTTCTTTTCCTCCAAGTTTAAACTTGACATATGGATCACTCGTTCCTGGTAAAGACACATATATATACTGTTAATTCTATCTTTGTAATACAGTAAAGAAATGGAGACTAAGTCACTTTAAACAGAAATAAATGTAATTTCTAGAGACAGTCAAACTCAAACCACTATCAGATAAAAAGAATTCTTTATTGTCACAATCTATTACTTTCCAGAATATCATTACTCAGTTAATTGACTCCATTAACATCAAATGGGTGCTTGCATCACTTTCTGTTGCTCACAATCCATTCTCAAAGTCACACATGAAATACTGGCAGTACTGGTTATAGGTAACAGAATTATGTCCTTATTAGGACTAGTAATTTATTTTAATGCAACAACAAAAATTAGATTATAAAGTTAAAATTACTCCTGTAAAACATGCATCTAATTATGTTGTGCCTTTGAAAAGGCACATACTTCACTGACACCACTAGTGTAAGCCTTCATTGACTTACATCGTGTCCAGGCTTTCCTCTTCCATAAAGACTCACTTCCTACAACACTCAGAATGAGAAAGTTAACTCTAAAGTCAGTCTACAAAATCCACAACACGCCTCCTGCAACAATCACCTACTCAGCAGAGAGCACTGGGCAAAGCCCCTTGAAACAACTGAGTAACAACTAAGTGTGATCAGAAAAACAACCCTGAAGGGTGTAAGAAAAGTGTTAAAAATGGCGTATGAATGGAGTATGCATGGGATGTGTATGTGGAAGTGTCACAAGGACTGAACAGCCTGTGAGAGGAGGACTCTTGGGTGGGCATAGAGACTAGCAATCATCCAGGAGTGCACGTGAGACTAATTGATGAAAGACTATTTAAAATAAACAGTAACTCTACCTTGAGTAACAACTGCACCTTCATCAACAGCAGCAAATTTATAAGGCAACACTTCTTTTTTTCCCCCCTTAACTTTTAAGGTTTTTCAAGAGACCAGCATATTTTAGAAGTTTGAGTTCGTATCCTCTGGTAAATACATCCAAAAGAACCAGCTTTTCTTAAAATTGCAACATGCTCTTCTAAATATAAATTAGAAGGGTTATGACCAGCATTCTTTGCATTATTTCATCCAGCCACAAGATGTCAGTACACTTTACCTGAAGTTAAGTCTCCCCTTTGAAAAAACTATAGCAGTGGAAAACTGGTCTCTATTGTGACAGAGTTACAGTCATTCCCACCTGTAATTACTGGGGCAGAATTTCAGTGGCATAAAAATATTTTGTTTAGCACAACTGACTCTTTCCTTGGTTATTTAAGTAGTGGTGATGATTTTGAAGTCAAAGATCAGTTATTTAAATTATTTCTGTGTGATGTGAAGAATATTTTTAATATGGACACTACGTTATGGTGTGCCCACCCCCCTGTTCCTTGGGAACACTCTAAAACCTCAGGAATGCTGTTAGGCCTTGACCTTCAGGTAGATAGTTGGGAAACGAAGCATCCCTTGACTGTACCAGGAACTTCCGCGTGCTTAAGGTGGGAGCGGCATGGAGTTGAAAGACAAGAGGGAAAAATCAGTCTTTCCCTGACAGCCTTAGAACATCTAAAAGAGGCAAAAGGATTCTAGCCTGTGAGTTGGAAGGGTTGACTGAGAGGGCTGTAAACCAGGTTGGAGGGGGGAAGGGGATAAGACCAGGCTCACTAAAGATGAGGCCAGGGGCAGCATGCCAGTGTCAGGGCTGAAACTGTTACCACAGTTAAAGCAGATGACCACAGAAGGGGTAACAAACAGGAAGAACTGGAGGCCATTCTTTAGCAGAAAATCTGTGACACAGCTGCCATTACAGAAACACAGCAGAATGACTTGTGTGACTGCAGTGCTGCAATAGATGTTCAGAAGCACTTCAGAAGGGCCAGGCGAGGAAGGAGAGGTGATAGGGTGACTGCACATTTAGGAGTGTTTCAGCTGTATAGAGCTCAAGAATAGTGATGATAAGGTTGAGTGCTAGTGGGTAAGAATCAGGGGGAAGGACAACAAGGCAGACATCCTGGTGGGAGTCTCTCATAGACGGCTCAACCAGGACGAAGACGTGGACGAAGCATTCCATAGGTGGCTGGCTGACATTTCACGATAGCTAGTTCTTGCTCTTGTGGCAGACTTCAACTGGCTGGATGTCTGCTGGAAACAACACAGCAGAGAGGAGGCAGTCTAGGAGATTCTTGGAATGGAATTTCCTGTCACAACTGGCAAGGGAGCCTACAAGGGTTGAGAACCCACCAGACCTGCTGTTTGTGAATAGAGAAGGGATTGGTGAGAGATGTGGTGGCTAGAATGCCCATCTTGGGCATAGTGATAGAATTTTTAATTCTTGGTGAAGTAAGGAGCGGGGTCAACAAAACCTCTGCCTTGGACTTCTGGAGGGTGGACTTTGGCCTGCTCTAGAACTGGTTCAAAAAGTCTGCTGGGAAATAAAGGGGTCCAGGAAAGCTGCACACACTTTAAGAAGAAAATCTTATAGATGGAGGAGTACAATGTTGCTATGTGCTGAAAGACAAGCAGTTGGGGAAGATTGGCCGGGTCAACAGGAAGCTTTTGCTGGAACTCAGGGGTAAAAAAAAGGGGCCTTATGACTTTTGGAAGAAAGGGCAGGAGACTAAGCAAGAGTACAAGGATGTCATTAGGTCATGTAAAGAGAAAATCGGAAAGAAAAAAGCTCAGCTACAACTCAATCTGACCACTGTTGTGAAAGAAAATAAAAGGTGTTTTTTAAAATATATTAACAACAGAAGGAGGGCCACGTAAAACCTCCATCCTTTTTTGAATTCAGGGAGCAACACTGTCACCAAAGATAAGAAAAGGGCTGAAGTACTTAATGCCCTCTTTGCCTCAGTCTGTACCAGAAAGATCAGTAAAACCAGCTATTCTCAGAAAACCAGCCCTTGAGCTGCTAGACATGGGTGGGGAGCAGAGTAAACATCCTGTAATGCAAGAGGAATTAGTGACTTGTGAAGCCGTTTGGACAGCCATGAGTCTATGGAGTTCAAGAGTACTTGAGGTAGCTGGTGGAAAAGCTTGCCAAGCTGCTCTCCATCTCTTATCTATTAAGTCCCAGATGACTAGAGATTAGCCAAACTGCTGCCCATCCATAAGACGGGCTGGAAAGTGGATTCAGGGACCTACAGGCCTATCAGCCTGACCTTGGTGCCTGGGAAGGTTATGAAGTAGATTCTTTTGAGTGTCATCATAGAGCACATATAAGACAATAAAGGGATCAGGCCCAGCCAACAGTGGTTTAGGAAAGGCAGGTCCTGCTTGACCAACCTGACCAAGTGACCTGCCTGGTGGATGATGGAAAGGCTGTGGACGTTTACACCTGGACTTCAGAAAAGCCTCTGACACTTTGACACACATGGCATTCTGGTGGAGAAGCTGGCAGCCCATGGCTTGGGCAGGTGCTCTCTTCCGTGGGTTAAGAACTGGCTGGGCCCGGAGCGTGTGACCGAAGGGTGTCACGTCCAGCTGGTGGCCAATCACTACTGATGCTCCCTAGGGCATTTTAATTGTAACACCTACATATAAATTTACTCAATGAACATGCAACTTCCCAATCACTAAGGCAGTGTTTACCAGCACACTTACCTCCACGGTCCCGTGCAGCTAGATTCTGTCCTCTTCTTAGAGTAACATCCAGCTGGTACATTCCAGGGTCCCCAGGCGGGAAATCTGCATTACTAGTTCCAAACGAATTTGTTCTCTGTGGAGGGAAAAAATAAAAATGCAATAGCTAATACTACTAAAAGTTTCATGTAAGGTATATGTATATAACATCATCCTACTGAACTAAGAAAAGGCCATATGCCACTCCCCCACCTCAGAGCTGCTACCCAACACAAAGGAATCTGCCCCGTCTTGTCAGTATGACAATTACCAAGATATCTTTGAAAAAAACCAAAACAAACAAAAAACCCCAAATCAACCAAAAAACCAAACTGTGGTTGAAAAAATAATTCTTTGATACAAAAGGGTTGGAAAATAGGTGGTCTGTAAGGTCCTTTCCAACCAAAACTACTTGATGATTCTACACACCTACACTTCTAATTACATTCTGGCCCACTAAAGCAAACTAAGTTAGAAAAACACAAAGCTAGACCTTATAGCATTATTTGGACTAGTCATTACCAGTATCCTCAAATCCTGTGTTGATTCAATAGTTATAACCTATGCATTGAACAAACATACATGAATTAAGATTTTGTCATCTACTGCAGTACTTTGCAAGATATGTGGTGTTTTTCCACAGAATTTTGGGGGAAGTTGTGGCAGAGAAATAATCATGAAGATATTAAATACAGCAGTAGTTCTGTATGCCAGGACAAATATTCTCAAATTAGTTATCTGTATAAAATGTATCCTAAAAAAAAATACAATAAAGGAAGTCAGAATATAAGGAACTCTCCAGACCTCCGGAGCGCATGAACAATAAACACATTTCTGTCCAAAAGACAAAGTAGAGAAATTGTATTTCTTAGTATATATAAGCTTTTGCAAAATAGTTTTTAACACATCTCTCTGTAAGTAGAATCCAATTACAACACATGCTTGGAACACCACGTTAATTTTAAGACTAGAAAAATTACGTCAATTATACATTCACAGTACATACTTGAACTTTATCTGTTACACACTTTGAACGCTATACTTACATATGCTCATGCTAGGAGCTAAATATTTTAAGAGTAGTGCTATTATTATTTTATTTTGTGATTATGGGTCCTCTGCAAGAAGAAAATTTGCATGATAGAAATATCTCAGAACATATACCAAGTACTATACTGTTTCATCAAGAAACAAGTTTTGTCTTCTTTCTTCCTACTAAACCCTTTCTTCTTTTTAAGGTAATACTAAAACTAAAGCATGAAGGAAGACAAAATAAAGACATTTCAATATCTGGTTTATTCTTGTATTTATTATTTCAGGCTCACAACTTCAAGCCCTAGCATATTAACCTTTGCTGCCACACATACAGTGCTGGCCAAAAGGCACACTGGCATGCTCACTGGTTCCACACCCATGAAAGACAGACAAAGAATGTCTTTCAAAAAAAAAAGCAAACAGAAGAGTTTCCATCAAGCTGCTCCTCTTTCCACCTGCCTCCATATCCTGATTTTGGAGCAAAAGAGTTTGCTGACATTTATTCCTTTAAATCTAATATAAAATTTTACTTCTGCATCACCACTTGCAGAGCCTAAGATAGTACAGCAAAAAGAAAATAAAAACAAACACTCCATTTCTCCACTAAGATTACAAATCTATTCTTCAAGAAAGAAAGGGCAGCTTTCTTACCAGTTCTGCTACACATTGTCCTCTCCATCTATCTCCCATGTCATTATTGTCCCCTGCTTTATCACTTATTAAAAACTCTCATACTTTCTCTATTGTGAAAAGCAACTACTTCAATCATGGCAAATCCTTCTGGGGTTATCAGTTGTTTCTTACAACCATAATGGGTCCCCTACAAACAATGAATTGCCTGCACAGGGATTTAGACTCCTAAGTTTTTCAAGGACTGAAGAAGTCTTTCTTTTCAAATAAAAGTAATGACAGATAACTCTTTGTTGCATTTTCTTACTTTTACCCTTCTTTTCATCCTTATGAGTATATTGCCTCAACCTGTTTCTAAGTGTTGTGTAACAGCTTTTTTAATGAAACCATTAACCATTTATGGCAATTCCAGTTCCAGGAAGAAATTAATACTAGTTACTGGGAGAACAGTTCCTTTCACCAAGAAGCAGACAAATCAGTCAGTGTGCAAGTACCCACCAACATCTCTTATGATCATACATGCAACCCCCCCTAAAGGAACGGGAGAATTAGACTATACTAATGAAATTGGAACTTTCGTTGGAAATCACACACAATGTACTTAAACACTTAATATTGCGCAAGTAAATTATCCTTGCCCAGTACCAAATGGAACAGTGGGGTATTGGATATGTGGAAATAAAGCCTGTAAAGTGTTGCTCTTAGGCTGGAAAGGCATTTGTACTTTAGGAGCCTTAGTCTCTAACATAACAATAATTGATAAAGACCAGGTGCCATCAGGACTATGGATAAGAAGCTATTTGGAGTGTACAAAATGAATCTTAGATGCTGTAACTGAGCGACCAACTAAATGTTATAGTTTATATGGTGGTTTTTACCCTGGCTAGGAGTAAGTGAATTAGAAGACAGTAGTGAACGTTTCTGCTATCATAGAATATACAGAAAATCACACAATAGATGTCATTACTGCATTGCAGAAAGAAGTTAAGAGCTTGTCACAAGTTGCTTTGCAAAAACAAACGGCACTAGACCTTCTCTTGGCATCACAGGAAGAATGCACTGCCATTAAGACCAGTTGCTCTGCATATGTTGATCAATGTGGTAGAGTGTCTACAGATGTCCAGGAAATCTGGAAACAAACATAAATTTGACAATGCACAGCTCAAGATGACACCTCCTGGGGATCTGAAGAAATCTGGATCAAACTTACTTCACGGTTACCCAGCTGGATTTGGTTGAAACATCTGTTTATAATTGTCACCATAATACTTGCTCTGTGTGTTTTATCTTGCATCATGATTCAGTGTAACAGCTGTTGTAATACTTTATGCTAAAAAATGAAATACAGATATTAACAGACTAGACTTGTTAAGAACTGTAGAACTGAACAGCATTTTACTGTCATAAGGACAGTAGAACAGAACAGCCTTGGAGAAATAGATAAAGGAGTAACTCAGGCAAACAGAAGTGCAAAACGGAAGCAGGACGCCAGCTCGGCTCTGCAAGGCTGACAAAGCAGAAGTTGTGCAAAACAATATTGTGCTAACTCAAAAGCTGGAGTTACATGGAAAAGCCACCTGAAAAGGACACTGGACATTGAAGACCGCCAAACAAGACCTAAAAAAGACCACATAAGGACTTTCATAAGGGGTGTGACAACATAAAATAAAGTAAAACATACACATCAGGCAATCAGGGATAGCTGATGAATAAGTAATCAGTGTGTATGATAAAAACTGTTTACCTGACACTCGGGGCACTTGATTAGAGGAAGGATGCTCTGAGTGACGAGCATGCTGCTGGTCACTCAGAGGATGAATGTCTGATTTCTTATACTCAAAACTGCGTTAGAAAAAACTATGATACCATCTGGCTGATTTTGGTATCAAGAATGAACCACTGTACCCTGGCCAAACACTGGAATGGGCTTCCCAGGGAGTGCCCCTGAAGACACCTGAAACCTGCTCTGACAGCGCCCTGAGCAATCTTGCTCAGAGCAGGAGGTTTGACTGGTCTGTCTCCAGAGGTCCCTGAAAACCTCATCCAACCTGTGATTTTCTAATGCTTTGAAATGTCATAGTAAATAAAGCATATGCTGACCTTAGCTACCTTTCCTCAATGCATTGTTTTGCCTTCCCCTTCTGGTTGCCCTGATATGGCAGTGCTGCAGTTGGCATTCAGAACTACCATTCTCTCCACCCCTTAGAAGCAGAGCATGTCCAAGATACCAAGACACATGTAAACCTTGAATTTTTCAAAATAAGCTTATATATATGTATGCCTTGCATTTATGCTGCAGTGCTCATAAAAGCTGTAGCTGTTCTCCGCACATTCCAGTATTTCTCTCTAAAGAAACCCATTGCTTTCAAAGGCACAGCCAGACACACTGTGTAGGACTTTACAAACATGAAGCTGCTTTCTACCCGCACTCGTGGAAAGCAAGTTACCTGCACTCCCAAAAATCTCGACTACAATCTCTTTCAAAAACGAAAAAAGCATAAAAAATTAAGGTCATCATGAAACAAATTAGATCTGTCTTTCAGAAGAATTAATGCATTAATTATTCCGTTTCCAAGACAAGGAAAAAGACGGAGCAGTTCTGTGCCATTTTGGTTTCAAGAAGATTACCGGAATTACATGGCTTGTCTGAGTACGTTTGTGCAAGTACACATGCACTTGCACTCACAAACATATGATGTATGCACGAAGTAAAAGGGGAAATAGAAGCAGTCTCTAAGGGGATGAAAATAACACCGAAAATACAAAAATCATGTCCTTTTTTTCCCCGACAAAAATAAACCCTAAATTCCAAAAATTATTGAATTGTGAAGCATTAAAATCACACCAGCATTTCCTTTTTCCTGTAATTTCTGTCAGCTAGCATTTCTGTCATCTCTGGAAAAACTTGCATTATCACACAAAAAAAATTCTCTCTTTTGCCTGAAGAGTGCAGAATTACACAGCAAGTGATGTCAAAGAGAGCAGATGAAAGATAATTCAATTGGGAACCAGAGAGAGGTGCCACATACAAACCAAAGATGGTCTGTGAACGATTAGCTGTCTCCATCTCAAAATGAGATAAACACCTGAAGTCAACATAAATGCCATATACATCATTCACGTGAAAAAAAAATCTCCAATCATTGCACTTAAACTTAAGCCATCCATGTTTTCACAACAGAAAACAATACTAAAATGTTCCTACCTTAATTTTCCATATTATTAATCCTAATTAATTACATAAATACATATAAACACATTTTACATAACCTGGGTTATTCAAAAGTAGTTTTTTATTTTAAATTATATGACAAAGTTATATTTTACATTTTAGGAAATACATCAGAACATGGCATTTGAATTATTTAAAATTAATTTTAAAACAAATACATAGTATTTGCAATGGTATCACTACCAGTAAAACAACACAAAACTGCTTCTAAGATGAACTTCCCTAGTGCTTTGTGCCGCAAATCTGAGTCAGCCTTCTGAGCTGGCAACTGCTCAGCAATACTGCTCACCTCCAGCTGGCAGCAACAGCTCTGCACAAATATCATTCGACTACTGCTGCAAGCTGCAGCTACTCAGAATGAAAGTAACACAAATCTTGCTTCAATTTAGCTTGAAACTTGAATATGGAAAGTGAAATGTATTTCCTTAAAATCTCTATGCATCTTTTATATTTTGCAGTGTTATGGATATTCAGAAAACACACAGCAGACTGGAACCAAATGAACAGACTACTTTTTTCAGGAATTCATATTTTAAACATTTAAATAACTGACTTAATAATTATCACTAATGACTGAAGTGAAACACCAAGTCTTCCCTCAACAGCATCTTGCTGGAAAGAAGAACGATTTGGTCAAACTAAGTATCTCATAGCACATAGTAGCCAACCTGCACACAAGTCTTGTTCATTCTTACACATTTTTTGTAATTTTAGCTGTGTTTATAATTTCAAAATGGTGGAGTTAAATATCATCTTGGCATTCACTTCAAAGCTGAAAAAAGACAGTAAAATAATAATTTTTAAAAATCATTCCTAAAGAAAAAAGAACATATCTCAGAATCACTCTCCTCAGGAAGAAGTGATGGTTTTGGAAGGATCTGCGTAGCTGTTGTGGCTTCACATACCAGATACTGCCCATAACCATCTCATTTAATCCCTCATTTTTGACCACTGGAAGCAGGATAGTAATTCTCCCTTACTTTGCAGATGACAGGAAGAGCACTCAAATTATTGACGTGAGAAGGTCCACAAAAGGAATAGTAACATTTGCTATCCCCCTGACTGCAGCTCTGGAAAACAATTAACTCATTTTTAAGTATCACATACATTGCTGTTCTCATTTAAAGGCATTTTCAAAGAACCTCACGTATTTCCCATAGAGTAAGAGCAAAAGTGTTTGTTTGGAGAACAAAGATATTTGTCTCCTTTTGACTGATACCTCCTTAACTCTCCATCATCCAGTCAATTCCAGCCACCACTCTCCTGGGCCTTCATGCTGAGAACTTGTCTGAAAGCCACTCATTACCTCTCTTCTATGCCAGCAAAGGCGCAAAGGAAATGAGTATGGACTGAGAAACACCATCCAGAGCGCTCTGATGGATGCTTGGATAAAGATGCATCGTACCAAGAACTCCACACTACAGCATACACAATGGTGGTATCACCCATAACAGCAAGTCTTTCGGTTTCCTTTTTTAAAATTTTCATAATGTGCCTGTCTCCTTAGTTTCTAAAGACAAATGATGATGCATTGTTACACTAAAAAAAGTTTTGCAAATTCAGTAGTTTTGAAACCCTACTACAACAGATAAAGGATCAGTTATTTGGAAGGTAAACCACATCTCACAGCACTTTGCTATGAGAAATTAAGCAGCACATAATGGACCTGTGACACTAAGAAAGTGTGTTTAAAATGTGCATTTTCTGCTGAAGTTCACAAAATAAAAACACTTCCTGCAGAATCCATGTTCACATTTCAGGTAGATTACTTCACTTTTGAAACAATCACCGGAAAAAGTTCATTACTTATACCAAGAAATAACAAACTGTGGTTAAATACACCTCAATGTATTTATTGGAGTAAAGCATTATATATTCGCCTGAAAGATTGGAACAATTTATTTCAGTTGCTCCACTTACACACCAGTGGGGTTATTTTTCTTCAGAAAACTACATCCTCATGAGCAGCACACAGTTTTCCAGAGTTTGCTGCTCCATTCAAATGAAAAATACTACCTACAAGAGTTTCGTAATGCTACTTCCAGATTTAACATTTGTCACTGTTGCAACACAGACAGAGAAGAAGAACGAAGGTCTAAGCTGGGAGACAAGGTTGAGAGAAAGTGAATTATTTATTTAATTACAGACAGGATTTATATAACCCTCACATTGGTATATGGTAAAAGATCATTGGTCTCTGGTCCAACTACCTCTCCAAGCAATTGCCTGGACTTCACGACACCTATTTTCAAAGTATTTTCTACTTAGATTCGTAACAACTCTACATACAAACAACACTTGAAAGATGTTTATAAAACCATCTGGCTTGTTCGCATGAGGAAAAAAGACTTTCTCTCAGAATACTTGCAAAATGCTAGATTTTTCCCTGCCAGTAGCTTTTCAGCATCCACAAACATTCTAAATTAATATGGAATAACGAGATAGGTTTTGTTAGAATTAGTATGATAAGGCAAAAATAATTTTTAGTTGATGAAAGCAATTTTAACACTACAGTGTTTGATTAGGAGGCTACAAGCATACTACATTAAATATTAAAGAGATATGTACTGTACTTCTTTCAACTCAAGAACTCTGTTTAACGGGATAACATTTTTTTCTTAATTTCACAGAATGCAGATACAGTCACTGCTGGTGAGCTCTTCTCATCACAAGCAAATTTAGCAGCACCAGAGCTGTTCTGTGTGCAGCAGAGCAACTTTTCAGGCTGCACAGCCTGAATGCCATCAGATCAGTCCTCCTTCCTTCCTTAATTTCATAGCCAAGAGACAGACTGGCAAGAACAACCATTAGTGACAACACTTAACTACACATAATGGCACCAAAGCTATGACACATCTCGTGAACAATTGAGGCACATTAAACTACTAAAGCAAACTTCCCTACACCTTGATCAAAGCCTCTGGTTCTTCTCTGCCTAACAACAGCATACTTCATTCTCTTAAAAACAGTTTTAATGCAAAAACCATCCTTGGTTGTTCAATAAAGATGACTGGTTTTGATACCGGCCTATTTGCGATTTGGCTTGGACTGTATTGTGTTTGAGACTCCACTATTAATTTTCAGATACAGTGCTTTAAACTTTTGAGAACTGTTATGTAGCATTTCATACTAGTAGTAAGTTTTGTCAACTTGAAACATCAACTTACATGTAAAATACATATTTTTTTTAATTTAGCAAAAGAATAGTGTTTATGGCAATTCAGTACTGGTGGAACAATTTCAAAACTTAAGAAGCTGAAATCACCATGTCCTATTTTGAATTCTCTACAATTTTTCTCGTGATCAGTATAGATATACTAAACCCTGAAGAGTCATCCTGGAATCACATCTGACAGTTGCCACACTATGAGAAAGTGAAGCTAACAGCAATTGTATGCCTCCACGGCTTGTAGAAAGGGAGCAGATAAATAGAACCTATAGAAAAAGCTGTCTCCACAGCAAATTTGTGCTTGCATTCAGATGGAAATGTAGTTCCTATCTTTTCCACCAGACATAATCTTTTCACAGCTTCACGTAACTTAATGTGTATGCAGTTTATAAAAGAGTCAAGGGAGTAACACAATGACACATTCCTCCTGAAGACAAAATTACTTTTTGCACAAACTCTAAAAATATGTATGCACCAAAATTCACATTGCAAGCAGATGCACTCTAAACAGAGTCACCATGTCCCAGGTTACCCGAAATGAAAGCATATTGAAACACCTTTTTCATCAAAAAAGAGCACCTGTTCCTTTAAAGCACTGCTGAATTATGCAAATACAAAATGCATTTTGATACATTTAAAACTTCCATCTAATCAGGGCAGTGATAAGAGTTAATGGAGTTCTACTTATTTATTATCTTTTTAAGATTACATTTACTTATCCACAACGAGGAATTTAGTTTCATTGCTCATACGTAGTGGAAGATGGTATAGCATTTATTCTCAACTCCTGAACATACTCCTCCAGGTCCTCCTGGATTACACATATTTAAACCCATTCTAGAGCTTCAATACAAAATCAGTTTTGTTCATGTCTGTGAGACAACCAAATAGATATTTCATTGATTTTGGTTGGACTACTACCTTGCTGTATAAACCAGGCTCAGTATGCCTACAGCCAATGAAATACCACGCAAAAATCCCTTGCCAGCCATGAACAGCCTGGTTCCAAGATCAGGAGCTCAGAACTCAGCACAGGCTAACACACATGTAAAAGCCCCTCAGGCCTAAAAATTGTATTTTTTTACATTGCTCTTTGATGATCTATACAACTCTACAGCGACATACAAACGGGAGGAACTAATTCAGGACAGTACTTGCATTTTTTTACATTCCCCACGAAGACACTCTTGGGACTCAAAGTCATCATGCAAACTTGATTAATACCTCTTTGCACATCTTTAAACAAACCAGCTGAAAGATCTGGCAACATTTCTGGCAGAACTCATACCCCACTTCCTTGGGGTTTTTAATTCCTGCCCTCTGGCTCAGAAAATTTGCAACATACTTACTATTTTTCTTGTAATTTCCTTTGGGCAGATCTCTTCTGTGTGTTTCTTCTCCCTGCTCTAGTATCTCTAATGTCATAAAAATTCTTGGCAGAAGAAGTCTATTTTGATAGCAGCATGACAGACATGCTATCACAGCTCTTCAGATTTACTTCAGATATTGTATGGGAATTACAGCTTATTTCCCGTAATTGAAGAGCTAGGTGGATTTGAATTTTGCAGGTGGATTTGACAGTCAGACCCATAGGCTTTCCTTTGGCAGCACAAGTCACAGGATTTTGCCTGAAGACCTGAAAAACTCAGTTTGTCCTTTAGTAATGCAAGTGGAAACCACAGCTAACATGCAACAATACAAACTCAGATTAAACACTTACTCTTACCATATTAAGTACACACTTAATTTGATATCTGTGTCTCTGCTCCTGTCACTCGCAACATGTATCTCTCAGCTCAGCTGAGTGAAATACCCAGAGACAACACAATAAAGAGCTGTTGAAATGTTTATGGAAATGAGTTTTAACTTCCATACTTCTTAAATCCTGTACTGCCTAGTGTGTAACTCTGAAGTTTCTTGCAACCTGCTAGCTGCTGTCCTCTCAGGCCAGGCAGTCATAACAAAGCCTCTCCAAGCCTGCTCTTCAAGGACACACAGACTGTCCTAAGCTCAAAATGTGTAAATCAACATCTTTAGAAGAGGGGTGAGCTTGGGGAAATTACATCATTTAGCTAAAGTTTTAATTGGTGAGTTTATGCTGATATGCAGATGATCCAAACCTATAAAAGTGTGAAGAACTTGTGACTTGTCCATCTTGGGGTCCATCTTGGCAATAGCTCTGGATCCCCAGGGTGTACTTTTGAAGGCCTTTCAAATAAATATCCACCTTTATTCCCTTACTCTTGTCTAGTCTCTGTTTCTAGGTAGCCTCTCAAGGTATCAGTACTTCTGGTAAAGAATAAATCCTAATGCAAGCACTAACATAGAATTTATTGATTTTATTATATTGCCCCAAATAAGAAATAATCTTACTAGAAATTCTAGTTCTATAAACACAATCTTGAACATCACTGATTCTCCTTTTTAAAACTCACAATTTTGAAATGCATCAATAAATACTCTGTAACCCTACTGGAACTCTGTATCTGACGTATCTGATACACGAAGATGGGGTTCAAGTCGGTGCAGGAAATCAGAGGATGTAAACCTGTCTAAATCATGTGTACACAGTTGCTATTCTGATGATTTCTTCCTTCTAATAGTCAAAGCTTTTGTTAACTAAGGACCCATTAAAGATGATACAGAAGAGAATTTTGTACACGGTCTTGCATTTTACCTGATCTGAAAAACAATTAAGGATTTTGAAATAAGTATGTAAATGAAGGACCATCCACTCTCAGTTAGACACTTTGGTACTAAGGGAGCTGTTGTTAAGGAATACATCTGGTGTAGGTAGCTCAGTTCACAAGCTGCAATTTCAAGATACAGACTGAGATGCAGGTTGAACTCTGGATGGGAGACCAGAGAGACAAGAAGCCATGAACTGCCAACCCTCTGTATAACAAAGGGCCCAAACACCGGTGGCCAGGTGAATGGACACAGACACATAGCAGGAGCTGAAAACTCACAGGCACTTGGACTGTGAGGGTGTAAAAGCCCAGGGATTCCTTTATTCACACTCCTTGGATGTGACAGCTTGAGCTGGTTCTGTGTTACCGTCAATAAATGGCTTTATAGAACTAGAGATATGAATGGGAAACCTGGGGTCAAACCACCAAAGAAACCTGGTCTGACTGCATGTGAGTGGAGTGGGGGGGAGCCAAGCAGGGTCCAATCAGCTCACCGGAGCTGCCCACTGTGAAGGGGCTTCAGTTCCAGCAGCTCAAGTCTCCAGAACTGGGAGTGCGACTGCCAGAGATTCTCATGAATTGTCAAGAGTGGGAAGTTTTCTTAACGGCTGTCATCGCACTAAAAGCAAAGTGGACTTCAACAAAAAGCTCAGTGAAGAACAGAACTATCTCGGTTAACATCTGCACTGCTGATGCAATGTACTTGCTGAAGACACAAACTTGGTGCAAGCAAACTCTGGAGAACTGAGACTGGTTCACACCTCGTATTTTAACCACCAAAAATGTATAGTGTACTACCTTCACAGGCACGACAGGCAGTTTCTGTGTTTGTGCAGGTCTCTTTTCCACTATTCAAAAATACTTTTAACAAATATTATGGCTGAGGGTACATTTCAGATGTCAACGGAAAGTGTTATGACAGATATTTGGATATAACAGAATACTAAATAAAGAGAGAAGGAAGAAGGCACAGAGAGTGGCAAAGCAGGTGACATTTCTGCTACAAAAAATGCCATACAGAAAAAAGACAAGTCTGTGCTAAACTAAAATAGCCTGAATTAATACTTAAGCAACTGAAAGTAGACGAGTGTGAGTAGCTTTATAGAATTGTGTACATCATCTTGTAGAATACATCATGTTCACCACAGACACTGTTAATAAACTTTTACCAGTTCTGGAAACACAGCTGTTTTAACAAATATCTCAGACAGCAGAAATACCTCATTCATCTATGACGTACCTTTGCATCTCTTGACTTTATAAAGGGTGTTGTACTTTGACCCTTATTCTAATGCTGCATTCTTCAATACACGTAAGACATGAGCACCATGAAAACATTTCAGTTAACCTCCACAATTCACCTTTCATAATAACCACAATAAAGAGGATGAAAGCATGGACACAGCCACCAAACAAAAAGGGACACAAAAATTATTAGAAGTAATACAAAATTCATAAAGATAGCTCCTCTAAATCAATCTGATACCAGATCTTAATCTTTGTATTAAAGTG
Organism: Oreocharis arfaki; assembly: GCA_013398015.1. Classification (NCBI taxonomy): domain Eukaryota; kingdom Metazoa; phylum Chordata; class Aves; order Passeriformes; family Paramythiidae; genus Oreocharis; species Oreocharis arfaki. The sequence goes on from VZRR01012248.1 coordinate 249,646, forward strand.
CAACATTCTGTGTAATTTTGAGTGCAGTTTTGAGCATGGAAGGCCATTATAGATAGCACTGTATTGTGCAGCAGTAAAGAAGGAGACAGGTGGAGCTCTTCCTTCGGGTGTGGTAATTTGTCTCTTTTTCGAAGAAGGACAAAGAGGTGTCCACTTCAGATGCAGTGTGGGTTTGTAAACTCTAAGGACATTCAGTCTGATATTCAGATCTTCTGCCTGTGGAGGTGCAGGATGCTAAGTTTCTCATGAGGAAGATACTAACAATGACATGCTAATATTAACAAATAGGTTAATACTAATCATTAAGTGTCTCACCTGTGTTATACAGAGTGCCAAAATGTGCCACTCAGGACTGTTTTTTATGGTATCAGGCAGGTACTTCCGGAATTGGCTGTAAACATTCTCTGGAGTCTTTAAGTGCTACAGTGACTTTTGAAATCTATGTGTACTGTTTGTTTTCACAAAGCTCCAGAATCAGAATTGTTAATCTTTCATCTATCACACTTCATTTTTGAGGGACAGCAGGAACAATGTATGTGCAAAAACATAAAACTAATCCACCATTAAAATCTATTTTGTATACTAAGTCTTATTCCTGAAGAAGGGAATGAGCATTTTCTCATTTTAGTAGCTTGCATACTATCTATCGTCAGAGAATTTCTCTGTGATTGTCTGTTGTGGTTTTTTGTTTATTTGTTTGTTTGTTTGTTGTTTGTATGGGGTGTGTGTGTGTTTGTTTGGAGGTTTTTTGTTGGGGTTATTTTGGCAGAGGGGGGTTGTGGAGGGGAGAGGGTGGCAGGGTATTCATTTCCATAATGATTTTTTTTTTAAATAGTCAGACTGCAGAATTTATTCTGAGCTCTGGAGAAAGACTGGATCCAAGAGGTTTCAATAATTGAACAGACTAAGCAAAGCTTTGATTTGGTACAATAGCCATCTCCCAGTCTGGAAACCCGAAGGTTTCTATTCATGTAAAAAAATATTTTTGAAGAAGCTTTCCCCGGGCTTCTTCACAAATCTGTGCTGGATTTAGGACATCTTTATAAATACAAATATTGAAGGCAGACTGTTGGAAACAGCAAATATCAACTATATCAAATAGTTGCTTCAGTGTTTTTCAAAGCACAGTGATTGCAAAGTACAGTGTTCTTTCATTCACTGGAACACCACAGACTTCCCAGGAAGAGAAGAGAGATTGCATATCCTCTTCATCTCCTCTAGTGATGCAAAGCACCTCAGAAAATGGTAATTTTAACTTGCTGCATTTTAGGAGCACGTTTTAACTTGCTCTTTTAGGTATGAAGGCATACAATTTGTACAAACACCTAAGTCTCAAGAAGAAGATGGCTTTTTGCTTAAATGGGTCCAAAGATTACCACACTAGTAATATTTTTTTAAAAGTCTTTTAAACATTCAACTGCATGCATTTGCATTTTTCTCGAAGAGAACTTAGGTTTTATTTAGAAAGAAAACTTTCCTCCCCAGCTTTCACCTGTTCTCATGCTCTAATTAGTCAATTAATTTAGCAAACAAGACTTAGAACACATCAAAGGGCCAGCACAGGTAGATCACAGGTAGACGTTTTGTGGTCACACAGCAAGCTCAAATGTGACTTGCAAACTTTTGCTTAAGAAATAGACAAAGCACAGCAGGATTCTTGCTACAATTAGCAGTTATTACTAGACAAAGTAAGACTGAAGTTACCTACAGAACACAGGATTTTCCTTTAGCACTAAGGCTGAATTTAGACCTTGTACACTAAGTGCATTGCAGCCTCACGAGGGGCCCTCCAAATCCTCCAGACCTGCCATTTATCCTGGAGGGCAGCTGCTCTCAATTGTTACTACTACTGCTCTTCCGAAGTAAAGATAAAAGCACAGACCTTCTCACTTGCCCTGAGGACTATGTCTTACCTCTGCAACCCAAACCCAGCTACTCCTCTACCCACTGCACTTGACAGTATCAGAACTCACTGAGCCTCTGGCTTTCACAGCATTGAAAAGTGCAGCACGTGGCTGCGATGACAGGACTGCCTTTCATAACACCATCACCCACAAGGAGAGACACCTTGGCTCAACCACAGGGACCATACAAGGGACACAAGTCTCACNCATTTGAAAAGTGCAGCATGTGGCTGCGATGACAGGACTGCCTTTCATAACACCATCACCCACAAGGAGAGACACCTTGGCTCAACCACAGGGACCATACAAGGGACACAAGTCTCACAGCTCTACCCCACAGATCCTGCCCCAAGGACCAGCCAAGAGGAGCACCAGCACCAGCTCCTTCTGCAGAAGCTGTGCAGGGGAGGGGAAACAGTTGCCCATGGCCTGACCCCTTCTCTCTGTTTTTAGCTGTCTCCTCCAGTTTACTTTAAATTTCTGTTCTGGTAGAGGAGACTGGAAGTTAGGACTACCTTCTGAAAGGCATGCCACCCTGTCAGTGAGTAACAGCTTCATGCTTTCTCGCTTGTGCTATTATTCCCCCCAACCTTAAGCCTGATCTGTACAAAATGAGACTGACTTGCATTAAACTGGCACAAGAAGTTAAGAGAGAATGCAATTACAGAGAAGATATAGACAGACAGACAAACAGATACAGTTCTTCTATACATAAAGACACAGACACCTCTCACTAGACCAGGTTACTCAAAGGGATGGAGCAACCACAGCTTCTCTGGGCAGACTGTTCCAGTGCCTTTCCACCCTCACAGTCAAGAACTTCTTCCTAGTATCTAATCTAAATCCACCCTTTGTTACTTAAAAGTCATTACTCCATGTTCTATGACTTCATGCCTCTATAAAAAGCTCTTACAATATTTTTCAGTACCTAAACATGCCTGTCATCATGCAATATACCTTCATAGAATAATGCAGAGGGACCAAGAATGTGAACTCAAGAACGTGACTGAATTAGTTATGTCCTAATTGCAGAAAATCAGAAATCACTTGCCCCCACATGAAAACTGACACTGTTGAGAAATGTGAGAGAATAGCAGGTCTTCTTCCTCAAAGAATACAAAACTAGAAACCATCAGGTGCCAGAAACACTTTAAAGTATTGTGACTTCTTTAGCCAAATCCACTAATGCATGTTGTGTATGTATTTTACTATAAAATAAAGATAATCCAATAAAAAATGGAATGGGTTTCTTAAATTGTGATTTTATCTGATTTTTCAGTAGATAAATGTTACACTAAATGTATATTGCAACTACCAATATTTCATATGAGCTATACTAACTCACAGTAACAGTCAGTTACTAATGCTCCACTAACATTAACTTGACCAAACCCATAATACTGCTACCATTTCTCTATCCCTCAAGGCATAAAAGATGCACATTTGACTTTCCAGAATTTTTCTGTTACTTAAAAATGGAAATTATTTTCCCTATCCTCTTTCTATTTACACAAAAAGTAATTTCTTTTTAAAGTTATTCCCAATATCTGAAGAAAAAACATGACATAAGTTAAGTGAAACTAAATCCTTGTTTTACCTAAAGCTTGTACCAGCGAGTCATGCAAAAACCACCTGTCTTAGTGTGACGAATACCTGTTGAAATACTCAAGTAAAAGCACACACTAACCAGTCCTGGCAGTCAAAACCAATACATGTACCTTGCAGTCGACATAAGCAGCACCTTGTAAAACAGAGGCAACAGTTGTCTAAATGCTTCCTAAAGAACACACAATCCTAGACACCTTGAGACAGCCATTAGTGAGAATGAGAAGAAAAATCAAGGAGGAGATATATTGTCTACATTCCAGATAACATAAGTATTTTCTTGGATGGGAAAACTGAGTTTATTCCAAAGTTTGGTGATGGGAAGGAAAGAGAAGATAGTGCCTTGATGGACAGAAGACAACAACAATAATAAGCAAATTTAATGACTTATTCCAGCCTTTCATTAGGGTAAAATGAAGTGGATAGTTTGGCATAGGTCTACATTTGCTTCTGTTATGCTTTCAACATCCTTTCACTAATTGCTGCTCCATTCCAAGCCTTTGAGGCTGTCACTCACAAGGCTTACATTTTATAGCACAAAACTGGGCTAAAGTAGAAAAAGAAAGTAATTCATAGCATCCATTATCACTCAGCTTGGCAAAAACGTTCCTGTATTTTTTCTGTATTTGCAAAATGCCTATGCATACTTGACAGAACTTTCAAAATTACTGTATAAATGTGAAATGGTTATAAAAGTTTGTACTGGTTTTTAGCTTCGGTTTTTTTTTTTTTTACGCAGAACATTTTATGGACATCCAGAAATTAGTGCTTTTTCATACCAGCAAACCAAAATTTTGCACTATTCATTAAAAATTTTAATACACATTGCAATAATTTGTTCATTGCTTTCCGTACTTTTCATTAAAGTGATTAAACTTTTATATCCTAAGTGACTGAGCAGAGAAAGACTGTATCTATTATACACTTCAGAAGTACAGTTTAAGAAATGCATCTATTTCCAGTGACAGTCTACCAATAGGTTTGCATCACCCCGACCAAAATCGTTCTCAAAGGCGAACAAGCCTCACAGAATCAATCTGCATCGTCTATATTAAGGCCACTTAAAGTATGGGAGAGACATGGCAGGAAAGGTACTGCCAAAATCCAGAAAATTCACAGGAGTCTGTTATGAGAAACAGGCGTCTTAGACTGCAGTGCTAACAGGCAAGACACACATTGTTTTCCCAAATGCTACTCAACAAACTGCTTTTGTTTCCTGTTCTTTCTTCCAGAATACAACTAATGATCAATAGGAGCTGTTAAAGGGCAACACTTCAGTTTGATCTTGTAGCTCACAACATGAAGACTCACTTAGAAAAAAGTAAACTGGAGTCTATGAGATCTACCAGCCAAGGACTGAATTTCAAACTCATCCTCAAATATAAATATTGAAAGAGTATCATGCAGGGAAAAACATGAGCATGGAGTAATTCTTTGTAAGACTTACTTATACTACCACTATTTTGGCACTTTTATTTTTACAGTAATACTTTGTTAAGGTTTCTCATTTCAAACAAATCCATACTTATGTGCACTCACACAGTTACATGGAGTGCAACACATTGCCAGAAAAGCTGATATATTTTTCCTGCTTCCTATTATTATGTACATTCTGAACCATGCTAGCTTTGGGCCTTAATATTAGTTCAGTATCTCCTGTGAAGTAATTTCATTTGGATGTTTTTAAAATTACAGCATTTCTAAGAAGGAAAAAAGACAATTTGGACAATTGCTGTCCCTTAGATTTACAGTAACAGACGCTTAACACGTATTTGACAGTCGGCCTTTACAGATGGAAAGTACACACAGTAGACAAAGGACACCGAATTCCTCCACAACTTCCTTTTGCACGGATGAAAGCAGCTAATACATGAATAAAGATCAAATGGCTTCCTAGAATATTGAGGTTATGTGGAATCTTAGTCCACTGCAGATACTTTGCACCTCCTTTAAACAGATGCCCAGCTCTGCAGAAAGTTACATAAGCAAATGCTTCAGTCTATATGCTCAGAAAGAGAGTCTACTTGACTAGATCTTGTATGAAGTGATAGACTGTAGCCTAGATATACCCCATGTGGATTTAGATCTGTAGAATGCTAAGAAACAGCTGTCATCTCAGTAATTAGAAGTGAACATCCCTCACTGCTATTATGCATTAGCGAAATCTTAATTTATTACACGGCACGGACCTCCTCTTAGGAAATGAAAGTCATTACCAAAGCTATCACTGAGATGACTAATATCTTAGAGTACTATCCAAAAAGAGTCTCAGATGTCTGGCAAGAAAATATGTTATATATTACAACTATCTAAACTTTTATGATACTTTTCATATTAATGATAAAATGTGTTATAGAGTTTGTAAATATTGTAAGCATTTTTTCCTTTCACATTCTTAATGCCTATTTCTATTCCCTCCTCTAAAAGTCTAGTCTTTTTTCCCTGTGTATTAGGAAATGGAGAATAACTTCTCTGAAAACTGACATCTGAAGTGAAAGATAAAGAAATAAGATTTATTAGAGGAGGACTGCCTTCTACAAGGCCTCAAAAATCTCATGCCTAAATTAAAATTGTATCTATAAAAAGCAAACTGAACCACTGAAATGCTCTTGCCGTGTAACTTAAATCATCAGCATGTTTTGTCAGTCAAACAATACTCAAATATATTGATGCATTAAAAAAGGATGCAGGATGGCTGTTAAACTTCTTAAGTTGCTATTCAGGGGTCTTTTCTTCATGTGCAATTAAAGTTAAGAATGAAAAAGGTAACTGTCAAAAGTATGTAAGCTCACATGAAGATTTTGGAGATCACTTTACTAGAACAAGAATATGAAAATGAAACAATAAACTTGTACATCAGAAATTTATGACAGTAATATTAAAAATCTGAGACAAACCAAAGTGTAAATTTAACTTATGCACAGAAATTCTTCAGTGCATATATACACATACACATACTTACCTAATATTATACTCGTTAAGTAGTACCATACAGTTATTGACCTTGATGCCCACCAAATCAACAACTGTATCATTGCATTAGATTGGTTAATCTCTTCCATTAAATCTTGCCTAACAGAAAAAGAATCATCAGGAAGCTATACCCCAAGGTGTTTCAATTTTATCACCAAATTATAGAACTATACACAATGAGGAGACTGTATTTCTGTGCCTTGGGGTTTTTTTTCCCCTGTCAGCATCAATTCAGTTATATCTCAGTAGTCACTCACGTTAAATCGTCCACATCTGTAAACTCTCATCTCTACAATATCACCTCCTTAGCCTCTGTAATTTTCTGAATTCTCATCTTCACTGTGCACAGATCAGAACATCATTAATTATCTCAGATCTTGGCCAAATGTCTTCTAGCCAATTTGCCAGCTGCTACTAAGATTGAAGATGAGTAACAGCTTTAAAATTTTTCATCTGCAACTGCTTCAATCTTTCATATTCTTCTCCTGCATTGCTCCTATTGACAGCAACATTTTCTTGAGTTTTAGAAAAGTTTATTGAATGAGAATGAAAAAAGTGCATTATTTTGCAAGTTATTCTTAAATCAAAACAGCAGATAGAAGAAAGAAATTATAAGGAATTGTACTGATTTTATTAATTGCTTTAAGTAATCTTTTTTTTTCTCTCTGTATAAAAGTCCACAAGCCGTTTTAAAGACAGAAAAAAAGGTAACTTAAACAGAACTTGTTTTTAAATCAGTCCATTATTTTAGAGAAGTATACAGGGTAGTAAATAACCAAGCAGCATCTCACATTAAAGATGTTCCAGGAAACAAACCAACCAACCAAAAGATCTCTGTTAGCAATGGTTTCCCAAAAGTTCCAATATTTTTCTCCATAATTTTCCTATATAGCTATATAAGATGTGATAATTAAAATCTCTGTGCAAAAAATTATGTGGGTTTCTCATACAGGATAGCAAATGCTAACTCATAAGCACCCAACGCTGAGAATACTCTTCAAACTTGTTAATAGGAGAAAATCTTCTCATGAGGCAACTATTAAATCATTACCATGATTCTCTTTCTACCCACACTTCATTTAATGAAGTTATTTCAAGTCTGTATGAAAAATCATGAGGAAAGATCACCAGATTTCACAATTGCTGCTTTGCTTCACCCACTCACTGTATCCACACTGTACTTTCTCCACGCACCTCAGGACCAGCTTCAGAGTCAATGTCCTGATCTGAGATGCTCCAGCGAAGGCTAGGCCTTGAGCTATTGGGAAAGATACCTAGAGCGCTCAGGAATTACTTACAACTTAAGTAAAACAGTGTCAAAACATATACCCATATGACCTAGTACCTCCCATAATTCCCATCACTCAGGTTTTCTTCATGAAAAACTGACTACATGTCAAGTTCAAAAAGGCCCATAGAAGACCATGCCAATAAAAGGCCATACTAGAAGTCCTGCAAGAATGTTAATTCTGCCTTTTAACAGGTAAAGCAGTAACAATACACAGGCAAAGCAAAACAAGAAGTCCATTCACCACTTCCCATGGACTGGCTGGTGTTCTCCACGTCCAGAAAAGCAGGACTCCATTATGCCTAACAGTGACTTGGGAAGACAAACACTCTGAATGTCCTCCACTTCCTTTTTCTTCCTCCAGCTCTATATACTGAGCATGAATTCATATGGTCTGGAATATCCTCTGTGTCAGCTGGGGTCAGCTGTCCCACCTGTTTCCCTCCCAACCCCTTGTGCATCTCCAGTTTAACTCTGAAGAGAGGAAAGAATTTTCCCTTGTCACACCAAAAACTTCAGTCACTGCTTTGGTGCTGAAGGCCTCTATCTAAATAAAAAGGACAAGCAGGCTGTAAATTAAAAAATGGTAGTAATAGTAACTCAGTAAGCAGCTGACATGCTGCTTTCAACCTGACACATTTCTGTCTCTGAAGAAACATAGAACTTCATAGCATTTTGATTTTGCTGCCAGACACTGGAAGTGCCATGAATACTGCCAACAGGGGATGCCTCCAAACCTGCAGAACTTCTTTTTAAATGTTCTAAAATAGTACTGGTCTTGTAAGCCACTGATGCCTACACAAACTCTGAGAAACACTCTCCAATTACAAATTACTTGAGTATCTTAATTCAAGTGTTTGGGAGCAATCATGTGCAAAGTGTTCAAGTTCCTGCCTTTCACAGTAACATTCACAAAATCAGTGTTTAGGGTGCAAAAGATCTTTAAGATCCCTGTTTATAGTGAAAATGTCAGTTTCCAGGTAAATGTGGTTAATAGGATGTTTTCACAGAATGACCTAATTGTTAGGGTTGGAAGAGACCTCTGGAGACCATGTAGCCCAGCCCTTCTGCCAAGGCAGACTCAATTCTAAGTGGGTCTCGGCCTTCTTCCTTGTACCCCTGCATACTCTGACAATGTTCTCATCATCCTCCTGCATGGTCTGTTCCCTTTTCTAGATCCCATAAATTTCTTTCTTGCATTTGCAATTTACTAGGAGCTTCCTGCTGATCCATGAAGGTATCCTGCCACCTTTGCCTCATGGTTTGATCAAGGGAATACGCTGGTCTTGAACCTGGACGAAGTGATGCTTAAATATTGACCAGTTGTTTTGGACCTCCTTCTCTCCTAGAGCTCTAACTCATAGGATTCCTTGAAGCAGGTCTTTGAAGAGGCCAAAGTTGGCCTCTCTGGAGGGTCCTAGTCCTGTTTACTGCTTTGCTTCCTCCACACAGGACCCTGAGTTCCACCATCTCAGGCTCACTTATAGCCAAGGCTGCTCCCAGTCTTCACATCGTCAACCAGTTCCTCCCGGTTTTTAAGTACAAGGTCCAGCAACACACTCTCGTCTTTGGCTCCTCCATCACTTGCACCAAAAAGTTACTTCAATGATCTGCAGGAACTTTCTGGACTGTGTGTTCCAAGTCACATTGTCCCTCTAGCATACATTAGGGTGACTGATGCTCCCCAGGAGAAACAGGGCCTGTGACCATGAGGATTTTGCCAGCTGCTCAAAGAAAGCCCATAAAATTCCTCCTCCTGATCAGGTGGCCTACAGTAAACACCCACAACAGTGTCACCCATATTAGCCTGCCCCTTAATTCTTACCATAAACTCTCAGATCATTTGTCTGTCCCTGGGCAGAGCTCAATGTATTCTAGTCCGTGTCTCACAAAAAGAGAAAATCTACCACTTCACCTGTCTGACCAGTCCTTTCTAAAAGTACATAGCCATCTATGACAACATTTCAGTGATGTGAGCTATCCAACCACGTCTTAGTAACTGCAATGAGATCTTGGCCTTCCAATGACACATCGATTTCTAGTTCTTGTATATTGCCCATGCTGTGTGCATTTGTATAGAGGCACTTCAGAGAGGTAACCATGCAGACAGGTTCTCTAGAAGGTATATAAAAGGATTCACCATAACCATAAACATCCTTGATATGTTTAGCCCTATGATCCTTATGTTGAGAGGCAGTCAAGGAACATCTGTCACTGCCCTGGTTTGTATGACCTATTCCCCAGGAGGGAGCAAGGGCAGGAGCATTACCACTTCAGATCCCGCCCCCAAGATCTTTAGTTTAAAGCCCATCTCACCAAACTGGCCAACCTACTGCCAAAGATTCCCTTGCCCTTTTCTAGACAGGTAGATCCTATTGCTCCCTAACAGGCCACAATCATTAAAGCACAACCCACTGTCATAAAAGCCAAAACCTTCTAGATGGCACCAGATTCTGGCTGTCCCTATGTCTCTAATCAGTAGGATAGACAAGAACATGGCTTAGGGACCAATATTTTTCACCTGCCTCACCAGGGCTTTATAGCCTTTCTTGATCCTACCTATTTTTTGGCTTGCAGCATCATTCATACCCACACGAAAAAGTAATAGCAGGCAGCAGTCCATGCTCTTGGCAATCTCAGGCACCCTCTTTCTTTGGGCTGCCTAGAAAGGTGGTGGAGTCACTGTCCCTATATTTTCCCCCACACCCAATAAAGAATGGAGGTTGTCCTTGCCCCTCCTTTTATAAAAAAATTTTATAAAAACATTTTAATATAAATATTTATCATCCTTCACAGAAGTGGCAAAATTAGGTTCTAATTGAGCTTTCGCCTCTGTAATTTTCTTCCTACATGACCTAGCGACATCCTTAAACATTTCCTTAGTTGCCTGCCACTCTTTCCAAAGGTGATATACACTCCTTTCTTCCCTTAGTTCTTTCAAAAGCTCATCAGGCCGGTCATCTTCCCTGTCAGCTCATCTTTCAGCACATAGGGACAGTCTGTTCCTGTGCCTTCAAGACTTTTTACTTGAAGTACATCCGTACTTCCCAGACCACTTTGTACTTAAGGGCTGTTTCCCAAGGTATTCTCTGAATCAGTCTTTTGAAAAGACCGAAGTGTGCCCTACAGAAGCCCAGACTGGAAGTTTTCTTGATGCCCCTCACTGTTTCACCAAATATGAAAAACTCTATTATTTCATGGTCACTGTACCCCAGACGGCCTCCAACCACCACATCTCCCACCAGCTCCTCTCTGTTTGCAAACAGCAGGTTTAGCAGAGCCCCACCCCTGGCACGCTCGCTCACCAGCTGTGACAAGAAGCTCTCCTCCATACACTCCAAGAACCTCCTAGACTGCCTCTTTTCCACTGTGTTGAGTTCCCAGCAGATACCTGGCAGGTTAAATCTCCTACAAGAACAAGGACTGGCAATCTTGAAACATCCTCCAGCTGCTTGTAGAATAATTCATTCATCTCTTCATCCTGGTTGGATTGGACTTCTGTGTAAAGCCACAAATTACACATTTTACAAGCCAAATTTAAAACAATGTAAGTATGAAGAGGAGGTAATTACTCACTGAAGCATCAAAGCTCAGCTTTTCACATAACTTAATTAGCTGCCACTATAAATATAAATTCCTCATGTGAGAATGACATTCAATTGAGGTATTGTAAGAGGCCCAACTAAAAAGAAATAAAATAATAAAAAATCAGATCACTGAACTTAATGCACTGCTGTTGATGCCGGCAGCTTATGTTCTCTAGCATTTAATCATGGTACTACAAGTAACAGTGATCCTAAAATTTGGATTATTTTATTAAATAAAATAATTTAACATAAATTAATCAGTGAGATTAAAAACCATTATTGGAGAAGGAATCTGTCAAGAGCGTGAACGAGCAACTAGAATTTTCATTATTCAAGAACTAAAATAACACCATCACTAAATTCAGAACATGATGTTATTACGTATTTTTACACGGACTAGCTTTACAGCTCAATTAAACTGGGCTGAGATTACAGCTCCATTTAATGGAAAAAAGAAACTTTTGAAGTAGAGGGTTCTTAAATTAATTGTTTCACCCTAGCGTGACTTCGTGACTTTTGATTCAAAGAACATTGAAGAACACAGAGCTCTGTGACTTTGGAAAGATATAGGTAGCTAAAGAAACTGAAAAAATAAGCCATTAGATTTTAGTCTTTATTTGAAGAACTAATGAAAAATGACAGTAAGTAATTTTCTCTAATATTTATTTCTTTGATTTAACTGCCTTCTAGGCAACTTTAACAACTACTACAACCACTACTATCATCACTTAAACATAAAAAAGTTTATAATGGCATGCTATAGGAATTTTTAAAAAAAGGCTTTTAAACTATGTTTTTTGTTTTATATTATGAAAAATCTGATTTCGCTACACTGTAAAAGCATTATTCAAGGAAGATTGTCTGAAAAACCTCTTATATTTACTGGTGGCTATGACAGAAGTACAAATTGAATTACACTTGTACTGAAAACATGAAGTCACCATAGCTCATTTATTCTGTATAGAAACCTGTATAATTTCTACAGAAATAAGCTTATCTTGTAAATTATATTGCTAATACATCAAATTCACATGGCAGAGTAGGTACAGTTTCATATTTTTTATGGATTCACTTATAAAACTGACAATGTGGCACAGTCTGTACTCAGCATAACAGGACAACTTAGAATACACACTGAATCATACAGAGAGGCAAGGTCAAGTCAGGGAGGATAAAGCATACTGACAGGACAGCAACAAAGGAACACTCAATTTTTTCAGTATCTGGCTTAGAACTCACCAAACTCATCTGTTTTGTTTCAACACTGGTATCTTGAGCATTAAACACTAAAATGAAAATCAGAATGTTTCTTCTAGCTAAAAAATTTATAAATCGTCTATTTAAAGAAAAAAAATTAAATCGCGATGGTCACAATTCTGACATACCTGGAATCAAACAGAAATTTCCACATATCTGCACAAAGTCCTTGGAAACAAAATGCTTCTTTCAGGAGGACTCACAAAGGGTTCAGGAGGACTCACCAAAGGGCAAGAATTACACTTTGCCACTTGGCCAAAAGGCCAAAAACGAAGTTGTTCCATTACAGCAAAGAGGAACACAGAAAATGGAAGCAACACAGCAAAGTCAGATGGATGCATTTGAAAACATTACTGGCAACTCAGAACTCAACCTCTTTTTCAGCTGAAAACCTCCAGATACATACGAAGAACAGAGTAATTTGCAGCTTCAGCTAGACAGAAAATACTACTACCCCCAGACGGCAATGGAGATGAGGCAAAGGAGATACACTTCATCTACTGCACTTCTTAAGAAAGTTTTAAAATTTTACTTTGGATTGAACTGATTTTTGGGCCACCATGAACAACTATCTGTCTGTTTAGAAAGATCTCACTGGAAGGTCCTGCCTTACCTTTACATATTCAGCTTATCATATCGGGGTCCGACGCTTTTCTCATTTATTTCTCACAAGAGGTCAAGAAGAGTGATCTAGGAAATAGCGTAAGACTTTGATTTGGAGAGCGCCTATCAGCCAAGCGCTCTGTGCAATGCAGTAAAATACACTCTCTGAAAGAGTGATTGAGGGTTTTAGAACACTGTGGAAGATGGTATGAGGAGCAGTATAATGTACGGCATCAGGAGTCCTCAGCTCAATCATGCACTTCATGAATATCCTCCAGTAAGAAAATATTAAATTAGTTTGCTCCTCCCTGTTTCCAAACTGGCAGTAATGAGGAAAATGCCAGACACAGCGGTGCAGCACCTGAAGTGGGGAAGCACCAGGGCATGTGCAACAGGATAGGTACTTCAGGACCAGCCTTCCACCCTCACACCAAAAACACCCAGCTTGGGAACATACTTGCATTCTGATATTTTTCCAAAAAATCATGGACAAGCCACAATTACTATTTTTAGTAATCTGTAGTAAAATTAAATTTTGAGGAAAAAACTGGAGCAACAATAAATTAACATGAATGTGAAGAATTTTAATACGAATGAGGTTTATTTTTAAAAATGGCAGAAAGGTTCCCTGACAGGAAATCTATTCTAGAATATTTTCTAATAAGCCAGTCCAGGTGAACAAAAGTATTTAAGAAATAGTTTGAATATAACATTTTAGACAGCTTCTCCAGAATAGTTTCTTGGGAAAAAAACATGCAAACAGCAAAAACGCAATTTTTTGCATTTTGAGGGCATAAAAGAGGTCAGACAGGAGCCTAGTCTCCATAGGCAGATTAGCTAAATTCATGAAGCAATGTATGCACTTCTGCCTTGCAGTGCTGCTCTGCAGCATTTCTGCCTGAACTTGTCAAAGAAAGGTAATATTCCCTAAATTACACAATATCTAATCCTAATATAATCACAGCAGAAAAACAGCTTTTGTATAATTATGCTTATGAATATTCTTCTGTCTCTTAGCAGGATCTGGAAAATGATAGAAGACCTGCAACTGGCAGGAAGAGGAAGTGTCCCAAGCCTCAAGCAGCACAGTGTTTCAGCAAAAGAGATGACCAGCTCATGGGACAACTATGGATCAAGTGATTCTCAAATCACTCTGTTCTCACCATTTAACATTTAATCTTTTTAAAAGCAGAGTGCCTTCCATTCCATGGATGTTCTATTCTAGACAATGGATTAATGTCACATATGACTTGCCAAGTAGCCACCAGTATAGCCTACATAACAATGCTCTCTCCACTTTCATATTTCATGATGAGCACATCTGACTCATGCATCTCACTTGTTCTACTTATTTCTACTTTATTCTCCTCTACTAAGAATATTCTACTATTCTGCTAAGTTCATTTCATAACTGACAGTGACATTACTAGATGATTTAATGGTGAATGATGACATTATTAGGAGAACTTGGATCATAATAGATATGGCCATTTCAGATTAATACATTTTGAAAAAGGCTTCATCTGACTGGACTGCTGCCTGTGAAAGTGCTGTCCCTCAGCCACATCAGAAGTGTCCCTGGATCCTCTGTACAGATACAAGAGACAAAAGGTCTGAGCTGCCCTCTGGGGAAGAGGGGCAGTCGCCCAAAACCACCCTCTGAAGTTGCTCAGTGAAATAAGCAGAGAGCAATTCTCTAAGGCCATCTGTTGTATCAACAGTGTTTATTGACATCCACAACATCACCAGGGAAGTCTGTGGTCCTCAAGACCAACCAAAAAATTGATCAAGTTTCTAGTACTGCCAGAATCCCACTCCAAAACATATAGCTTCATCTCACTTTATCGTTTTCATATATGATGAGTGTGTTTACCAACACAAATGAATCCCTACTCTCCCTCCCCTGCCCCCTTAAAATTTCTAGCAAAATACTAGGCCTTTTATTTGGATGCTTAATAATAAGTTGCTGGTTTTGATATTGAATTACTTTATGTAATGCCTTTTAAAAAATATGCTACTTCTCTAAAGTGCTTACATCATATTCCAGTTTCAAAGACTCCATATACTCCCATGTTCAAGCAGCTCGCCTGTGCCTTTTTAAACACCAAATATATCAGTCACTAAACGCGAGACCGGTTTATGTCATATAAAACTTCCCTGTTCATAGTCTAATATGTTCAATTAGCAACCAGACCAATTTAGGGCTCACATTTCTGTTCCACATTAATTTTACTCACTTGAATATTACTTGATCTTAGATATAGAAAATAGCAATGCTTTCAGCTGCCCTTCCCTCTTTTTTTGTAATGAGCATTTTTTATACATTCGGTAATTTTCCTGTTTAACATAAAAGGACAGACATACACCCTGGTGTGATACTGCAAAAATTATATAATCAGAGAATCACAGAATAAGCTGAGTTAGAAGGGACCTATAATGATAATCAAGTCCAACTCCTGGCCCTGTACAGCACCATACCCAAGTCACACCATCTGCCCAAAGCATTGTCCAAATGCTTCCTGAACTCTTCCCTGGAGAGCCTGTTCCAGTGCCCAACCACCCTCTAGGTGAAGAACCTTTCCCTAATATCCAACCTAAACCTTCCCTGACACAATTTCAGGACATTCCCTCAGGTCCTGTCACTGGTCACCACAGAGAAGAGATCAGTGTCTGCCCCTCATCTTCCTAACATGAGGAAGTTGTAACTGCAGTGAGGTCCCCCCTCAGTCTCTTTTTTTCCAGGCTGAACAGACCAAGTGACCTCAGCTGTTCCTCATACAGCTTCCCCTCAAGGAAGGAAGCACCTTTGTTGCCCTCCTTTGGACAGTCTCTAATAGCTTTATATCTTTCATATGTTGTGGTACCCAGAACTGCCCCGAGGACTCAAGGTGAGGCCACCCCAGAGCAGAGCAGAGCGGGACAATCCCCTCCCTTGCCTGGCTGGTGATACTGGGCCTGATGCCCCCCAAGACACTCTTGGCCCTCCTGGCTGCCAGGGCACTGCTCACTCATATTCAACTTGCCACTGACCAGGGCCCCCAGGTCCCTTTCTCTGTCTCAGCTTTCCAATATCTCATTCCCCAGTCTGCCCATACATCCAGAGTTGCCCCATCCCACGTGCAGAATCCAGCACTTTCCCTTGTTGAACTTCATACTGTTGGTGATTGCCCAGTCTTCTAATTTGCCAAGGTCTCTCTGCAGGGCCTCCCTACCTTCAAGGGAGTCAAAAGCTCCTCCAAGTTTTGTATCATTTCTGAACTTTCTTAGTATCACTTCCAGTCCTGCTTTCAGGTTGTTAATGAAGATAATAAAGAGTACCAGGCCAAGAATGGGGCCTGAAGAATCCCACTAGTGACTCGTCAGACCCCACAGTCTGACATCACCCCATTCACTGTCACCCTTTCTGCCCTGCCCATGAGCCAGTTGCTCACCCATCCCATGATGTATTTATCCAGCTCTGTGCTGCACATTGTGTCCAGAAGGATACAGGGAGAGACACTATGGAAAGCTTCACTGAAACCCAAAAAGAGTGCATCAACTGGCTTCCCTTGATCAAAAGAACCCATAAGATGGGTTACCTTGTCATAAAAGGAAATCAGGTTTGTTAAGCAGGACTTTCCTCTCATGAAGCCGTGCTGGCTGTGACTGATGACTGTGTTGTCTTTGAGGTGTTTTTCAATACCTCCCTGAATACCCATCTCCGTAACTTTACCAGGCACTGAAGTGTGACTGACAGGCCTGCAGTTTCTGGGGTCCTTCTTGCCCTTCTTGGAAATCATGACAACATTCACCACCTTCCAGTTGGCTGGGACCTCTCTGGATTTCCAAGACCACTCAAAAATCAAGAGAGGTTTTGCAGTGTCATCAGCTAACTCTTTAAGGACTCTTGGATTAATCCCATCGAGCCCCATAGATTTGTAGGGATCCAGCTGGAACAGCAGATCGCATACAATTTCACAGCCAACCAAGAACTCATCATTCTCATAGTCATGATCCTTCAGGTCAGGGCAGACACAGTCTTGTTCCATCATTTGTGTGGAAGATGGAGACAGAGACTGCATCAAACACCTCTGTGTTGCCCCTGTCCCTGTTTGTGAGGTGACCATCCTCAACCTGTAACAGATCAATGCTATTTTAACACTGCCTATTGACAATATTAGAAAAAACTCTTTTTATTGTCCCCCACAGTTTTGGTGAGCTTCAGCTCCATTTGAGCTTTGGCCACACAGATTTCTCTGTAGAGTAGCAGCAGTATCTCTGTACTCTTCTCATGTCATCTGACCTTGTTTCCACTGAGCATACACCTTCCTTCTTGCCTTATTTTCCAAGAGACAATTCCTGTTCAGCCAAGCTGGCCTTCTGCCCCTCCTGCTTGACTTCTGACATTTGGGAATTGCTGCTCTGTGCCCTTTGGAGGTGATGTTTAAAAAGTGATGCACCCCAGCACCTGACAAAACATTTTCCAAGGGGATCTTACTAATTCCCTGAGCAGCCTGAAGTCTGCTCTCCTCACGTCCAGAGCTGAGGTTTTGCTGCCACTTTTCTTCCTGTTAACAGAGATTTTAAACTCGATCACTTTGTGGTCCCTGTGGCCAAGACAGCTGCCAATCTCTATTTCACTCATGACATCCACTCTGTTGATAGGCAGTAGATCAAAGAGGGCAACTTTCCAAGTTGACTCCCCAAGGATCTGTTCCACACAGTTCTCATCCAGGTTTTTTAGGAATCTTCTGGCCCGGGTTGTACCAGCTGTGTGATACTCCCAGTTAATTTCTGGCAAGTTGAATTCCCCCATACGGGCAAGGGCAGTTGACTTGGAACTGTCCCTTAGTTCCTCAAAGAATCATCAGCAGCATCATCCTGGCCAGGAGGTCCGTGGTAGGCTCTCAGGATGACATCCTCATTATTTCATGATTCCAAAGGCTCTCAACTGTGCCACTGCCAACTGTGAGCTCCATACATTCTAACCCTTCTATTACAGGCACCCCTCCACCTCTCCCCAGAAAAAGAATTTTACTTAAAGAAGCACTCTTTCTAGCACTAGAAGATGCAGCACTGAACTTTTAACACACAAGAAAAAAAAAAACCAACAAAAAACAACTTGGGAAAGAGCAGTACAGTCATCCTTTGTAGCAGTTTTGGAGACAACTGAAACATTTTGGAAATAAAAAAAATCCCATTAATTAGGGAAGAGAAGCATATAACAAGTTTGACTAGAAGATGGGCGTATCAACTAAATATATCTATGCTACAAGAAGCAAGCTGTGAGATCTTAACTCATGACCATGACATATATAATTTGCATACTGGTTAAATGATTAATTTCAACCATAATTTAATATTCATAATCTAAATTATGCAGGGGGATGCAGAACTCAGAAATATTGGGAAAAACCCCAACATGTTTTTCTAAAGAACCTAGAACTTTAATGTTACAGAACAGGAGAATAATGCAGGAAAGACTTCATCAGTTACTATAATTCAGATATTTTTTCCACAGAAAACAGAAATCAAGGGTTGAGCTGGACAGCATTCAGTAGTCAACCAACTTTGGAGACCCTGAATCCTCTTAATAAAGTAGACGGCACAACCCAAATCTTTTGGGATCATGCCACAGCCAACGATCGTGAATCTTACATAATGGTACTGGAAAATTATTATCTAAGCCAAACAGATTTCTACAGATGCCTTTAGTAGTTTCCTGCACCTCTTAATGTACTTGCAGCAATCTTATGGCAAAGCATTTTCTAGTAACTTTGTGCTTTGCCAGATAAATCGCAGCATAATTGAAATGGATACACTTTCCTCAATTTGCGAGGCCTCCTATTTCAAAGAAATAAGCCTTTAAATTGGTACTAAGAACTACTTTAATTCATACCACTGGGTGTACTAAGAAGAGAATGACATAAAATTATCTCTACATCCAATAAAACTTAATAATTTCCTACAGAGAAGAGTATAAAAAATTACATTACTCATTGTATAATACTAACTTTAAAAAAAAAATCCATCAGGAACAGTTAGCTGAAGAAATTAAGCTAGAAAAAAAGAGTACCAGGTAAATGTGTATTGGTAGATATTTCTGTCAAAATTATCAGATACCTATGAAGACTTCAACGTTATATAAATCTCTCAAAGCAAGGGACGGCCAAAATAAAACGCTTGTTCAAATTTATTCTTTCAAATTTACTTCCTGATGAGTGTTATTCCATAGGCAATTGGTAACTTTTTTCACCACGTCATTTTACTGTCAGAGAAGTCCTGTGAAGAATCAAGATATGCATGTTCTACGGATAGAATTTTTCTGGAACAATGAACCCTGTGGCACCAGTGCAAAGCACGGTCCAAGCACTCCAATTTCAGCACCTTCTAGGAACTCTGCAACAAGGTAAGAGTGTAATATATTCTCCATGGCAACATTTAGTTACTCTAACCTCGTCCATCTCTCTCTTCCTGACCTCCTTTCCTCATCTGCTTCCGTACTGCCATTTTAGAAACAGATGAAGGAAAGGATTTATAAAAAAATATCAATCATAGTACCCCCAGTTCCTTTCAAACTACTTAACGTGTCTTTAGGAAGTATGGCATGATTCCACAAGAAGCAAAAAATATAAACACAAGACCTCATTTTTGAGGCAGTATAACTCATTTTTGAATGCTTGACTGAAATTATTACTATGCTTTAGTCTTTTAGAAATCAGCTTCACAGTTGCATAACATGCTGTATTTTATCACACTGTCATTTTCACGCAATTACCAACTACCAAAATACTTCTCATACATATTCTAAGCATTTTATTAGAAGCATAGAAAAACATAGCCAGAAAATAATAAACTGATTGGCTTATTAAAATTGATACTTCTAATATGTGCCCATAAATGTTTTATTTTAAACATTTTCATCTTTACAAATAATGATGCTTAGTGTATTAAAATTCCAATTACTGCACAAAGTAACTCAGACAGCAATGCTGAAACAACAAAAACACCAGAGATACTGCAGAGTCTCATTATCAAAGAGTAACATTTGACAGCTCTCAGAAAATGATATAAAACCTGTACTATCAGAAGTCATCTTACAAGCACAGTATTCTATTATTTTCCTTTCTACAAAATGAGGATATTCCTCATATAAATCATATTTGATCAAAGTGTCCAGAAAAAATCAGGAGTCTTAAGTAATGTCCCTCTCCCCAACAGCAAGACTCTCAAAGGATTACAAGACAGAAAGGTAGCTGTCAACCAACAGACCAATGTCTCAAGAGAATACTTTTCCAGAAAGTAATTAATAAATAAAGAAACAAATAACAGTAACTAGTATATAAAAGACAATACTATTTCCTGAAGAAAATCTGTGCAGGGTGCTCAGATTATCTACTTACATTGAATACATTCCTTATCTTGAGGTTTTGAGTATATGTAAAAACTGCAATAAGCAAACTGTAATTATTCAAGCAGCCTAATGACTTTTAAAAGAATCACTCCACTCCTTCCTATAGGGAGAAAAGAAACAGAGGGTTATATAGCATGGAAACTGATAGTGGGACTGCCTTCCAAACTTGTTGCTCAACAACACAGTTATTGCTGTACTAAGCTTTCATTTCCCATTTTCTAAATATGCTAGTCAAACTTTTCCTTCCTGACTAAACAGGTTTGAATCTTGAAGCAATTTTTAAAAAGTTTTAACGATACGACAAAAGCTAATCAGGATTTAAAAGCCGTGAATGTCTCTCTGGCGATGAACGTTTTCCTGTGCCCTAGTGTCTCTTGGGTGTGGGCTGGAGAAGAAGACAGCTTACCCAGCGGATTAACACTCACAAAATAGGTATCATAGGGGGAAAAAAAATCTCAAAGTCATATTGAGTCTTTCCTCACCACATAGATGTTGCAGAGTCTGCTTAAACATGAACAGGGATAGAAGTGGCTTGACATTTTTGTTTGTTTTAGAGGGAGGTTTAGGACAGCCCCTCCATTCCCTAGAGGTGAGTAATGATTTACTATTTGCACATAATGACCTCAAAATGAGCCAACTACTCCCCTACAAAGTTAGTATTTTTCTTCTATTTTCCTCGATAAAAACGATGATTAACCAAGGACTATAAATACTTTCTAGAGGAACACTTCCAAAAGGTTGTCTCTTCCTAAGCCTCTTAGAAAAGTGGGCAGGTACATTAAAAAGCTTTGCTGTCCTAACATCTTCCTGGTAAAAAACAATACATTTAATGTTCCTTTCATATTCCTCTCTCAAATTTGAGCCAAGACTGGCAGAAGATTCAGAAAAAAGGCAACTCATCATGCAGCTATGCAACAAAAATTAAAACTTTTTAAAAAAACCCAGCAAAACAAAGCAGAGACAAAGAAATTAACCAACAATGGAGATGGATAAAAAACCAGCCTAAAATATTTAACACTTCCTTGTAACTCTTGGCCATGGTACCAAGGACTGCCAAAGTCTGGGGGAAAAAAATTGTTTGTAGGATGTAATTTCTCACAGAAACAATTTAATGAGTGGAACATAAACACGCCTGGAAAGGACTCTGCTCCAACTCTCAGGCAGCACAAACCAGACAGACAGACAGGTTGATGAGACAGTGATGCGATGCTCGGTGCCCAGTTTCCTCAGCTGCTGTAGACCCCAAGGCAGCTGCTGATGTGCTGTGGAAGCAAACTTTGTTTTGGAGAAAAAGGATTCAAGCGCAGAAAATACTCAATGTTTCTAGACCGAAATACTTCAAAATATTAACAGCAGAAAAAAAAAAAAAAAATCAAAGCAAACAAAGTTCTGCCAGGCTTTTCTCACAAAGTGGAATTTCCTTTCCTGAATGGCCCTGGCGTCTTCTCTGTACTTTGGACTCAAGTCTCATCTCAGGAGGAAAAGTGTGGGTTTTCCACCTCTGTTCATGCATTTATGTTTAAGGTAGGTCCCATTCCTGCTCAGGAAATTCCTCAGTTCTATGACAAGCTCTTTATAACATACACAGACTGCTACCAGTAGTCTATAGTAACTGGTAATTTTGAAAAACCAGGTACGTCCACAAAACTATTAAGCAGACTGAAGCAAACCTGAAGTAATATAAATTTTATTTATTCATTCAGCAGTCTGGTTACTTGCCTTCTTTCTCTCTTTTCTTTTTTTTATGCCAGCTGAGCTTTCTGAATAACAATTTCATTTCAGTTGATGACTAATAAAACTTGTTAGTACAGAATTTGTTAGATTTCAGACAGTAAAAAGTTAAATTACATGTTAAAAGGTACTTTAAATCACCAAAGGCATCAAAAAAAGTCCACCCTCTTGAGAAACACAGACGGTTACACTTCCATGTTCTGAACAAATTTTCATTTATCTTAGCAAACCTCATCTCCTTATTAGTCTGCAGTATGAACTAGACCTAGAATAACACTTTCATTCAGTAACTATTAAGTCTTTAGGCCAATTACAGTGCGAGAACCAAGCAGTGCAGAAACGTGTACTGCAAGTTTCAATACACAGGAGGAGATTCTTGGCTAAAATTAATCTGTTAACCCAGTGCTTGACCTCCCTTAACACGAACTCACCCTTGGAAGTGATTCTGTATTTTTAGTCACAACCAGTTAGCTTTCTCATAAGAGCTCTCTAACCAACCTCAGGCAAAACTGCCTCATCAGCCCAACAGAAGTTTGCTCCTCATTTACACAGTACATCTATGGCCAAGTGCACTCAACCTACAATCACTGCTTCTGCCAGCAAGAATGCAGGGACAGTGGTAGCTTGGGAACAACTGAATACCAGTGATGCATTATACTGGATGCATTCCCCTTAAGTGCTTTTTTAGTAAAAGCACAATATTTCCTTCAAGTGCTGCTGCTAAATGCTAGTCCACACAGAATTAAAATCACCTTACAAGATAAGATTTTGTATGCCTTCAGAAGAACTTCCAGCTAATTCTCCTTCAAATATTTTCAAAATATTTCCCTTAAGTTAATATACAAAAATTCAGAAACAGTAACATTCAGTCCATCTTGATTTCCCTTTGAACAACGGGCCTTACACTTAATGAAAAAGACAAAGGTTTGAAAATAGAAACTTTTGATATATTTACAGACTCTAGCTAAACTGTAAGATATTTTAAGTCCTAGGGAATCAGTAAAGCCTCTTAACAAAACTAGTGCTAATATTCTGGAAAAAACAGTAAGGTGAAAATCTTATGTGCTCTTCACATTATACTAAAAGCAATATTACCTTGATGAAAATGCAGCCTCTACAGATTAGCTGTTCTGGAAGTTCATTATCAAGCAGTGAATTGACTAAAACTGATATTTAAACTAAAATAAGTTTTCTTCTTTTCAACTATGAAACACCGCATAGAGCCTAGCAGTGCCACCCAAATTGCCTCCAGTACTGGACGCAGACAGCTGAGATGCCACCAACACGTGCATCAGCCCTGCTCAAACATTCAGATTATTTTAAGCTAAGGACACAGGAAACCAAAAAGCATGCAGAATCACTCTGCAGCTCAGGTGGCTGTCACTGGATTGAGACACACCAGGGCCATGGACAGTGATGGGATTGGAGCCTACCATGCACAGGAACAACAGCTGGAGAGTCATTTCCATCCTGCAGCTCACACAGCAGCTGGGCTTGGCTCTAAAGAGGCTCATAGATTTCTCTCGCTCTAATTCATTCCTAAAGCCCGTCTGGAAGTAGACAATGTCAGTAGGGGGAGGAGGACTGAGCGAGCGGAACGTGGCTTGGAGAGTCTCAGTGGGAACACTGAATCAGGGAGTGCCATTCCTAAATCACAACAGCCTTATGTGGTGCATAATGTGGGGCACAAAGGGTTGAGATAATAGCAGATCTGCCCAGAGCAGACTGGAAATGAATTTTAGCTAGGCATTTGTTGTATTAGGTATGGAGCCACTGGTGACACTGTTGCTTGGTCTGTTCATATGGCTGTGGCACACCAACTTGTATATATTCCCCTATGTGCAGTATGTGCTCCTCGTGTTGGTATTTTTCAGAATGGGAGAGAGATCAGGATGGCTTTGTTGATGTACTGCGGGATATCAGTTTATGACATGATAACATCAAGGACAATGAGGGTCATTTGAGATGTGTGTTCAGTGCTGCTCTCCTGTCCTTACCTCAGGTACTACCTTTGGGAGTCCATTAATAATCTTACCAAGTCAGTGACAGGGAAACAGGGTAGGATGATTTTCCCCAGCCTTTCACTTCAATTTCCTCTTTCAGGCCTGTTACAGCAGCTTTTGAGAATTCTGAAGTTCCTTTTTATGTTAAAGAAAGTATGTTCTTGTTCCTAAGTCCACCAGGTCTCCTCAGAGCTGTCTACATCTTGTTTAGAGCCAGGAAAGAGATTTCCAGGAAGATAATTCACCTGGCCCAAGGGTGGACAGTTATGAGTGGCACGGAATGTGGAAGAAAAAACAGGCCAGGTTTTAAAGCACTGTTCTCCTCCAGTGGTTGGGAAATTCACCCCTGAATAACTACAAGATCCTGTTAAAGCAGCAGAATATTTGAAAGAAAAATGGTGTGGCAGTTCCACAGAGGAAGGGAAGTTCTACAGCGTGCCTGGACCCTGACTACTATTTATTGGACACTGCTTGATACTAGACAGCACCCCCAGGGGGAAGAAGAGGAAAGCACAGAAAGATGCACTGGGGCCACTCAAACTGCAGGTGAACCAGAGGAACAACCCATACAGTAGCAGCTGCCCCTATACAGAAGGAATCTAAGAAAATCAGTTCTCTTAGAGAGGGATGAAGAAGCAGAGCCCTCACAACAGGAGGCAGGGCCAAAGATAATCACCCGATTCCTAGCCCCAAGTCAGCTGCAAGATACGTGAGAAGATTTCAGTCGGGTGAGACCCTGGTGACGTGGCTGCTCCAATGTTGGCATAGCACAGCCCATGACACGAAACTGAATGGTAGTAAAGCCAAGCAAATGGGATTCCTGTCCCAGGATGTGGGCATTGATAAGGGGATTGGGAAGAGGACAGTGCACGGATTACCATCTGAAGTCAAGGAAAAAAGGGATCTGAAACCTGCTACACACAAGCTGCCTCTGAAGTGATTAGCATCAAAGCACAGCTCCTCCTGGCACCCTGACTGCCAGTGCTGGGCTGGATGTTCAAAGGGACAGTCCCTTACACACGCCATGCCACTGATGCTACAAGGAGTAAGTAGATTGCACTGATCAGACAGCAAGTTCAAACACGAAACCCCAAATGCCCAGGAATCCTAGAAGTCATCATGAACTGGCTCAAAGGTGAAAATTTCAGACCATCAGACTACCAGACAAGGAGAAGGAAAAGACGACACATGCTGAGGATGGCCCAGCACTTAATCAGCAACCTGAAAATGAAAAGCAATATGCTCTCTTTAGTGATGGTTCCTGCCACATTGGCAAAATAAGGATGAGTTATTTCTGGTTCAACGGGCCCTTGACACCTCAGATCATCTGGTAAGATATGCAACATACAGATGGGCTCATGACTGAGGGGGGGACTTACACAAGGACACTGTCTCCTACATGATGTGTAACTGTGAAACATGTGCTGCAATCAGCAGGCCAAATGGGTAAAGCCTCTGTGGAATGGTGGATGATGGTCGAAACACAAATATGAGGAGACCTGGCAGATTAATTACATCACACTCCCACAACAGCACCAAAGCAATTGCTATGCGCTGACATAAACGTGAAGAGCCACTGGATGGCTGGAGATGCACCTTATGCCTCACACAACTGTGTGAACACCATCCTGGGCCTTGCAAAGCAAGTCCTGGGGTGACATTGCACCCCAGAAAGAACTGAGCTAGACTACAGGACTCATTTCAAAAATAACCTGATTGACACCTGGGCCAGAGAGCACAGTATTGAGCAGGCAGATCATACTCCCTGTCATGTACCAGCCCCTAGTAAAATTGAATCCACGCAAGTTTCTGCTGAACCAGCAATTTCAGATCTTGAGATGTCACAGGACTAAGAAATCACACGTCAGCTGCTCTCCAGCATACTGAAATATATTGCCTGCCACTGTCCATCACATTGCTTGGGCAAAACAGATCTTCTTGAAGCGCACAGAGATAGCAAGCCTGCTGTGCTCCTTGATAGGTTGTTCTCTAAGCTAATCAACCTAAAAAAAGTAAGTCAGATATGCCTTTTTCCATAACAAGAAGAAAAGGCACTTGATTGATGTGCCTAAGGATTTATATAATGTTGCAGAAACAAGCAAGATAATGTCTCCCTTCCCCCTGCTCTCGCCACCAGCAATCTTACAGGGAAAAACATACTAAAAGACCCTATATGCTCTGATGAGCACACCGTATGTGTTCTCCCGGATTGTAATCATTCTCCACCTTTGTTCAGGTAAAATGAACATACTGATCACAGGTTTTCCCTGATCAGCACATTCTTCACCTGCAAACTGTCTGACAAGCCAAGACTTTATTTTTCAACATCTTCCTAAAAATGCAGACAGTGTGTGCAATTTTCTCATGTCCTTCTCAGCCACTCCTTACTCACTGGTGAAATCAACTCTCCCCGCAGCCAGGATATTCAGTTTTATAGATTTGAAGGTCACTGTAGATCATTTTTCTGCAACATTGTATTAGGTTCTCTTGCAGAATTGCTTGTTAACTATGACTTCTAGATCCCTTTTATAATTTCTCCTTTCCAAAATACTATTCTACTCATACAGAGATGAAATTTGCATTTCTAATTGCTTGGCATACAAGCGATTTTGACTGTATTTAAAATCTGCCCTTTGTTTAAATGAGTTTAGTTTATAAAATTTTTCAAGTTGCTATCTATGCCTTTCTGCAATGTGTCACCTGTCCATTTTATTAACAGCAAATCTATTTATCTCTAGATCATAAATCATTGGAAAGCATTTTACAGAACACCCTGAAGATCGGCAGTAGAAATATTTCTGTTCAGTGATGCTAAAAAACTAATAATTTCTGTGCATGACTATCTTGACATGAGTTTGAATGATAATTAGCAGCAAAAAACATTGTAGCTATAAATTGTGCAGTATTAGATCAGCTCCCAGTAATGCAGGCACTAGCACAAACGGAGAGGGACAGGTTTATCCCTTAAATCTCCCACTCGTGCCCCCAACACAGGCTCACTAGCATCCAGAGCAAGGCAACAGAGCTGTCCTGTGCACCTTCTCTGCCCTGCCTCCTGCCTCCTCTCTCTTGACACTGCAGGCCTCCGGCTCACACAGGGTCACCAGGCTGGTTTCGGGCAGCTGCTAGCTGCACACTCAAGCACAGCAGAGAGCATTGCAAGAGATGACACTGACGGGCAGGGAGAGGACTAAACTTTGCTTTTTAAAATCACACATTTCAGAGGCGTTTTCAAGAGATGTCTCCAGCATTAATGATTCCTTTTCTGATATGCTTCAACAATGTTATTGGACATATGCCAACAACAGCATCAGTTATGGACTTCTTGCAGCCATATGCTGTACTTAAACATATCAGATTTACTATATGAAGCCACTAAGTTTCTTCCATTCTTATTCAAATAATACACATCAAGAGAACAGTGAGTCCACATTTTGCCTTTGTCAGCACTATTTCTCATTTAAATTTTTCTTTAACAATTGATGTGTTTAACTGTTTCTGCAGTCACTTGCTCCTGGACAAAAACACCATTGGAATAAACCATATTATCTTACAAACTTTATATTAGTTGTGCTCTCTAATGAGAATATATTCTTACAGTCACAGCAGAAAATGTTACAGGCCATCAGTATCCAATTATGAACACCAAGATAACATGTCAAGCACATTCAGACAAACCGACTGCAATTCTTCATAGACAATTTCCCTCTGACAGTTTTTGTTTTTATAATCCATCAGAGAGTGTAACAAAGACTTATCAAGGCCTCACCATGACTCGGACAGTTTACATCTCCCTCTACAGAGGCAAAGGCGAGCAAAATTGGGTCAGTAACCTACAACTGGCCGAACAGGAAGTGGTGTCGGCTCTACAGGAAATGAGAACGGGTAGTTACCACACGCATAGATTTGGATTTCCTATACTCAGCTAACACAGATATTTTTAAAACAGTAATAATAATAAAATGTCTCCTCCCTTAAAAATAACCTGAAAAAGAGGGGGGAAAAAATGAAGCTAGAAACACTATATTAAGACTGAGATACTGACTAATGTTAGTCTCCCATGAGAAAAGATCAGGTCAAACCAAAATGAAAACACACCTCCAGAACATCCTGCAAAAATCTGCAGTCATCAAAACCCAAAAGTTTCTGGGATTAACACCACTTTGCTTCAGCTCCAGCCATACCATCTTCAAAAGACAAGGATAAAAGCCCTGATAATTGAAGTGTAAATTGAGGATGGCAGGTTGGAAAACCAGTATTAGGGAGCAGGGCAGCATGGCACTCCATGGCCCAAAGAAAACAACGAGGCATGAAAGAAAATGAGAGAGAATGTGAGACTGAAAGTCCTTTTATCTAACAACATGAAGCTGTGACTGGATGCTACCAGTACAAATCTTGCTCAGAAAATACGTATCCGGGTACAGGACCATTCACGTGAGACCACTGATACTGCAATTAAACACTAATTATAGTCCAGCCAGAAAAAAAACGCAAAGACTAAAAGAGCTGACCAAAACCTTCAGAGGGAATCTTCAGCAATGAAGCAAAAAGTGTTTACACTAGCTCATGTTCACTATCTAGTAATTCTAGTTACAATGAACTTCCTATACAAATGTAAGGTGAAACACAGATCTTTATGAATCTAAAATGCCAGCTGGTGCTTCAAATAGTTGCTTAATAGTGCCTACCACCAAAACATTCAACAAAGAAAGCAATCTTCTTGTTCTATTAGAATCCATGTTAAAAAAACAATGAATAAGCATAAAATCAATTAAAAAGTCTGCAGTCAAATTTTCAAGATTAAGTTATTTTCATATATTCATCTTTCACATACTTTTGAATGTCTCATGATATCTTTTTCTTAATTTTCATGAACTTTTCATTCATTTATCTAGTAGTCTAATAGGACTTAATACTTCAAGAATCTCTTTGTTCTTATTTCTCTGTCAGATACTGTTATAACCATTTTGATGTTTAAAAATAAATAAGGAACACAGTAGAAAAAGTCAGCAATTAAAGCAGCAGTACTTGAGACCCTGTGACTGCTTCCACTTTTCAGAGGGGATCAAACAGCTTCTCATCATAGAAGTAACCAAGTATGGCATCTGGCTAGCTAGCACTGGCTGGACGGTGCACACAGCCTTGCACTCATTTAGGATTTTAGTGGGCACTTAAGGAACAATCTCAGTTATCTGAAACATCACTGTTGGCACTGAAAGACAAGGATATTTACAGTATTCACTACTGGTGCTCATTAAGGTACAGGATGACATTTCTGAAACTGTATACCTTACCAGTAAAACCACTGTCATTCACTTACAAATAACCACTGAAATCACCATAAAAATAATTTAAAAACATAACGAAAATAATAAAATAATTAATTTGCTAGAAAGGATGGAAATAACAATACAATTCCAGTGCCAGCAGCATACACTTTGAAAGGAGTGACAGCTTGGTTTAGTGACTACTATTAGTATTGTGTTCTTCAGTCACTAGGCAACAGTGTGCTGGGTTATGCTGTAGGGTTACCTGAAAAGCATGTTGGAAATATTTTCTAGAAATCCACAATTTTTCTCCTCTGACAAGTAACTAGTACTTAATTTTACTGATATTAATCTCAAGTGACAGGCAACATAAAAGAGCTATTTATAACCACTCTTAAAGAATTATTTATAGACTTCTAATAAGTTTAATGAAAGAGATAATTAGTATGAACAAGCATAACTTACATAACACCTTGGTGTTTCTTTCAGAACAATTACATAATGATACAATTAAATACAATTGAAACAATAAGAGTTCATTCACATGTATCACTGCTCCAACAGATCTCCATCTCCCTCAAACATGCTACAAGACAAGACAGTAAAGCAATGGCTGAAAAACTTGCCATGACTACAACCACTGGATTTTGCCTACAGAAGTGAGACACTTGGTATCCGGTAAAATATGTGGCATCTACCTCAGAGTTTCCTTACTGTATTAGAACTACTGGAAGATTTTTCTTTTTTCCTAGATATATATGAAGACTGGGTTTAAAACCTGTCTATTTAACATAGTTTCTCCTCATGAGATCCAGTTTCTGAGAGGCAGAAAGCCAAGCTCTTCTCCCTGCTCCTTGCTTAATTTAAGAAGGCTGCTGCAAGAGTCCTCTGCCTTCATCTACAGGACCATCTGCTCAAAGACACAAAGAAAAAGCAACCTTCTACTTCCATGTCCAATTACCCACAGCATTTGGAGTGTCACTGTCCACAGAATCTCTGAATCTAGGCAGTCTTAAAGTTACGTCACCTGTCCCTCATCCAAAAAGGCAACAAGTTAATCAGTTTCTCCATTTGTATGATAAGGCACTTTTTTTCCACTAAATGCAACCCAACTGTACATTTTTAATATATTAATTTACATTTCAGGACAATATGCTGCTGGCATCTCCTCCGCTACACCTGAGATACATTAAAATGTTACGGGTAAACAGAACACTTCATCCCAAACGTAATAAGGATTTGCCAGAATGTCCTCATTCTTTAAGCTAATCCCCTTATAGGACCAAGGCTAAATAAACACAGTACACGCATGAAATACAGACACCTAAATTACACAATAGCATCAGCAAACACCTTTGTGTAAGGCAGAGAAACCTGGTGGTACGTGTCACTGCTCTCCTGCCATTACATGGGGCATACATTCTTACTCCTCAGCTCTGTGATAAACCATTTCCCTTCGTGATCGCACAAAAGATATTCAGATTCAGAGTCTGACAGTGGCACAGGAAATAACTGATAAAACCACGAAACTGCCACCTAAGAAGAGACACAGACTTCCTAATGCCATGTTACTGAAGTGCAGTGAAACCCCAAGTTCCTTTTGTTGTAGCAGTGATGTACACAGATGATAAACACCTTACACATACTTCTGCATGTAAACATAGGACAAGAGGACACAGTCGTAAGCTGCTCCAGGGAAGGTTTAGGTTTGTCATCAGGAATTTCTTCACAGAAAGAGTGATAGGGCATTGGAATGGGCTGCCCAGGGAGGTGGTGGAGTCACCATCCCTGGAGGTGTTTAAGAAAAGACTGGACGTGGCACTCAGTGCCATGGTCTAATTGACAATGTGGTGTTGGGTCACAGGTTAGACTTGATGACCTCAAAGGTCTTTTCCAGCCTAGATAATTCTGTGGTAAGAATGCACACGCACACTGGTTTAATTATTTTTTTAAAAAATCTACATGTGGAAGAGCCAAAAATCCCTCAACGGAATCAATCTCAACTAGGTTAGGTTAGTTAGTAAAGAGGTAATTAGGTTACCTAGTTTCCAAATTAAAATGGTACAAAAGTACTCACTCATACTGCATGAGGAAAATTGTTATTTATTATTATTAAAATTAGGTACTTTTTTATATATGCACATAATATTAGGCTGAGGTTAAAGCCATAAATTAAAACTTCTACAGTGGAAGACTTGGCTTCTTTAAGGAAAGATGGTTATTTTTGAGACTCTGTTCCACCTAATGAAGCAAATTTGTACTGCACTTCATTTTGGATGACACAACACTGCAATGTGCAGCATTTATTATCATTTAAACCATAAGCTGTACAGTTTTCCAAAAGCAGAATCATGCCTCCTAATCCTGGCCAAAATGGTGTCAGGTTCAGGTATCATGCACCTTGGTGGCTGCAGCTGGCTGAGATTTACTTCAAGCTACCTATGTAGCTCAGCTGTGGGGCTAAATTTAGCCCCAGCTGGATAAATTGCCAAGACAACCTGCAGCAGTACTTGTGCTGGTTAACCCAAGCCAATACCCTTATTGTTGAAGCTACAATACTCGATAAAGAAGGTGATGTTTAATAATTAAATTGCCTTTACCACCATGATTGATGACAAAAGCATAGTATTACCATAGAAACTGAAGCAGAAAGACAAGACTTGGTGAAATGATTTCAGGGAGTTTCCCAGCAGATCTCCCAGCACATGGATTAGCATCCCTCCCACAGAAACCCATTACCTATGAACAGAACAGCCTTAATGCTACCGGAACCTACACAAACCAAGAAGATTTACCACAGCACAGGAAAAGTGCAGGGAATTGATATTTTTAAATAAATAAAAAGCCCCCTAAGCACCAAACAGAGAACCAGTTATTAAATTATTAGGTAACTTATGATGATGAGGAATATTCTCACAGAAAAGTTCACACAGGCTCTCATCAGAAGCAGATCATGCAATTACTTCAACTAACCCATTAAAACCACTTACTCTCTTTTGCAAGGCTTCTTCTTCCTACATTTCCGTAAAGCCCCCAGAATACTTCTGGAAGCACACATGTATATATACATGCTCATAACAGAGCTTCTTCTCTCACACACCACATCTTTTCTCACTCAGTTCCACAGCCAAGGTAAATACTTTCACTTATCTTGTAGGCAAAAACCCCTAAGATTAGCTTGAGCCTGTGAAACTCAATTTTACAAGTGTTCTCCCAGCACTGAGTGATGTCTCTCTTGAAGGCAAAGCAGGCACAAACTCTGCTATTCACATTCTGTGCAGCAATCTGACTTCCTACTTTGGTCTGGCAGCTCAACATCAGCTGTGACCTTCAAATAAGCTCAGAAAGATCTGAGCATATAGAAACAGGAATTCAGGCAGATAAAAGCAGTCTGAAAATTAAAGAGGAACTTCCAATACGACAAGTATCTGTTCATATTACTGATAAAAAATGTACCAGTCTTCAGGGGCTTCAAATGTCTCAAGAAAGTCTAACTACCAAGGGATCATTTGAATCCTTGATTCTGCTGTTTGGTTCTTCTGAAGGTTTCTTTTTAAAGTATTAATGTAAGAATTAAGAAAAAAAAAAAACCTTTAAAGTTTGGAGTTTTCTCTTTCTTTTGTTTTTCTATACATTTACCTTAAAAAACAAAGAAAAAAGAAAATACTTGTGAAGTGTTTTGAGTTCATACTTCCAATAAAAGAAAGTCAATGGCAAGTAGTAATTAGTTACTTATATGAAAACATTACGTGCATATCAAAATTTGAAACTTTTTTTTCGAACAACAAAGTCACTGTCACGTTTGAATCCTTTGACTGTATTTATCTGTACAAAAAAGTGCAAAATATCTCTCATCTCTTCTAACTTATTTTATGTTTTGACAATACCAGATTTTAGTCATAGCAGTTGTGAGGAGGCACATTTCTGGAAAAGTTACCTTTTTTAAAACAGCTCACTGAAATTCAGGGTATATACCTTTTTTCTGAGTCTATCATACCAGATTTCTTGGTCTAAATGCGTTCCAATCTATTCATTTTTTAGTACCACATACGTATTTTTAGACATTTAGCTTCAAGTACAAGAGTCCTCCTTTTTTCTATTTCTTCCAGAAATTTCTTGCAGGATTTAATAATGCATACTACTGAAAGGTATTGCAGAATTTTCGATTTTCAATTCCATCAATTTTCCAAAACTATACTATTTGCTATTAAAACACAGACTCTTCCTGTTTTCCCATCAATTCAAAGCAAGCAGTCTCTCATTTTTCTATAAATTCTTTCATTTATTCCTTGAACCTCTATTTTGAATAATTATGGTAGATGGGAAATCAAGCTCCTGTCTTTACATACGGATCCTACACTGCAAAAAAATCCTGCATAGCTAGATTGGCTGTCTCTTTCATTGGTAAAATAAACCCTGTGGATTTCTGCTTCTTGCTCAAGCATAGTGTAGGTCAAAGTGAAGCTATAAACTTACTTCAGTTGGTTTTGCTTTTCTAGTTTTTCTGGTTTTTTCAGCTATCTCCTTCAAATCCTTCAGGACAACCAGCGAGCACTCTCCTAAAGCTGCATACATAGGCCCCTATCAATACCATCTTTGCCTTCCCTGCTCTTCTTTCTTTGCATTTTCTTTTGTCAGAAATCTTGGTCTTGCTTACTGTCAGGATTTCCTCTGTAGCTGATTGCTCTTCCTTACTAAATCTTGTCTACTTAAAAACTTTCAAACACAAAAAATAACTCTCTGTGTTGCACATCAAAAAATGGTGACTCAATTTGAACACAACCTGTCCCTAGTTAAGAAATTTCTGAGTCAAAACTTAGTAGAGACTGGTAGGATTTATCAGAATAAATTTTAAGTATTCATTAAAAAATCAAAGTTCTTTATTCTTATTGGCTTTGTCTTGCTAAACCATAACATAGAAATATTATAGAGAGTTCAGTTTGTACTGTAAAAAGCAACCAAACTCATTATCTAAATCAAGGTCAGAAGCCGGTAGCAAGATATCAGTTGTAAAGACATCTTCCAAGAACCACTCCAGCATCTCCCACCCACACACTGTCCGTAGTAGTTATGACATACAGTGGTAGGGTCATTCAGCAATCACTATTACACATACAGTTCAACATTACAGACTGTTCTCAACCAAGAATCAAATCTCCTTGAAGTACACATTGTCTTTCCATGACCCTCTGCATTATCCAGCAAGTGCACCCAGGTCTTTGAGCAAAAACAATCCCATGGATGGGAGGCAGAACTAATCAAAACTGTTTTCTCTAACACATTTCTTATATGTACCATGGGAACTTCATCCCCTTCTATAGCATGTGGAGGTTTTGACTGGGCAGGGCCAGCTGAAGTGGCAGAGCCGCTAGTGTTAGCTGACCAGGTGGCGCTCACTAAATGTAGATCGCAATGCATGAAGGTCTCACCACCCATTGCTTTCAGTGTGATTTTTAACAGTCCATTTTCTCATTCAATTATCCCACAGGGCGCTGCACTACAGGGAATATGATACCCACTCAATACTGTGCTCTCTGGACCAGGTGTCTCTGCAGGACATTTTTAAAATTAGCTTCCTTGTCCAGCTCAGTCCTTTCTGGGGTCCCATGTCACCACAGGACTTGCTTTTCAAAGCCCAAGATGCTGTTCCAGGCTGTAGTGTGAGGCACACAGTGCATCTCCAGCCATCCAGTGGTTCTTTACATCACTGTCAGCATATAACAATTGCTTTGGCAGGTTTGTGGGAGTGTGATGTAATTAATCTGCCAGGCCTCCTTATATTTATGTTTCAGCCATCATCCCCCCATACCACAGGGGCTTTACCTGCCTGGCCTGCTTGATTGCAGTGCATGTTTCACAGTTATGGATAACCTGGGACATAGTGTCCATTGTTAAGTCCACCCCTTGAACACAAGCTCATCTCTATTTTGCCTCTCTTTCCTGATAACCTGACCCCCATTAGCCAAGAAATAATTCACCCTTTATGCTGCCAGTCCAGGTCCACCTGGGACACTTTAATCTTGGCAGCCCGATCCACCTGTCTATTGTTGTGATGTTCTTCAGTAGCCCAGCTCACAGGTGCGTGTGCATCTACATGATGTGATTTACAGCCAACTCCTCCACCTCAGCTGTAGCTTCTCTACATCCTCACCACAATCCATCAGCCCAGATGGGTTTACCTCTGTGCTGCCAGTTGGTCTCTTTCCATCGGACCAGCCACTCCCACAGTGCATTTACTGTCATCCACAAGTCAGTGTAGAGGTAGAGCAGAGGCCATTTCTCTCATTCAGTGGTATCTAAAGCCAGCTGGATGGCTTTCAGCTCTGCAACCTGACTTGATCCACCTTGTCCCTCCATAGCTCTGTGAATTGCCATGTAGGACTCCATAAGGTAGCTTTCCATTTTTTATGTACTCCTATAATAGAGCATATTGCTTTTCGTTTTCTGGTAGTTTATTAGATGGTGGGCCATTCTCAGCACATGTCATCTTTTCCTTCTCCTCTCCTGATAATAATCCAAAATTTTCACCTTTGGGCCAGTTCGCGGTAATTTCCAAGACCTTTGAGAGATGGCAATTTCCTGTTCGAGCTCACTGGGTGGCCAGAGCAATCCACTTACTCCATGTAGTATCAGTGGCATGATGTGTGCAAGGGAATTTCCCTTTGAACATACAGCCCAGCACTGCCAGTCAGGATGCCAGGAGGAGCTGTGCTTTGGTACAAATCACTTCTGAAACAGCTCACACCACTTCCAGAAACTGCAAGGATCTCGTTTTTAGTTGGGGTTAGCAGGCCGGATCCTTTGTATCCCTGACTTCAGAAAGCCAAAGTCACCCCTGAGTCTCTGTGGGTAATTTTTACAGAGATCCGGGAAGGGCCATTCTCCCTGGCTGCACTGTAGAGCATGTTTTTACACCTTGTTCTGTCCTAACTGGCCCGTAAGGCTACAGCACTATTCTCCCCTGCTCCTCCCCCAAACTGGGTACAACTATTAATGAATTCCCAGAGGTACCACCCCACACCCAGGCAGAAGAGCAACACTGAACACGCATCCCAAATGAGCCTCATTGCCCGTGATGTTATCACATCATACAACATGGTATTGAGCAGTACAGCAACAAAGCCATCCTGATCCCTCTCTCCACTCTGAAAAAGAGGACCGTGAGGAACACAAACAGGAATGTATGAGTTAGGTACCACACCCACACACACAGACCAAGCAATATCGTAACCGGGGGCTCCCTTCCTAACACAACAAATGCTTCGGTCGAAATTGTTTCCAACCGGCTCTGAACAGATCTGCTGTTATCTCAACCCTTCACTTAAACGTTAGATTAAACCCTAGAAATTAAGCCTTATGCACCCAGTTAGAGAGGGACAAAAGGCAGAGATAGGTGGAGATAACAGTTTACTGGAAAACAGCAATGTGATAAGAAAACAAACAGCAACAGCAACGATCCTAGCAACAAGATTGTACGAAGAGGGTGACTTACATGCAAAATGCTCACTGAGTTCAACCCGACGTGACTGCACCGCAGTCAGAAGCTGGAGTCGCGCCACCACTGCGTTCACTGCTTGCTCCCCCCAAAAAAGGAATGAAATTGCAGCAATCCTCCATGTGGTGCTTTATTCTTCCACCAAAAGCCACGTCCCCTTTCTTCGCAGAAATGTAAATCCCTTACTCCTGCTCCTGGAGATGACATGCATGGTATAGCACAACAACCCAGGGGTGCCTGCAAGGCTCCAAGCTGCAACTCCTCATGGGAGCTGACAGAAAATTAACTCTGTCCTTGGCCAAATTAGGACAACTTGATACATTCTAATCCTGCTAATTCAGTATATTACAGGATGTATTACCCTAATTATGAAAAAAAAAAAAGTCCCTTTGTGTCAAATTATCCATGTAACAGTACTTATATCTGAGAGGAATGCAAAACTTGTCTTTACAAACAAGCTGTGGGTAGACAAGACTAGCACAATGAGATAAGAAAGACAATGGGAAGGATTCCATTGATTGATGAATTAAAGAGATATGTATCTTCAAACAGACCAAAGGTCTGCTGATTGGGGGGGGGGGTGTTTATACATTAGAAGGGAATTTTTAGATATTAGGCAGTATGGGAAGTCTGTACCTCTCGAGTACCTCAGCCAATGGGGAAAGAGAGAGGGAAATGCAGTTGGGAAACTAGGGAAAATAGGATAAAAAGGAGGCTGCGACCTCCAAAAATTTGAGAGAGACTCCAGGGGAATGCCTCAGGACCTCTCCCTTTATTCGAATAAAGTAAAGGGACTCCTCTGTCTCCTTTTTGGACATAAACCTCTGGTGTTTGCGGATTTATTTTCCTGACAATATCCATCAGCTTACAAGCCAGTAAAATGATCCTTCAGGTCCTTCCAACACAATCCACTCTGGGATTCTATAATTTTATTTGGTCAAAAGATATACAGAAGAGCCAATCAGCAACATCCAAGCAGAGCACAAAGCAACAAGACTGCTCACCATCCTTATTAATTACTTGATTTGATAAGACATAGTCTTCCCTCCTCACCAAAAAAGTTACTTACATGAAACAAGAGGTGCCTTTACTGACAAAAATCCCAGTAGTGCAATACTTTTATCCCCAGATCTCACATGTCACTTCGCAACCTGAGTCTGAACCTTTCAATACTAGATGTTTTGACAGTGGTGGTATATCATTGCTCCTAAGCCTTCGAAATATGAAACCTCTGGCTTGCTGGCGAGGTATGAATCACTGTCACGGTTACAGGAGAAAGAGTGCCCACATGGGAGTAGCCAAACTATGTATTCCACAGCCATCTACATTGTTCCTGATGAACTGTTGGTGCCGGATCATTTGCAACAGCTGCTCAGTGCACACCTGACCCGCTAGGTTGCAAGCTGGGTGTTAAACCCTGAGTGGCAGGGCAGCATTTCTTTGTCTTCACATTTTGACTCAGCTGTGATAACTGCACCCAGCCTAAGGCAGTCATCTCTGCCAATGCGCCACAATGGCTCAACAGCCCTGGTGGGCAGCTATACCAACCTAGGTCATCAAAGACTCCCCAAAATATCCCATGACTGCGAGGATTATATCATTCCACTGTGGAATTCCCTGCCTTGGGGAAGGTACTGAACATTTCTGCCTGAATCTGACCGTATATAATCCGGGGTTTTGGGACTGGGAGAACAACCACCACCAACGGGCATCCGGGGGGGAACGCGAATTTCCACAGGACCACTGCTTTCAACAAGACCACAACCATCATTTCAACAGCACTGCGGCTACTGCTTAATTGGGCTACAACCACCATCCCTGACCAACAGGGGCCAGATTGTACTTTGACTTTGCCAGTTTAAACCAGTGTTTCTGTTCTTTCCACCTCTATTGTAATTTTCTTATTAAATTATAACTACAACTTGGAATCTCTCACAAGGTATTTGTGTAGGGTTAATTTCTCCCGCTAGTTTACCTTCAAACCAGCACAATCACCTACCCCATAAGACTTCAATATGTACAAATACAGACAGATCATTTTGGGTGCACTTGCTACGGTTTCTTATCAGTTCACCATTACAGAAATACAGTGAATGGAACATACACTGAGCAGAACACAAACTCCGCATAAAAAGACCCTCCATATTGGACTAAAGGTGCTCTAATTTGCCATTTTGATAAATCAAGTCTACCACAGAGAAAAATTACAGTAATTCTGCCTTCTTTTACAAGGAAGAGAAAATATTTCTTTTTTAAAGTTAAACGCTTCAGGGCTTACACTACAGCTACCCTCTTAACATTCCCTAGAAGGTACCACTTGTAATATCCAAGATCTAGGATACATGGTAAGATTAGAGAGGAAAAGTCTAATTTAGATCAATGGTGAGCACTCAGTCATCTTGCCAAAGACCAGCAATTTATCCAAGAAGTTAAAAAAATAAAAAAGGATTCCTTGGTCTATTCATTTATTAGCACGTAACACAAGACAAACCAGTTAAGTTAGAACTTCCTATAAAGCTGGATGCCAAATGACATAGTGCCAGTTTTAAAACTGTTTTAGTCATATTTTTTTATAACACTAGAAAGTAATTCTCTTTGCAAAAATACAGTAACTGACGATAAGTCTTACTGGTGTGACTAATTCTCTGCACTCAACATTTCAAAAAGAGGGAAGGAACGTTTTTCAGAAT
Organism: Oreocharis arfaki; assembly: GCA_013398015.1. Taxonomy (NCBI): domain Eukaryota; kingdom Metazoa; phylum Chordata; class Aves; order Passeriformes; family Paramythiidae; genus Oreocharis; species Oreocharis arfaki. The sequence goes on from VZRR01012248.1 coordinate 289,442, forward strand.
TTCTTGGGGAGGGGAAGTATAATGCTACAACCAAGATTAGGTATTTGTATTTTTAAATTTTAAAAGTTCAATACAGGTCAGTAGGTTATGAAACAAACACGTGAAGTACACTGAAGTAAGAGTTTTGACAGTCACTTGAAATCCAGGTGGAACCCCTGAACCTTAAATACTTCACAGCAGAGTCACTCGTACAAAATAAGCATTTTTTTTATCTTTCAGTGCAAGGACTGTTGCAATTACTATCCTCCAAACATCTGTTATTGTCAATATAATTATTTTACTATGAACACCTTTTATTTTACTATGAACACCTTTATATATGAGCAGTAAATGCAACGGATGAGAAAAAGAAGAAATAAGGTTTAAATGAGGTTATAGATAAACAGTAAGTCAACAACTGCTCTTAGTTCCCTTTAAAACATCGAACTATTTCACATGAGGACAAATGCAAACTGGCCAATTCTGAAAAATCACATAGCTCACTTCGAAAACTGCAAATCTTTAGTTAATTAAGCAGAGATGATTCAAGATATAATCAAATACAATTCTATTGTGAGATATCTTGATTTCCATTCCAGTAAGATATATACACTGTATATTTATATACATATATATAAATACTGTAAATTGACAGTCTGGTCAGATACCGACAGAGCACAAGAAACAGATTAATACATCTCAAACTGCTGAAAGATTAACCTTTTATTGGAGATTAATACAATGAAAAAATAGGGCAATGCAGAACATCCCCTGACAAAATCAGATGTCTAATTAAACTCTTAAGAGAAACATACAGCCTTAATAAGCTCCAACAGCTTACTTACAGAAACCAAACTTTAGGTTGGTATTTCTGTGTAATTTACTAAGCTCCATGGTCTTCTGACCCAGCCTAAACATTTTTTCATCCACTCATTCCATGTGTGCCAGTGGCCACATCCCTAAAAGCAAGGGTTCTTCTGTTTTCTAAAATACTGCCCCCTTAGTTTTCAGAATTATGCTGCTCTCAAATCACGCTCCAAATACCTGTACAAATTAGTTCTCTCCAACTCTTTCTGTTTTGTACTGGCATTATGTCAGGAAAAGGTAATTAATCCTTGACAGTCAGCAGTTTCCAAGTTTTCTCACCACCTTCATCTTTCTCAGTGAAATTAACTAAAGTAGCAATTAAGATCCTCTTGAGTGACATTATCTGTATAGCTTTTCATTGACATTTCAGCCTTTCGTCTTTTCTTGTTCTTTTTCCTTCATTGGCTAGATGAGTTACCTGTGATGTACACCAACTATAACAAACAAGCCAAATTTTTCCCTTGTGTAACTTCACTGACTCAAATGGCTCTAAACCAGTTACAGATTTATTCTGGTATAGGCAGAGAAACATGCATGGTATGCCACTGTGGTTTTCATTGGCTCTGCATCTGACTGCACACTAAATTCAAATTCTCCTCTCTTCAGGCTTCCTCACGCCTCAACCTGTACTCCTTTCTACTCACTACAATTCCCTTTCTCTTTCCCAGCATCTCAGTACAGACGATCTTCACCCTCAAAGTGCAACCTCTCCTCATACAACCCAGCTCACTAGACTCCTATTTTTTCTGCAGATACTCCTCTTGTGCCACACAGTTCACCCTCTCACATCAATTTTATTGATCAATAGCTATCCCTTATTTGTAAGAGTGGGAGAGACCCTGTATGTGGATGCATCTCCAGTTTTTTACTTCACCTCATTTCTCATCAGTCTGTATTATATATTCAAGACCACTGTTTTCCAATCCTTGCTTATTAATGAAACAAATAGTTCCATGTGTCACAAAATTAATAAAACTTGCTTTCTTATGGCTAAGAGCCTAGAGGTTGAGCAGCAGCCCTAGCCAGCCCCCATCTTCCCTCTGCAATAAGCCCAGTGCTCTCCCACATCCCCAATCTATTCACACAGCCACTCACAAAATTGGAAACATTGAGGAAAGGGGTTAAGAACCTGTCCACTCTTTCAGTGTAATGGACCAACCTGGACACATTTTAAGAAGTCACAAAATTTGTTGTTATCAGATCACCATCTTGCAAGAAAACACACTGGAGAGAAGTGTCCATGTGAGTTCACACTGTGGCAGTCAGACTGCAACTGGACACCCGTTCACCCAGGAACCGTCTTCCTAAGCCCTCTTCATGTTCACTGTTGATTCAATATGACACATGCCCAGACCCATGTTCCCTGATTAAGACAGTGAAACACTTGCAGGGTCTTTATTACTGCAAATCTCAAGAAAGGGGTACTTCCACCCTTTTGGTTTTTACTAAATTACTGTGACAAAATACAAGTGACATAAAACTTTTCATGCAAAGCTATGTCTCACACTGAAGAGAAAGGCCATGCTGGCACAGGCACTGTCAGATAAATTCAAGCTCCAGCTGGCACAGAAATGAAAATTAAAAGGGACAAGTGGAAAAACCCTTGCTTCCCAAATGCCTTGGGCCATGGGAGCACACTAAGACACCGGAGGCATTGTGAGACTGCCCATGCCCAATGCACTAGGGACAAGTGGAAAAACCCTTGCTTCCCAAATGCCTTGGGCCATGGGAGCACACTAAGACACCGGAGGCATTGTGAGACTGCCCATGCCCAATGCACTAGGGACAAGTGGAAAAACCCTTGCTTCCCAAATGCCTTGGGCCATGGGAGCACACTAAGACACCGGAGGCATTGTGAGACTGCCCATGCCCAATGCACTAGGGACAAGTGGAAAAACCCTTGCTTCCCAAATGCCTTGGGCCATGGGAGCACACTAAGACACCGGAGGCATTGTGAGACTGCCCATGCCCAATGCACTAGGGACAAGTGGAAAAACCCTTGCTTCCCAAATGCCTTGGGCCATGGGAGCACACTAAGACACCGGAGGCATTGTGAGACTGCCCATGCCCAATGCACTAGGGACAAGTGGAAAAACCCTTGCTTCCCAAATGCCTTGGGCCATGGGAGCACACTAAGACACCGGAGGCATTGTGAGACTGCCCATGCCCAATGCACTAGGGACAAGTGGAAAAACCCTTGCTTCCCAAATGCCTTGGGCCATGGGAGCACACTAAGACACCGGAGGCATTGTGAGACTGCCCATGCCCAATGCACTAGGGACAAGTGGAAAAACCCTTGCTTCCCAAATGCCTTGGGCCATGGGAGCACACTAAGACACCGGAGGCATTGTGAGACTGCCCATGCCCAATGCACTAGGGACAAGTGGAAAAACCCTTGCTTCCCAAATGCCTTGGGCCATGGGAGCACACTAAGACACCGGAGGCATTGTGAGACTGCCCATGCCCAATGCACTAGGGACAAGTGGAAAAACCCTTGCTTCCCAAATGCCTTGGGCCATGGGAGCACACTAAGACACCGGAGGCATTGTGAGACTGCCCATGCCCAATGCACTAGGGACAAGTGGAAAAACCCTTGCTTCCCAAATGCCTTGGGCCATGGGAGCACACTAAGACACCGGAGGCATTGTGAGACTGCCCATGCCCAATGCACTAGGGACAAGTGGAAAAACCCTTGCTTCCCAAATGCCTTGGGCCATGGGAGCACACTAAGACACCGGAGGCATTGTGAGACTGCCCATGCCCAATGCACTAGGGACAAGTGGAAAAACCCTTGCTTCCCAAATGCCTTGGGCCATGGGAGCACACTAAGACACCGGAGGCATTGTGAGACTGCCCATGCCCAATGCACTAGGGACAAGTGGAAAAACCCTTGCTTCCCAAATGCCTTGGGCCATGGGAGCACACTAAGACACCGGAGGCATTGTGAGACTGCCCATGCCCAATGCACTAGGGACAAGTGGAAAAACCCTTGCTTCCCAAATGCCTTGGGCCATGGGAGCACACTAAGACACCGGAGGCATTGTGAGACTGCCCATGCCCAATGCACTAGGGACAAGTGGAAAAACCCTTGCTTCCCAAATGCCTTGGGCCATGGGAGCACACTAAGACACCGGAGGCATTGTGAAGCATTGCTCGTCTCTGCTAGACTGCCCATGCCCTTATGGAAAGTTTGGCCAAGGAAACAGTCTTTGGAAACTGGAACAAGGGTAATGTATAATTGCACATGTGTTCTTTTTACTAAAATCACACATTTACACTTCAGTTACAGTTTAAAAGAAACCTAAGTTTCCTGCCAATAAATACTTATAATGACCTTTCCAAAAAATATTCACAAACAGCCCCAAGAAGTATCCAGTCTTCAGCAAAGAACTAGGTTAGTATTTAGTGCTCAAATATAATAGGTATTGTTTGCATAAGGCTACGCTTCTAACTGTGCAGCTCTACTCAAACCAAGATACTAATCCTATTCAATGCAACAGAAGCTTTATTCAATGCTGCAAAAACTAGGTCTCTGCTAGACTGCCCATGCCCAATGCAATAGTGCTGTACCACATTTTAATGAGTTCAAATTAATTTTAAATGGTTTGATTATGCCAAAAATTACATTTGAAGATAAAATTTTACATTTTAAGTCTTCCCATCCACTAACATATGCTCCTTTTCACCAATTTCAGCTTAAAAGCACAAAAAGTTTGACTTCTTGTGAGATCTTATGTTTCTCCACCATCTCCCTTAAAATAGGTAGTAGATCTTTGCGTGCAGATTTGCTAAAAAATTCAACAGTCTTGATCCAAAAGAGGCAGTAGCATCTGCTTGCTCTCTATTCCAATAAAATTTAAAATACATTTTAAAGGAAGTTGAAATTTTATGTTGATTTACTTTTAGATAATCTAATCTCATTTTTGTGATTCAGTTATACTTTTTTTTTTTTTT